>CM035440.1:18812266-18999766 GCA_020310875.1 Ceratopteris richardii | reverse complement strand
ACATGCACATACCTACATATACACATATACATGCACATACACACATATACACATAGAGTTATACATATACATGCATATACATATACACATACGTACATACACATGCATATGCACATACTCATACACACATATACACTTATACATGCACATGCACATACATACATATACATACACATACACATGCACATACATACATACACACACACATACATAATTAAAGTATTAAAACACATGCCTAATATAAACAATAATAACAATCAATAGAACAAAACTCCTCATTACTTAATACCATACACACAATTCAAAACATAACTGAAAAAAAAAAAAAAAAATATATATATATATCAATGTGAATACATATAATCCAATGTCATAATCAACTAAAATCCTAATCATCATCATCATGATCATCATTATCATGATCATCATCATCATCAGCAATATCATGATCATTCTGATCATCCTCATCCTCATCGTCATGATCACCCTGTGACGATCGAGATCGTCCCTCCTGTGTTTGTCTCTCCACCTCATCCATATTTGTCTCTCCATAATACTCTTGTATTCCATATAACAAACATAAATAAATAAAATAATTAAAACATTCATAAAAACAAAATAATTATATAAAATTTAAAAATACTCACAAAGGCATCAGGATGATCTTGCATATACTCGCTCAAACGCCGATATCCAAAATGTGTAGCATACTCGATCTCCTGTTTCGTAGGATATCGGCCATAATCCTTCCGCTGCAATGAAACAAATAAAAACATTAGTTGCTTGCATTTTAACTAAAATAAAAAATATACTCACAATAACACATATACTTACAAATGTAGCTACAAAACCATTATGGCCCATTTGGCCTAGGTGTGATGTGTGGCCCGACTCCACTCTCTTCTTTGCAGCAGCCTGTTTATTCAAGAAAAAAAATACATAAATTAAATGTAAAAAATTACTAAAATATATAAAAATTATAAATATAAACTATTAATTTGTGTACCTTCTGTTGAGGAAATGACTCATGAAGACGTAGCTGTCTACGAAAAAACTGCCACGACTCAGGTGGTATGCTAGCTCGCCTCTTGTTTTTTTTGACCATACAATATCTCCTGTTAATTTAATCTCAAACAGAAAAAAAAGTCAGAATACATACACATATATACACACACATACCCATACACATACACATACACATACCCACATACACATATACAACAAACATATACACATGCATATATGTATACATATACACATATACATACATATAACATAAACATATCCACATATATACGTACACACACATGCATGCATATACACTCATTCATACAAAATACATGCATTTATCCCACAATAATATGTAGTTGTGTATATGTGAATATGTGTGTATGTGTAAATGTGTATATGTGAATATGTGTGTATGTGTAAATATGTATATGTGAATTTTTTGTTTATGTAGATAATCAAATTATTAATATCAAATATCATTATTTGTAGATTCTGATCAATCAGATGGAACTCCACCACCGTCTCCTCTTCGTGCAACGACTTTATACTGTAAGTATATGAAATATTTAATTTTAAATATATTTGATGGATATATAACTTATATATTTTTTTATGTTTCTTATTATGTGCAGATTCTGATCAATCAGAGGGTACTCCACTAGCTCCTACCCATGCAACGACTTCACATGTGTCCTCCGATAGGAATTATGATGAATTTTACTATGAAGAGCATATTATATGTTGGTGTAACTCTTGTTATGGCACGTATCGAAGACCACGATTGGAATGTATTGAACATGAGGCAAAGTATGGTACTTTTGAGCGTGCACCATCATCTAGTCAACGTGATAATGCTTGGGTATGCAGTTTCTATATATATTAATGTCATTATTTTATTTAAAAACCATATATAAAATCAAATTATTGTTGATATACAGGAATACTTGCTCGATGATGATGATGATGATGATGATGATTTTTCTCATAATGTTAATATACCTCGTAGACGTCATGGACTTGCTGTTCATCAATTACAAGCAGAGGTTTCTAGAAATCCTCTACCTCCTGGTTTAGAGAATGAAACGGCTGGAGATTATCCATTTCCAGATCGTGATCGTTCTTTAGTACAAACATATGATAGAAGAAGATATGGAGGATGGAATAGAGGACCACTTCCTTTAGATGGAGAGGGTTTCAACTTTTGGGGTAATCGCTATATGATTGCTCCATCCACTATTACTAATGCTGGTCATGGTCTCTTTATTGTAGAGGATTTGTATGTGCCCCCGAACTCTAAAGTCACTCTTATGTCATTTTGTGGTCCTATATATGGATGGGGAGATTGGCATCGACTTTCACGTTATGTTCAAAGCATGAGTACTTATGGAATATGTTTGAACGTAGTATCCCTTACTAGTAGAAGGATTTTACATGCGGAAAATGAAAGATTATATATTGATGGAAAACCTTACACACATGGAAATATAGCAGGTTTAATAAATAGTAGTCGAGGGTTACATAATAGTTCAAGGACTAATTGCACATTTGAGGAGCGTGAAAATAGTCATGAATCACCATACATGAGTAGAGATGTATCAAGATACATAGTTGTCAATGCTATTACTACATTACATGCTGGTGATGAACTATTAGTGAATATGGATGGCGTAGACCTCCAAGAGCACCTTTTAGCTAAAGAGAATAAACATTTTCTATCCATATTTAATAAGTTATATACTTAATTTTATATTTGAAGTTTACTTTTTATTCATTTATGGAATACTAATGAGTTTTATTTATGTGTAGATTCCAACGTATGATGTTGATGAGATTCATCCACAGCATTCACAATTACCAGTAAGACCACGATTATCAGAAGCTTCCATGAGGAGGCTACGCAAAACTAATCCTGTGCAATATGCAAAGTTGAAAGATCTATATTCAAAAGACGATAAAGTACAAGATTGGTGTAACAATGATGAAGATGATGGCATGGCAGATTTTATTGAGGATTGGTATCAAAATGACAGTGAGAGCATTGATATTTCTAAAAATGAGAAATATCTTCGAGAGGAATGTCTAAAGCATGTATATGAAGGAAGTCGTTTGACACGACTAAGTGCGAGCTTACTTATTCTCAACCTTCAAAATCATTTTGGATGGAGTAATGTATCTGTTTCGACACTATTATGGTATAATTTTCATTTTTCTATCTATTTTTATATATATATATACATATATATATATATATATATATATATATATATATATATATATATATATATATATATATATATATATATATATATATATATATATATATGCAGGTTTTTATTCTTACTTTAGATAAGATAAGAAGAAGAACTTGAATTGAATGGATACGATTGTTTGGATGGCAAGATACGATTGTTTGGATGGCAGGATATGATTGTTTGGATGGCAGGATACGATTGTTTGTTTTGGAGGATATGAATGATTTGTTGATTCACACATATGTTCAGTTTGAAAGTGTGAATCTACAAATCATTCAATGAAGGTACACACTTCATGTGTCCAAAACAAACAATCGTATCCTGCCATCCAAAACAATCAAATTTTGTGTAAATATTTTGAAAGATGCGCGGACAAAAAGTGTCCATTCAATTCAAGTTCTTGTTCTTACCTTATCTAAAGTAAGAATAAAAACCTACATGTATATATGTATATTTATTGTTTTACCTTTTTTAATATATCTTTTTTTGATAAACTTACAGGTTATTATCTGAAAAGTTTTTACCAAGTCAGAATATTCTTCCTACCTCACATGATGAAATGAAGAAGATAATCAAGAATCTTGGTATAGATTATCAATGTATACATGCATGTCCTAACGATTGTATTTTATATAGAGGTGAATATGTAGACTCATTGACATGTCCCAAATGTCAATCTCTTGGGGACATGATCACAAAAGTACTGATGGAATAATCAGAATTCCTCATGATAGTGTTGCTTTTCAGCATATTGATTCTACGTGGCCTGAATTTGCACAAAATCCACAGAATCTAAAGTTAGGAGTTGCATTAGATGGGGTTAATCCATTCTCCATGAAATCCAGTAAATGGTCAACATGGCCAGTGGTAGTCATAAACTACAATCTTCCGCCATATCTTAGCATTAAAAAGGAAAATTTAATGCTTTCACTTTTAATCCCAGGCAAAAGACAAGTTAAAGATATGAATGTATATCTTGCTCCTCTCATTGACGATCTTCAAGAGTTATTGAGAGGTATTAATGTCATTGATGTATCGAAAAGCATCAATGAAAGACATATTACGGTTCATGGTATTGTGGCTTGGACTATTCACGATTTTCCTAGATATGGTGTTTGTTCAGGTATTGATGTAATTTTTTTATTCAATATGCATGTAAATAAATATGATTTAGTCTATTTATATTTTTATCATTTTTCATGATGCAGGAATATCTACTAAGGGTTATAAAGCTTGTCCATATTGTGGTGATTGGTTGAGATCAATCTATAGTAAGAATCTCAACAAAAATATTTATCTTCGACATCGACGATTCTTGCCTGATGATCATCCATTAAGATCTAAAAGAGAAGCGATACATTTTAATGGAAAGCTTGAAACAGGCCAGTATCCAAAACCTATGACGCCTGTGGATTGATATAAAAAATGGACAGATGGACCTCTGATAGATCCAGAAGCAGAAATCTTCAGTGATGATTCAGATAATATGTGAACAGAGGTAAAGGAAAATGGCACTCGCTGAGAACATATCAATATGGTATTCTTCGGAGTATTGGAAAGAGTTAAAAGTATGTCATCTTCTTGATCCTATACATATATTCAAAAATATTGGTTATTCACTATGGAAGCATCTTCTTGGACTAAAAGATACCACATCATCAAGGAATGATTTGAAAGATAAAAAATCCAAACCAAAGTTATGGCCAGTTTTTGATAGACATCGACAAGAAACGACTTATGCATCTGCTCCTTGGGTACTTACAACAAAAGAGATAGAGACTATCAACAATAGAATTCAATTGATTAAGGCTCCTACAGGATATGGAGCATCGTTTCAAAACATGTTTACTATGGATGATAAGAGCTTATCTGAGTTAAAGACCCATGACTGGCATAACTTTTTGAAACATATTTTACCTTTGGTTATCGATGGATGTACAACGAAAGGAGTACGAAATGTGATATATCGTCTTGGATCACTTATAAGGTAATTATGATACTTTTATATTTAATATGTATGAATATTGGATATCTTTTATTTTTTAATTAACTTCTTTATAATTGTTTTTATGATATGTATAGGTGGATTACATCCAAAGAGATCGATAAAAATTCGATCCCACAAAAAAAACGTGAATGCAAAGAGCTACTATGTTTGATGGAAAAAGAACTTCCTACTCCATTTTTTGATATTCAGGTTCATTTATTAGTCCATCTTGTAGATGAGATAGAGATTGCAGGTGTTGTCAACACTCGATGGATGTTTTGAGTCGAGCAATTTATGGGAATACTAAAAGGTTATGTGCGACAAAGAGCAAAACCAGAAGGATCCATGGCAAAGGGTTGGATGCTTGAAGAGTGCATGTATTACGTTAGTGAGTACCTTGAAAGAGTTCATGAAGAAGCTCCACGTGCATGGACCAACGAGTCTTCTTTAAAAATAACAGATGAGGTATTATCAGGTAAGGAGGTTCCATTCTTATTTACATTTCAAGAAAAAAAATGACGTTTCTACTTTTGTAGCATATAATAGCGAATGCATGCAAGCATTCCTTAGCGAGTACGAGGAACTTCAAAGTCTCTGAAGTAAAAGGCGAAAAAACAAAAAATCTAGACGTAATCTCAATAATAATGAGATTACAAATATACCTTCTTTCACGGATTGGCTATATAGTCGTTTGCAACGCGCCAAAGCAAATAATGAAGAAATCTCAGATGAGCAAAGAGAGTTAATGATAGGTTGTGAACAAAAGGTAATTTTTATTAAAATAATATTTTATTTTTTTCATATATGTATGTTAGTTTCTATTTACTAATTGAATTTATTTTGCAGGCTCGAATGTTTACTAATATGTGGGCTTTTGGACAGCATATTAGAACCAAAGCCATTGATTCTTTACGTAAAACAGAGGATTCTAGTATTGTTGCTTCTTTCAAGCAACTATCACGTGCTAGCTCAAAAGACACAAACCTTATAGATAGCGAACTTGGTTACGTAGGAACTATTGTTGGTATCTACAAAATTTCATTTCGTACATTCAAACAGGTAGAAAAAGTTTATATATATTTTTTAGAGTTAGTTATTTTTTTAAGCACCTAATAATGGGTTTTTGTTGTTATATATTTTGATATGTCATTTTGAAGGTTGACTGGTTTCGAGCGGAGTATAAAGGTAGTAATTCTACATTAAGAAAGGAATTATCTGGGTTTTGGGCAATTGATTCTTCCAAGGTAATGTGATCTACTAAAGAACCATATATTCTTCCTAGGCATATTGAACAAGCATTTTTTTATAAAAACCCAGATGCTCATCCTTGGTGGCAAGTCATTCATGTGCAACCTAGAGGTAGGTCATTGTTTGAACAGTTTATTGTTAGAGAGATCAAAGAAAGTCCTCTTGATCATTCAGCATCAGATACTAATACATCAACATTTGAAATAGAAATTAGAATCATTATACGTGATAATGATACTAATCTTTTTGATGAAGAGGATAATTCTCTACATGCTGATTCTACTGATGAGGAAGAGGAATTACCAGAAATAGATATTAATCCATCAATAGATGATGTGATTCATGAGAACATAGACTTAACAATAGAAGAAATAAATGAAATCAATAAGGATAATGAAGATGAGACTATATTGATGTCTTACCAAAATGATGGCAATAATGAAAACATATGAGCAGATTAGATAGTAAATTGTACTCTAGTTATTGATCAATAACTTGAAGCTTCTGTGTGGATATCAGATAATAGGTTTTTTTTATTAACTTGATAATGATGAATCCTATTAGAGAGACGAAATCACGTTCTTCTAAGTTAGAACATGAAGCTCGGGGGTATGCCTAATTATTTTATATATAGCTTTATCTTCGAGGAGAAAATTTTTATCATGTATGTATGCATATGTGTGTGTATTCATGTGTATTATATGTATACATATGTTAGTATGCATATATATGTATTTCATGTATATGTATGTGTTTGCATGTGTGTGATATATGTATACATGTGTTAAATATGCATATGTGTATATATGCATATGCATTTATGTAAAATATTCATGTATTCATGTAATATATGCAAGTGTTTATAATTGTGTACATGTATATATGTATATGTGTCTATGTGTAAATATGTACATGTAAATATGTATGCATGTATATATATGTTTATGTGTGCATGTAGGCATGTATATGTGATGTGTACATGTATATATGTATATATGTCTATGTGTAAATGTGTACATGTAAATATGTTAGTATGTATATATATATTTATATGTGCATTTAGGCATGTATGTGTGATGCATAATATATCTACTCCATTTTATATTTATGTATCCTATCTACATGATGTGTATATATCTTTACATATATTATGATCCTCGTTGATTCGAGTAGTATGGAGGCATAAGGTTGGGAGGAGAGACATCTCTCTAGTAGGACGTCGGAGGTGTACATATACTTCAAACATATCTACTCCATTTTATATTTATGTATCCTATCTACATGATGTGTATATATCTTTACATATATTATGATCCTCGTTGATTCGAGTAGTATGGAGGCATAAGGTTGGGAGGAGAGACATCTCTCTAGTAGGACGTCGGAGGTGTACCACTTAAGGGACCATCCTGTCCCAACTCTGTCTCAAGTGAACTAAGAACATATTTCTTATCCCTCTCATCATGCTCACTACAAAAATAAAAAACATAATGTAAATAAAACATAAGATATATATTTCAATTTATATGTAAAAATTTTACTTACTTCCATGGTAAGTGGATAAAGCGCAGATAAGAGTCGCATAGTGCCCACATTCTTCTCTTGAACTCCAATCCATTCCCTATATACACAATGTTCCCCTCTGGCTCTATGTCGCACTCTAATCCTAAGGTGCCTATGCATGTCCTCATTGGAAACTTTGCTCTGCTATCACGTGCTGGAGGTGGTATAGGTGTCCTGAAAATAGATAGATAGAAATAAATAAAAATATGTGTTATAATATCATTAAAAAAGTTTATGAAAACAAAACATACCTATGAGCAGCTAGCTCTCTTCCTGCATGTGGAGCCGCAGAAGAGCCCTCGTCTGATTGCTGGGTAAGCATCTTGATCGTATAATCCAACTCCTCATTAGACATCTCTGAATAATCACGCATTATGTCCCCTAGAGTATTAGACGGAACTCTTGCTCTCATAAGACTTTTTATGAGAGTGAGTTTCACCTTTCTCTCTCTACTGGGATCCATAATACCTAACATATAAAACAAAATGGTTAGAAATCAATATATATACGTGTACATATGTAAGTGTGTATGCATTAAGTATGTGTATGTATGCATGTGTGTGTATGTATGTGCGTGTATATGTGTGTATGCACGTGTATGTGTGTGTATGCATCATTATGTGTATATGTATCTATGTGTGTATGTGTGTGTGTATGTATGTGTATATGTGTGTGTGTGTGTATGCATGTATGTATGTATGCATATGCATATGCATTATGTATGTATATATATGCATGTATGTGTATGTGTGAGTATGTCTCTCTATGTGTGTGTATGCATATATGTGTGTATGTATGCATATATGTGTGTATATGTGTATGTGTGTGTGTATATGTGTTTGTATGTGTGTATGCATGTGTATGTGTGTGTATGCATCATTATGCATGTAAGTGTCTATGTGTGTTTGTGTGTGTATATGTGTGCATGTGTGTGTGTGTCTATGTGTATGTGTGTGTGTCTATGAGTGTGTATGTGTTTATGTGTATGTATGTATCTATGTGTGTGTATGTGTCTATGTGTGTATGTGTATGCATGTATGTATGCACATGTGTGTGTATGCATGTGTATGTGTGTATGCATCATTATGTGTGTATGTGTCTATGCGTGTATGTGCGTGTATATGTGTGTGTGTATCTATGTGTATGTGTGTGTGTCTATGAGTGTTGATGTGTTTATGTGTATGTATGTATCTATGTGTATGTATGTGTCTATGTGTGTATTTGTATGCATGTATGTATGCATATGTGTGTGTATGCATATGTATGTGTGTGTATGCATCATTATATGTGTCTATGTATGCATGTGTATGTGTGTATGCATCATTATGTGTGTATATGTCTATGTGTGTATGTGTGTGTGTCTATGAGTGTGTATGTGTTTATGTGTATGTATGTATCTATGTGTGTGTATGTGTCTATGTGTGTATGTGTATGCATGTATGTATGCATATGTGTGTGTATGCATATGTATGTGTGTGTATGCATCATTATGTGTGTCTATGTATGCATGTGTATGTGTGTATGCATCATTACGTGTGTATGTGTCTATGTGTGTATGTGTGTGTGTATATGTGCGTGTGGCTATGTGTATGTGTGTGTTGATGGGGGAAGTATCTCAACCCCTAAGCAACGATGAAGCGCGAATGACCTCCACAGGTATCCTTCTTTGACCTCTGCACACCAAAAATGCTCTTTCTCAGAGCATATTCAGAGAACTCCAGTGAGATTTTGTAGACCTGTAGTAGACACCAAGAGCTTTCCAAAAAACCAAATTTCATCTCAAATGGATGCCTACACAAGGAGAAACAATGTCTACAACATGAGCTAGTTGAATGCTCACAACTGCTAGTCAAGCAGAGACCTCACTTCACTCCAGCAAATTTTTCTCACAGATTATACAGAGAATGAATCTCAAACTTGGGTCAACTTTAGAGAACTCTAATAGCTACCCAATGACACCAAAATCATAGCAAATGGATACATAGAGAAGGAGAACCAGCCCTTACAACAGAGAGCAAAATATTTCCAACAGAGCCTACACAAAGAGAGAGATATCAATCACACAACTTCACTAAAATGAATGTTGCTCCCAGCTTACTCAGAGAATGCTCCAGAGAATTGGTAAGCATAAAATAGACTCTTATAGCTATCCAATGAGACAAGAATTACATCAAATGGATACCATATGAGGGAGAAGCAATGCTAACAACTCAGGGGTAGAGAGTTGCAACACTGCCTGCGCACACACATAGATATGCCTACTAAAAGAAAACAAACAAGCAAGCAAAGGGGTTGCTTAAGCAAGGGGCTTGCTTATCACAACTCCAGCACTTAGTGCTCACTTTACATGAGCTAAAACTCCAAGAAGATGGCCCAAAAGAAGTCGGGATACATGCTCCTTTTATAGTGAGAAGAGTGCCCCTAAAATCTAGGAACTACCTTTCCAAATCAGCCTCCTAACTTGGAGGAATTAGTTGAGATGACTTGGGGAGTGGTTGAGTGACTTTTCTTGATGGAATCTCGTGGCTTTTGGCTTCCTTTGATTGCTCCACATTTCCATAAAAGATTCCCCACGAATTTTTAGCTTGAAGCTTGACTTTTAACACTCCCCCTCAAGCTTCAATTCTTCATCCTCATCCAAGCTCCTTCATGTTGATGCATTGCTTGAATTTTGAAATCTTCATCCCATCCAAAGCCTTTGTAAACATGTTCGCAACTTGGTCCTTGGTACCAATATGATGTACTGAAACTTCCTTGGATATCACCTTTTCCCTTATGAAGTGATAGTGCACTTCAATATGCTTGGTTCTAGCATGATAGACAGGATTTGATGCTAGATGAATGCTACTCATGTTGTCACAAAAAAATGGATATGTGTCAACCTGCAAATTAAGCTCCATAAATAACTTCTTAATCCACATTAGCTCACATGTGACTTGAGCCAAAGCTCTATACTCAGCCTCGGTGGAAGATAATGCCACCGTGGGTTGCTTCTTTGAAATCCATGAGATGATCTTGCTACCTAGCATGACTAGGTAACCACTTGTACTCCTTCTATCTTCCTTCGAACCGGCCCAATCGGCATCGGAATAAGCTTTGACCTGCATATCATCATCAAATGAGTAGAACAATCCTTCATTTATAGTGGCTTTGAGATATCGCAACATTCTTCTTGCAACTTGCAAGTGTGTAGTCCTTGGACTATGCATAAATTGTGATAACACTCCAACTCCATATGCTATGTCGGGCCTGGTTATTGTGGCATAATTGAAAGAGCCTACAATAGATCGATACAAAGTTACATCCTCTAATGGCTCTCCATCAATGGAGCTTAGCTTTACATTAACTTCCATGGGATTTGAAATAGGCTTGCAATGTAGCATCCCAAACCTCTCAAGTAGGTCTAGAATATACTTCCTTTGTATGAGCATAATACCTTCTTCTTTGTATACAACTTCAATGCCAAGAAAATACCTAAGATCTCCAAGATCAGAGATCCTAAACTCCTTTCCAAGCTTTGCCTTGATCTCCTCAATGCCCTTTGTATCATTACCTGTAATGATAAGATCATCTACATACACACACATGTAGACCACAAGTTCTCCTCTTTGTTTGATGAAGAGAGATGGATCCGCCTTGCATTGATTGTAACCACATTTGATCAAATAGTCCACCAATCTTTGGTTCCAAGCCCTTGGAGCTTGCTTTAGGCCATAAAGTGCCTTCTTCAACCTACAAACATGATGTGGAAACTCTTTATGAACAAAACCTAGTGGTTGCTCCATGTATACCTCTTCTTCCAAGTCTCCATTGAGAAAGGCATTCTTGATATCCAATTGGAAGAGCTTCCATCCTTTGCTAGCAGCCATTGCAATGAGTGTCCTAATGGTGCTCATCTTTGCCACGGGGCTGAATGTCTCTTCAAAGTCCACTCCATAGGTTTGTGCAAAACCCTTGGCCACCAATCTTGCTTTGAACCTAGAAATAGATCCATCTGAATTCCTCTTTACTTTATACACCCACTTATTACCTATTACCTTCATGTTCTCCTTCTTGGGCACTAGAGTCCATGTTTGATTTTCCTCAAGTGCGTCGATCTCTTCTTGCATTGCCTCTTTCCATTCGGTGTACCTGCTTGCATCTTCATAGCAATCGGGCTCATGATCTTCTACTACTTTGTTCATATATGCATAATGTGTTGCCATGTATGAATCATAAGTAAACCTTTGAGTTGGATACTTAACTCTAGAAGACTTCCTTTCTTCACCTTTTGGAGGAATAAACCTCCTTTGCCTTGGGAACTTGATCTCTTTCTTTGACGTGGCTTCTTTCTCCATCATGTGTCCTTCATCATCTTCAACTTCATTACCTTCTTCATCCAACTCCACCAATGTTGCTTTGCCTTTGTTGATTGATTTGTGCTTCATAGCTTGATGAAGATCTCCCCCTCCATGGTGAGTTCATGCTTGAACTATCTTCATTGATGGAACACCTTGGGCCGCTTAGCTCTAGGTCGATTTGTTCTTCATCATGTCCATGCTTTTCTTCTTCATAGTCCTGCATACAATCATACTTCTTATACCAAGGGAGTAGCTCATCAAATGCTACATCCCTTGATATCCTCAAGTCCTTTGTGTTTGGGTTGAAGCACCTGTAACCTTTATGATCATTTGAATATCCTAGAAACACACACTTTTCTGCCTTTGGTTGTAGCTTGTGCCTCAATTCACTTGGCACATGTACATAACAAGTACATCCAAATATCTTCAAGTGGGAAAGATCAGGTTTCTTACCATAATAGGCTTGATATGGTGTCAAGCCATGGATCCCTGAGGTAGGAGCCCTATTCATTAGATACACGGCGGTATTTGCTGCATCACTCCAAAACATGTTAGGTACATTCATCTCATTAAGCATTGCTCTAGCGATCTCGGCAATGTATCTATTCTTTCTCTCTGCTACTCCATTTTGTTGGGGTGTGTACCTGCATGTTACTTGCCTCTTGATGCCTTGATCCATTAAAAAATCAGAAAACTCATTGGAGAAATATTCTCCCCCTCCATCGGACCTTAGCTTCTTGATATATGTACCTGTTTCCTTCTCTACCATTGCCTTGAATGCTTTGAAACATGTAAACACATCTGATTTGTTTTTGATGAAATAAACCCAAACCATCCTTGTGCAATCATCTATAAAAGTGACAAAGTACTTGTTACCTCCAATGGATTGCTCTTTCGTTGGCCCCCACACATCTGTATGTATCAACTCCAATGGATGTTGGCTTATGTAGCCACTCTTCTTGAATGGAAGTCTCGCTTGCTTCCCTAGTTGACAAGATTCACATAAATGCTTCATACCTTGTCCTTGGAAGTTGGGAAGACCTTCAACGAGCCTCTTGAATTGCATTTCCTTCATTCTTTGTATGTTGATGTGACCTATCCTCTTGTGCCACAAGTCCAACTCCGAAATCCTCTTGTTTCCATATGTGAAGTAGACATGTTGAGTGGAATGAGAATTTACCTCCAAAGTGAAGAGTCTCCCTTGCTTCTTTCCTCTTGCTATGACCTTGTAACCTTGCTTAGGGTTCTCCACAAAGCATCCACCTTTGTTGAACTAAGCTTACTTGATAGCCTCTTTCAACCATTTGCCCAACGGACACCAAGTTCTTTGTGATAGTAGGTACATGCAAGACATCCTTGAGACATCTTCCTTCCTCCTTGTCATCCAAAGCTACATCTCCAACATGGGAGATCTCATGGGCTGTATCATCACCTGTTTCTACATGTCCTTTACCTTGGCCTTTGTATGAAGAACCTTGATTATAGCTCCTTTGGTTTCCTCCTTGGTAGCAATCTCTAGCATAGTGGCCAAACTTGCCACATATGTAACATCCTTCACCATCTTGATTCCTGTTTTGTTGATGTCGTCCTCCTCTTCCTCTTGTTCTTCCTCTCCCTCTTTGTGATGAGGTGCCTTGGTCATGTCCTTGATTGCTTGAGTGGCCTTGCCTTCCTCCAAACCTTCCTTTGCCCCTTCCTTGTCCTCGTCTTCCTTTGCCCCTTTGATTACCTGCATAGAAAACTTGTGCATCCTTGCTTTTAGTTGAACTTCCACCTATGTTCATTTCTTCGGTGACCATGAGAGCAACCAATTGCTCAAAATCGGGAAGATTATCCCTTACATAAACTGAAGTGGTAAAGGGTTTCCACTTCTCATCATCTCTCAAACCATTGAGAGTATAAGCCACAAGATCGTCATCGTCTACGTGGCTTCCAATGGATCCCAATGCATCTGATAACTCCTTGACCTTAAGTATGTAGTCATTTATGCTACTCCCTGAGCTCTTCCTAAGGTTGTTGAGCTCATTCTTGAGTTGGATCTTCCTTGCTTTGGTGCTTGTTGAATAAAGCCTTTCAAGTGTCTCCCATACCTTCATGCTTGAATCCAGGTCTTGGATATGGCCGATCATGCTATTGCTAATGTGTTGAGAAAGAATAAAGATAACCCTCTTGTCTCTTTCATTCCATTCCCTAAAGGCCCTTCTCTGGTCATTGGTTGGATTCTCATCCAACCTAGGTCTTGGTTCACTTCCACTAATCAACCCCCAAAGGCCCTTGCCCATAAGATAGTTGGAGACCCTAAATCTCCATGGTTGATAGTTACCTTTGTCTAGCTTTTCAATTTGAGTGTTGAAGTCTCCCATATCTAGTCTTTGATACTTGACCTAGCCCTTGGCTAATGCTCCAATGTGTGTAAAATGAAAATGAGGCTCTGAGGTTACCTCAATCCAAAGCTTTCCTTAGATGGACACCTTGTGCTCTTGCAAATTTGAGTAGAATAGCTCCCCCTTGATGTGAGCTACCTCCAAGAAGCTTTTGTTGATGCAACTCTTCAACCACCAACTCCAAGAGGTCTTCTTGCTTGTATGTGATACCTCCAAGATGCCCAAATGCTCTGATACCACTGATGGGGGAAGTATCTCAACCCCTAAGCAACGATGAAGCGCGAATGACCTCCACAGGTATCCTTCTTTGACCTCTGCACACCAAAAATGCTCTTTCTCAGAGCATATGCAAAGAACTCTAGTGAGCTTTTGTAGACCTGTAGTAGACACCAAGAGCTTTCCAAAAAACCAAATTTCATCTCAAATGGATGCCGGAGAAACAATGTCTACAACATGAGCTAGTTGAATGCTCACAACTGCTAGTCAAGCAGAGACCTCACTTCACTCCAGCAAACTTTTCTCACAGATTATACAGAGAATGAATCTCAAACTTGGGTCAACTTTAGAGAACTCTAATAGCTACCCAATGACACCAAAATCATAGCAAATGGATACATAGAGAAGGAGAACCAGCCCTTACAACAGAGAGCAAAATATTTCCAACAGAGCCTACACAAAGAGAGAGATATCAATCACACAACTTCACTAAAATGAATGTTGCTCCCAGCTTACTCAGATAATGCTCTAGAGAATTGGTAAGCATAAAATAGACTCTTATAGCTATCCAATGAGACAAGAATTACATCAAATGGATACCATATGAGGGAGAAGCAATGCTAACAACTCAGGGGTAGAGAGTTGCAACACTGCCTGCGCACACACATAGATATGCCTACTAAAAGAAAACAAACAAGCAAGCAAAGGGGTTGCTTAAGCAAGGGGCTTGCTTATCACAACTCCAGCACTTAGTGCTCACTTTACATGAGCTAAAACTCCAAGAAGATGGCCCAAAAGAAGTCGGGATACATGCTCCTTTTATAGTGAGAAGAGTGCCCCTAAAATCTAGGAACTACCTTTCCAAATCAGCCTCCTAACTTGGAGGAATTAGTTGAGATGACTTGGGGAGTGGTTGAGTGACTTTTCTTGATGGAATCTCGTGGCTTTTGGCTTCCTTTGATTGCTCCACATTTCCATAAAAGATTCCCCACGAATTTTTAGCTTGAAGCTTGACTTTTAACATGTGTGTCTATGAGTGTGTATGTGTTTATGTGTATGTATCTATGTGTGTGTTTGTGTATGCATGTATGTATGCATCATTATTTGTGTATGTGTGTGTGTGTGTGTCTATGAGTGTGTATGTGTTTATGTGTATGTATGTATCTATGTGTGTGTATGTGTCTATGTGTGTATGTGTATGCAGTATGTATGCATATGTGTGTGTATGCATATGTATGTGTGTGTATGCATCATTATGTGTGTCTATGTATGCATGTGTATGTGTGTATGCATCATTACGTGTGTATGTGTCTATGTGTGTATGTGTGTGTGTATATGTGTGTGTGTCTATGTGTATGTGTGTGTGTCTATGAGTGTGCATGTGTTTATGTGTATGTATCTATGTGTGTGTATGTGTATGCATGTATGTATGCACATGTGTGTGTATGCATATGTATGGGTGTGTATGCATCATTATGTGTGTATGTGTCTATGTGTGTATGTGTGTGTGTGTCTATGAGTGTGTATGTATTTATGTGTATGTATGTATCTATGTGTGTGTATGTGTATGCATGTATGTATGCATATGTGTGTGTATGCATATGTATGTGTGTGTATGCATCATTATGTGTGTCTATGTATGCATGTGTATGTGTGTATGCATCATTACGTGTGTATGTGTCTATGTGTGTGTGTATATGTGTGTGTGTCTATGTGTATGTGTGTGTGTCTATGAGTGTGTATGTGTATGTATCTATGTGTGTGTATGCATATGTATGTGTGTGTATGCATCATTATGTGTGTATGTGTGTGTATGCATTATGTACGTGTATGTAAGCATGTGCATTATGTATGCATATAAGTATGTATGTATGCATATGCATATGCATTATGTATGCATATGCATATGCATTATGTATGCATATGTGTGTGTATGTGTGTGTATGTAAGCATGTGCATTATGTATGCATGTAAGTATGTATGTATGCATATGCATATGCAATATGTATGCATGTATGTGTATGTGTGTGTATGTCTCTCTATGTGTGTGTATGCATATATGTGTGTGAATGTGTGTGTACATGTGTCTGTATGTGTGTATGCATGTGTATGTGTGCGTATGCATCATTATGTGTGTATGTGTGTGTGTATGTGTGTGTGTCTATGTGTATGTGTGTGTATCTATGATTATGTATATGTTTGTGTGTGTGTATGTGTCTGTGTGTGTGTGTATGTATCTATGCATGTGCATTATGTATGCATGTAAGTATGTATGTACATTGTATGCATATGCATATGCATTATGTATGCATATGTATGCATGTATGTGTTTATGTGTGTATGTCTCTCTATGTGTTTATGTGTGTATGTGTGTATGCATATATGTGTGTGTATGTGTGTGTATATGTGTCTGTATGTGTGTATGCATGTGTATGTGTGTGTATGCATGTGTATGCATGTGTATGTGTGCATGTGTGTATGTGTATGTGTGTGTATGTGTGTGTGTCTATGTGTATGTGTGTGTATCTATGAGTGTGTATGTGTCTATGTGTGTGTATGTGTTTATGTGTGTATGTGTATGCATGTATGTATGCATATGCATGTGTATGCATGTGTATGTGTGTGTATGCATCATTATGTGTGTATGTGTCTATGTGTGTATGTGTTTGTGTATATGTGTGTGTATGTGTGTGTGTCTATGTGTATGTGTCGCTACGTGTCTATGAGTGTGTATGTGTTTATGTGTGTGTATGTGTCTATGTGTGTGTATGTGCATATTCATTATGTATGCATATGTATGCATGTATGTTTATGTGTGTGTATGTCTCTCTATGTGTGTGTGTATGCATATATGTGTGTGTATGCATATATGTGTGTGTATGTGTGTATGTGTGTGTGTATATGTGTGTCTATGTGTGTATGCATGTGTATGTGTGTCAATGCATCATTATGTGTGTGTATGTGTGTGCGCGTCTATGTGTATGTGTGTGTGTCTATGAGTGTGTATGTTTGGATGTGTGTGTGTATGAATGTGTGTCTATGAGTATGTATGTTTGGATGTGTGAGTGTATATGTGTGTCTATGTGTGTATGCATGTGTATGTGTGTGAATGCATCATTATGTGTGTCTATGAGTGTGTGTGTATATGTGTATATGTGTGTGTATATGTGTGTCTATGTGTGTGTGTATATGTGTGTCTATGTGTGTATGCATGTGTATGTGTGTGAATGCATCATTATGTGTGTATGTGTGTATGTGTGTATGTGTCTATGTGTCTATGTGTGTATGTGTGTGTATATGTGTGTGTATGTTTGTGCGCATCTATGTGTATGTGTGTGTGTCTATGAGTGTGTATGTGTTTATGTGTGTGTATGTGTCTATGTGTGTGTATGTGTCTATGTGTGTGTATGTGTGTATGTGTGTATGTGTCTATGTGTGTATGTATGCATATGTGTGTGTATGCATTATGTATGCATATGTGTGTGTATGCATTATGTATGTGTATGTATGCATATGCATTATGTATGTGTATGTATGCATGTGAATTATGCATGCATATGTGTGTGTATGCATGTAAGTATGTATGTATGTACACATATGCATATGCATTATGTATGCATATGTGTGTATGCATGTAAGTATGTATGGATGTACGCATATGCATATGCATTATGTATGCATGTATGTGTATGTGTGTGCATGTCTCTCTCTATGTGTGTGTGTATGCATATATGTGTGTATATGTGTGTGTGTATGTGTGTGTGTGTATGTGTGTGTGTGTATGTGTGTGTGTGTATATGTGTGTATGTGTGTGTGTATGTGTGTGTGTATGTGTGTGTATATGTATGTGTATATGTGTGTGCATGTGTATGCATTATGTGTGCATATGTGTATGCAACCTTATTTGTGTATGTGTGTATATGTGTGTGTATTTGTGTGTATGTGTATGTGTGTGTGTGTCTATGTGTGTATATGTGTGTGTGTACATATGTATGTGTATGTAAGTGTGTGTGTGTGCACATACCTGCTTGCTGTTAGTTTGTGCAACCCTCTCTCTTTCTCGCACGCGCTCTCTCTCTCTCTCACTCTCTCTCTCTCTCTCTCTCTCTCTCTCTCGGTCTCTTCTTGCTCGCGTCCAAGTCTCGGCACAAATGTGCTGGGAGAAATCAATTTCTTTTTTACATTCCAGAGCGTCGCATATGCGACACTCTGCAGTTTGCCAACGTCGCTCCCACCGTCGCTAGGCAGCAACAAAATTAGCAACGCTCTTTAATTAATGTCGCATAAGCAACGCTAGCATCGCTTAAGCGACGAGGGTCGGGGAAAAAAAGTTTTGAAATTCTGACCGTCGCTTATGTGACGACCACGTCGCATAAGCGACACTTCCCATTTTTTTTCCAATTTGGGGGCGTCGCTACGCCCCCCTTTTTCTTGTAGTGTTAGGACTGTAGCAGACAATGACCAATGATCACCTCGATGCGTATTTCTCTAAAATGGATGAATAGAATCTCCTCAAATTTTTATAGAATGTAGCCAACTTCAAGCTGAATCCAACAAGCTTTAGATCATTGAATTTGGTGACGATTTGGCCGAGATATGCACTCCACAAGTTGACAGACTTACAAGTAGTATAACAGAGAACTCAAAAATGAACAATGTGAATGTACATATTAATGAACACTTGTATACAAATCCATTGGCATGAAGATCATTGCCTAATGGTGTAGATAAGTGTGGGCTAGAGTGTAGGCCTCACACACACCCAGAATCAGTAATGAGAAGCTCGGGAGTGATCAAGCTTCTATATTCTAGGAGATATTCCTTCAATCAAAGAGCTAACGTTTTCCACAAATCCTTTTGGTAGGTGTTTACAAAAGATTCCAAGTCAATTTGACGTTTACAATGAGATAAAGTGGTAGTAAACCACTAGCAATAGTTCCTATGCTTCTTTACATGTGTAGGGACTTCAAGATATCCATCAAGCCAAATGTGTAGGCTTGTGAATTACACCAAAAGCTCCCCCTCAAGCCAAACATTTTGTCTTGGTCTTCATCTTCAATCTTCATGTATATCCTGCAATCCAATCATTGCTTTGAACCTGCAAAGTTTGGTTCCATCCAAAGCTTTAGTCAACAAATCTCCACATTGCATGTTGGTTGATACATAGGTTAGTTGAATGTCCTTGCTTAACAACTTCTCTCTCACATAACGGTAATGGACCTCTATATGTTTGGTCCTAGCATGATAGATAGGATTAGCTGCAAGGTGAAGTGAGCTTGTATTATCTCCAAAGATTATTGGTGACCTAGTATATAAACCCAATTCTGTATACAAAAGCTTAATCCAAATGGCTTCTTGTGTGGCATTAGCCAGTCCTCTATACTTTGCCTGTGTAGAAGACAAAGCAACAGTAGGTTGCTTCTTTGAAGACCATGAAATTGGTTTTTCACCTACAAAAGAAATATATCTAGAAGTGCTCCTCCTATCATCCTTGCATCCTGCCCAATCTGTATCTGAATAGATCTTGATATCAATTTCTGAAGTGTAAGGGAAATACAAACCATGATGTTGTGTACCCTTGAGATACTTTAGAATTCTCTTGGCAGCCTCTAAGTGAGGTATCCTTGGCTTGTGCATAAACTGACTTAGCACACTAACTCAATATACAATATCTATCCTTGTTAAGGTTAGCATAGTTCAAGCTACCCACCATACTTTGATAACCTGTAATGTCATTAACTTCATCACCTTCATGGGCACTTTGTTTTAAGTTTACCGCCATTGGAGTACTTGCTACTTTGGCATCCTGCAAGTGAAACTTCTTCAACATATCCTGTATGTATTTTTTCTGAGTAATGTATATACCTAAGTTAGTATAAACTAACTCAAGCCCAAGAAAATACTTCAATAGACCAAGATCATTGATCTTGAACTCCTTCATCATCTGGCTCTGGATTTTTCTGATTCCATTGACATCATTACCTGTAAGTATGATATCATCAACATAAACACATAGGTATATTACCTCTGAATTACTTCTCTTGATGAATAGAGAAGTATCTGCCTTGATCATGACAAATCCTTGATCTTGAAGATAAGTGGTTAACCTGTAATTCCATGCCCTAGGTGCCTACTTCAATCCATATAAAGCCTTTTTCAATTTGCAAACATATGTTACCTTCTTAGGGTCCTCATAGCCAAGAGGTTGTGACATATATACCTCCTCTGAAATCCATCCATTCAAGAAAGCATTCTTGACATCCAATTGGTACATATTCCAATTTTTTGATGCAGCCAGACTTACCAACACTCTAATGGTTGGCATCTTGGCCATAGGAGAGAATGTCTCTTCATAATCAATGCCTTGGGTTTGTGCAAAACCCTTGGCTACCAATCTGGCTTTGTACCTATTAATTGTGCCATCATAATTTCTTTTAAGCTTATAGATCCATCTGGATCCTATTTCCTTCATGGAATCCTTCTTTGGTACTGTCTCCCATGTATAACTCTCCTTGAGTGCTTCAATATCCTCATCCATAGCTTCTTTCCATTTTGTCTTGGTTATGGCTTCTTCATATGATCCTGGTTCTTCAATTGAAAAATCTTTGGCAAGATAATCCAAATGTTTAGTAACAAGAGATGTATCATACCCATATCTGATAGGTTTTTCGCTTTCTCTTTGTGAACTTCTGATTGATTGAGTTGAAGATTCAGGTATGTCTTCGAGCTTCTTCATCTTCATTTTGCCCTTGGACTTCCATGCCTTGAACTCTTCAAGGTTGATAGTATCTTCATCATCTGAACTTGAGTCTTCATTTTGAGTAGGTTCCTCTTTAGCAAGACTTGGAAACTCCTCTTCCAAATCATAGGGTAATTTAACCTTCCTGCATTCATTCTCATACCAAGAATCATTTTCATCAAAGACAACATCTCTACTCGCCATGAATCCCTTATTGGAGGGGTTATAAAACCTATAACCTTTTTGATTTAGGTCATATGCAATAAAGATGCACTTTTCAGCCTTTGTATCTAACTTACCTCTTATTTGAGAAGGAATGTGTACATATGCTACACATCCAAATATCCTGCAATGGTCTAGTGATGGTCTCTTACCAAGCCATGCTTCATAGGGTGTCATCCCATCAAGGGACTTAGATGGTAACCTATTTATAAGATAAGTGGCAGTGGAAACACTTTCTACCCATAGGTAATTAAGTAATTTTTTCTCATTCAACATAGACCTAGCTTTCTCAACAATCAACCTATTTCTTCTCTCAGCTACCCCATTCTGTTCAGGAGAATACCTTGTGGTGATTTCTCTTTTGATGCCTCTGTCCTGCAAGAAGTTTTCAAACTCATTGGAGAAGTACTCACCTCCTCCATATGACCTTAGTCTCTTCAAATTCTTTCCTGTTTGATTCTCAACAAGTAAAAGATATTTTTTAAAGCAATTAAACACCTCATCCTTGTGCTTCATGAAGTACAATACAGTCCACCTGCTATAATCATCAATAAAAGACACATAGTACCTTGATCCTGAGATTGAGGGGTCTTTGCTTCGTCCCCATACATCTGTATGGACAAGTTCTAGGTAGTCTTTATGCATGTATCCTTTCCTTGAGAAGGGTAACCTCTGAGACTTCCCAAATTGACAAGCACTACATTTATATATCATGTGTTGTTTGGAAACATTGGGTATTCCAATAACACATTTTGTTTCAAGGTTCCTTCTCCTACATGCCCTAGTCTCTTGTGCCAAATCTCAAGTTCTCAAAGTGTTTGATCTTTATAACTGTATAATGCAATGTTTTTGTGTCTTCTAACTCAAAAGTAAAAAGTCTACCTGATTTTTCCCCTTTGGCAATCCTCTTGAACCCATGCCTTGGATCCTCCACAAATGCTCCATATTGGTTGAATCTAACCTGCAAACCTTTCTCCACAATCTGTCCAACACTCATCAGATTTTTGGTAATGGTTGGTAAATAGAGTGCCCTACTCAACAAATTCTGATTTCCATCACAAGTCTTAACATTTCCAACTTTAACTACTGAGTGCTTGGTGTCATCACCTATTTGAACTTGATGCTTACCTTTTGGTTCCTCAAGATCAGAGAATAGTGCTACATTGTCAACCACATGATTTGAGCATCCTGAATCAATGTAGAATAGGTGGTCATCATTAGTACCTGGTTTTGAAGTCATGTTCATGATCAGAAGAGAGTCATCCTGATCCTCTATCTAGTTGTTGTAGTCCTATCTGGATTTGAATCCTCCTTGGTAGTTGCCATTGTAATTACTGTTGTAATTGTTGTTGTAGTTGTTGTTGTAGCCTTGGTGATGATTAAATCTACCTCTTGACTATGAGTATCCACCTCTTTGGTATCCTCTTCCTCTCTGATTTTTGTAATTCTTGAAACACTCATCTGTAGTATGATTTGATAAACCACAAATGTTGCATGGTGAGCAGTTATAAGATCTCCCCCTGCCTTGCTTACCTCCTCTGCCCCTTCCTCTTGATGATCTACCTCTTCCTGCATAGTTGGCTTGGAAGGTAGAGCCTTCATCTTCCACCTTCTTGGTCTTGCCTTTATCTTTAGACTTTTTATCAGTATATAGGGCAGAAGAGTTATTACCTTTGGATGTGTCTCCATTCTTGTTGAGCTTTGCTTTATTAGTGAACAATTGTCCCATCAGAGTTGTAAGATCTGGAATTTGCATGTCCATGTAAAGGTCCATGGCAGTGGTGAAGCTTTCCCATTTGTCATCAGCCTTGATCCCATTGATCACTTGCCTTACAATTTTCTCTTCTTCAATCTCTTCTCCTATGCATGCTAACTGATCTGCTACATCTTTAATCTTGGTCGCAAATTCTGAAACAACTTGCTTAGGTTGCTTCCTTAATGTTGTGAATTCAATCCACAACTGATTTTTCCTAGCCCTTGTATTGGAGGAAAAATAAGATGACAAGGTTTCCCAAGTCCCTTGGGATGTTCTTACAATTTTTAATATGTGATAAAAGAAAATCAGAGATGGAGTTGAGTAAATAAGACCTTGCCAATGCACCTTTAGCATACCGGAATAGTTAGCTTGCTAAGCTAGTTAAATACTCCTAAAAGGAATTTTTCCAATTCCTACTCTGCTGGTGATACTGAGCAAAATAGCCAGCAGGTGTCAAGACATAAATAGAAGCTTTTCTTGAGAATTTGAGTTTCAAAGTTATCTATTTTGATTCAATCATTACACACATCACTTCCAAAGTACATAGGCCATTTTATGGTGTCATTGGAAAGCTAAGGAGGTTCACTTATCAAGTCTGAAGCAAAAGAGGGCTGGTACAAAGCAGGTTTTGGCAGTACCTACTCAATCTCTTGGAGCATCCATCCATCTTTCCAATAGTGGTATTAGAGCAAACTAAGGTAAAATGGGAGATGGTTTTCCTTCATTTATTGATAACTTGAACAAGAACAACTATAAGGCATGGTCTCTGAGAATGAAGACCTACTTACAAGGAAGGAGTCTGTATGGATACATCTCAGGAGATGAGGAATTTCCCTCATTCAAAACAAGAGGATTGCCAACCAAGGAAGAACATGAAAAGCTCAACACATGGTGTGCTAAAGATGCATTGGAAAGGACTTATTTAGTCAATTCCATCTCTGATTTTCTTTTGCCACATATTAGAAATTGTAAGACATCCCAAGAGACTTGGGAAACCTTGTCATCATATTTTTCCTCCAACACAAGGGCTAGGAAAAATCAGTTGTGGATTGAATTCACAACATTAAGGAAGCAACCTAAGCAAGTTGTTTCAGAATTTGTGACCAAGATTAAAGATGTAGCAGATCAGTTAGCAAGTATAGGAGAAGAGATTGAAGAAGAGCAGATTGTAAGGCAAGTGATCAATGGGATCAAGGCTGATGACAAATGCGAAAGCTTCACCACTGCCATGGACCTTTACATGGACATGCAAATTCCAGATTTTACAATTCTCATGGGATAATTGTTCACTCATGAAGCAAAGCTCAACAAGAATGGAGACACATCCAAAGGTAATAACTCTTCTGCCCTATATACTGATAAAAAGTCTAAAGATAAAGGCAACCAAGAAGGTGGAAGATGAAGGCTCTACCTTCCAAGCCAACTATGCAAGGAGAGGTAGATCATCAAGAGGAAGGGGTAGAGGAGGTAAGCAAAGCAGGGGGAGATCTTATAACTCCTCACCATGCAACATTTGTGGTTTATCAAATCATACTACAGATGAGTGTTTCAGGAATTACAAAAATCAGAGAGGAAGAGGATACCAAAGAGGTGGATACTCACAGCCAAGAGGTAGATTTAATCATCACCAAGGCTACAACAACAACCACAACAACAATTACAATGGCCACTACCAAGGAGGATTCAAATCCAGAAAGGACTACAACAACTACACAGAGGATAAGGATGACTCTCTTCTGATCATGAACATGACTTCAAAACTAGGTACTAATGATGACTACCTACTCTACATTGATTCAGGATGCTCAAATCATGTGGCTGGAAATGTAGCACTACTCTCTGATCTTGAGGAACCAAGAGGTAAGCATCAATTTCAAACACGTGATGACACCAAGCACTCAGTAGTTAAAGTTGGAAATGTTAAGACTTGTGATGGAAATCAGAATTTGTTGAGCTGGGTACTCTATGTACCAACTGTTGCGAACATTTGTTTTATGTAGGGTACAAGTTTCAAATTATGTAAATACCTTTGGGAAGTCTTCACATACTTCAAGAAGGCTCATATTATTCATAAAATGTAGCAAAAATACCACGTGAGTTCTAGAACATGGTGAGTCAAATTAGTGAGTCACAAGGGAGCTTCAGTGGTGTCCTAGTGGAAGGTCGATGTGGCTAGTTCTCAAAGTCCATCAATACTTTGCTTATTTGAGCACTTGAGTCATGTAATACCTCCATCCAAGCGTCTACCACGAATTTAGATGTATTAGGAAGGTTTTAGATTAGTTTCCCATGCTATAAAAAGAGGAGAAAAGTCGTGATCTTGTGGGATGTCCAAGAGAGTCATATGTGTATCTCTACATTGCTGTAGTTTTGTATGCAGAGATTGCAGAGCTTGTATCTCCCTCCTTATATATCCAAATTACATGTGTGATAGCTCATTGGAAAGCTCTTACTGTCTAATTTCTTTCTGTAAATTTTCATAATCATTGGATGTGTGAGCTGAGAGCAGAGGTCATATCTCCTTGTGTATGTATCCAAATCATGTGTTCTTTGGCTTATTAGAAAGCTCGTTAAGTCTACTTGTATTTTGGAAAGTGTCAAAGTCATTGGAGTTGTGAGTTAAGAGCAGTAGTCTCTGCAAGTGATGTGTGTCCTCGGGTTCATCTCTGTTTCAAGGTCTCCATTAAAGCTGCATATTGCAGAGGTCATAGCTCATTGTGTATTTATCCATTTGAGGTGTTCTATATCTTGTTGGAAAGCTCTTAGAGTCTAGTTTATGTGTGTGAAACAGTTTTGGAAAATTCTAAGTGAGTAAAGAGAAATTTGCTCTGCAAGAAAATTGGTCTATGCATACAAGTTTGTGAAAAAGTCAACTAGGTCCTGTTGGGTTTCACCTACTTCTAACTGTACTTTGGAGATCAATAAAATCCAATATTGGTATCAGAGCAAGTACTTGGAGGCTTGGAGAAGGTTATCATACCTTGACAAAGAATTTGAAGCTATCAAAGAAGCAGTTCATCATCAACACTACACAAAGGTAGAAGAAGATTGCAAGGAGGCATCTGAAGCAACATCCAAGCAAAGAAAGGTGCACATACCTCATTTACAAGGTAAATATTATATTTCTTCTCATCACACACATTGGAAAGGAGGCTTAAAGGAGGAAGCTTAGCATTTGTATTATGGGAGACCAACATGCACAAATAGAGAAGCTTGATAAGACCAATTATCAAGCATGGAAGTTTAGAATCACAGCATACTTGCAAGGTAGAGGCTTGTATGGTTTGATTGACGGCACAGATATCAAAACCACATTACCAGAGGACCCAAATCAACAACAATTGAGGGAGTTTAGACTTTGGAATGAGAGAGACAAAAGGGTTATATTCATTTTATCACAAAATATTCAAGATTCAATGGTAGGACACATACAAGATCTAGACACAAGTAGAGATGTTTGGCTTGCATTGGAAAGGTTGTATGCTACAGGTACAAGAGCAAGGAAGATTCAACTCAAAAATGAGTTGAATAACATAAAGAAAGATACAAGGACATCGGTCAATGATTACATATTGAAAGTTAAAGAGATTGCAGATCAACTAGGATCAATTCAAGCTCATGTGGAGGACGACGACTTGGTTGCACATACGCTCAACGGACTCAAAGATGATGAGAGATGGAAACCCTTCATTACTTCAGTTTATGTCAGAGGAGAATTACCAGATTTTGATCAACTTATTGCCCTCATGGTCACGGAGGAGATGAATCTAAATGGTTCTACTTCAAATCAAAAAGGATCTCAAGGACAAGCTCTTTATGTAGGATCATCAAGAGGTGGAAGAGGTTCAAATAGAGGTCGAGGAAGAAGGAGCGATGATCAAAGGACTTCAAGTGGCTTCTTCAACACAAGAGGAAGAGGAAGATCAAGCGCTAGAGGTACGAGAGGCTACTACAACTACAACCAAAGACAAAGGAGTGAAGATAATAAGAACAATTGCTATATATGTGGAAGGTATGGACACTATGCCAAAGATTGTTATCAAAATGAAAATAATCAAGGTGGTAATCGAAGAGGAGGCTATTCAAGAAGAGGTAAACAACAAGGAAATTATGCAGTTGAAGGTAAAAGTGATGATTATGATTCTCTTCTTATGATGAATGTAGAAACTAAGATGAATTGCAATAGCGATGTATGGTATGTAGATAGTGGTTGTTCTAATCACATGTCTCATGATGCTTCATGGTTTTCTAATATGCATAATCCGTCATGTAAAGGTCATGTTGAAACAGGAGATGATACAACACATAAGATTATGCAGGTTGGAGATGTTGTTATGCAGGATAAGAGCAAGAAAAATTGCTTGAAGGATGTACTTTATGTGCCAACGATCACTAAGAATTTGATGTCGGTTGGTCAAATGGTAGAAAAAGGTCTACAGGTGAGATTTAATCATGCAGGTTGCTTCATTGAGGATCCAAAGCAAAGGAGGTTAATTGCTAGAGGTCAAAAACAAGGTAGATTGTTTACATTCAAGGTAAACCCAAATCATACAAACTATTTCTCTTATGGTATGCATCGAATAGCAGAGCTTGATCTATGGCACAAAAGGATTGGACACATGAATGTACACAGGTTAAAGGAGCTATCAAAGAAGAGGATTGTTGAAGGATTACCTGATCTTACTAAGCAACATATGGTGCATCTTTGTGAAGCATGTCAAATGGGTAAGCAGAGTAGACAACCTTTCAAGCATTCAAGCTATGTAAGTGATGGTTTGCTAGATCTCATACACACAGATGTGTGGGGACCTACTAAAGAGGCATCCTTGGTTGGTAATAAGTACTATGTATCATTCATTGACGATCATAGTAGAATGACATTTGTGTATTTTATTAAACATAAGAGTGAGGTCTTTGATTGTTTCAAGAAGTTCAAATCATATGTCGAAAAGCAAACAGGAAGGTATATTAAGAAGCTAAGATCCGATGGAGGAGGAGAGTATTTCTCTCAAGCTTTTACTGATTTTTTGTATGATGAAGGTATCAAAAGAGAAGTTACATGCAGGTATACTCCACAACAAAATGGAGTCGCAGAAAGAAGAAACAGAATCATAGCAGAAGCATCTAGAAGCATGCTTAATGATATGTGTTTGCCTAATTATTTTTGGGCTGAAGCTGTTAGCACAAGTGTTTACATTATGAATAGAGTTCCGAATGCTGGAGTTCATCATTTGACACCATATGAGGTATGGCATGGAAGGAAACCAAGTGTAAGTCATTTGAAAGTATTTGGTTGTGTATGTTATGTACATGTACCTAGTGAGGTGAGATCTAAACTTGATGCGAAATCAGAAAAATATATATTTATTGGTTATGCAGATACTCAAAGAGGATATAGATGCTATAATCCTCATACCAATAAGGTTGTTGTGTCAAGAGATGTAAACTTTGATGAATCACTTTCATGGTATGCAGATAAGAATTGTTTGCAGGTCATGGATGAAAATGAAGAAGGTGTGGTTGAAGGAGATGAATGCATAGTTCAGCCATCAGGAAGTTTAAATGATGAAAGGAGTGGTTTAGATGAAGAAAGAGGATCACCTTTCAATGGAAGATTAAGGCAAGAGTCACCTCCAAGTGTTAAAAGTAAAGATAAACTCAAACTTGTTGAAGTTAATGATGAAGGAGAGGAAATTAGTGATGTATGTGAGTATGGAGAATCATCAAAGGTTCCTAATAAGAAAGGAAGAGCATCTACATTGGAGGTAAGAAGAACTTCAAGAGTAAGTAAGCAACCTCAAAGGTATACTTATGAATCTTTCATGAATACTCATTATGCTTTTATGACAAAAATTGAGCAGGAAAATGAACCCATATGTTATGATGAGGCCAAAGGAGATGAAAAGTGGGAGAAAGCAATGAGAGAAGAAATGGAAGCACTACAGGATAACAAGACTTGGAATTTAGTTCCAAGTACACCAAAGCAAAAGGTAATTGGTTGCAAGTGGGTTTTTAAGATTAAAAGAAATAGTGATGGTAGTGTGTCTAGATATAAGGCTAGACTTGTAGCAAAAGGATATAATCAAACTCAAGGTGTGGACTATGAGGAAACATTTAGTCCAGTAGCAAATATGGCAACGGTGAGAACTTTGTTGGCTTTAGCTGCAAGTAAAAGGTGGAATATATATCAACTCGATATAAAGAATGCCTTTCTTAATGGTGAGTTAAATGAAGAAGTGTATATGTCACAACCAGATGGTTATGTGGATGCAAAATGTCCTAATCATGTATGCAGGTTAAAGAAGGCATTGTATGGTCTTAAGCAGGCACCAAGGGCATGGAATGCAAGGTTGGTAAAGTATCTTATGCTGCAAGGATACACAGCGAGTCACGCTGATCCTTCACTTTATGTAAAACATGTAGATGGCATGTGTGTCTATGTATGCATTTATGTGGATGAGTTGTTGATTACAGGGAATGATGCAAAAGCAATTGATGAGATAAAAGGTAATTTGGGAAAGGAATTTAAAATTTCAGATCTTGGTTTGCTCAGATACTTTCTTGGGATTGAAATTCTGTATAGCGATGAAGGTATGTGGTTGATACAAAGAAAGTATATATGTGATATGCTGAAAAGGTTTGGTGTGCAGGAATGTAAATTTGTTTCTACTCCAATGGAATGTAATGTAAAGCTAAGCGCAAAGGAAGGTGATGAGTTGCATGATATGAATGTATATAGATCCATGGTAGGATCTTTGATTTATGCAACAAAAACTAGACCTGATATATGTTATGCAGTGGGAGTATTGTCACAGTTTATGCATGAACCTAGAGTACCTCATATGCATGCAGCGAAAAGAGTGCTTAGGTATTTGCAAGGTACCATGAACGAAGGATTATTTTATAGTCATGATGCTGATCTAACTCTTAAAGTCTTTAGTGATGCAGATTGGGCTGGAAGCAAAGATGATAGAAGATCCACAAGTGGATATGTGGTAATAGCAGGAAACAAGACATTAACATGGAGTTCAAAGAAACAGCCTACAGTTGCTTTATCTTCTACAGAGGCTGAGTATAGAGGTTTAGCATTGGCTACTACTGAGGTTATGTGGTTTAAAAAGTTGTTTCATGACTTGAATGTGCAGGTTGATGTACCACTGATATATGGGGATAACTTGAGCAGCATTCATATGACCTCAAATCCTATTTTTCATGCTAGAACAAAGCATATAGAGGTTCACTATCATTATGTTTGAGAGAAGGCCATCAACAATGAAGTGCAGGTTTCTTTTGTTGGAACAAAGGATCAAGTTGCAGATATCTTCACCAAATCCTTGGATGGACCAAAGCTTCAAAGATTCAACTATATTCTTGGCATGAAGGAAATACCCTTTGAAACTTGAGGGGGAGAATGTTGCGAACATTTGTTTTATGTAGGGTACAAGTTTCAAATTATGTAAATACCTTTGGGAAGTCTTCACATACTTCAAGAAGGCTCATATTATTCATAAAATGTAGCAAAAATACCACGTGAGTTCTAGAACATGGTGAGTCAAATTAGTGAGTCACAAGGGAGCTTCAGTGGTATCCTAGTGGAAGGTCGATGTGGCTAGTTCTCAAAGTCCATCAATACTTTGCTTATTTGAGCACTTGAGTCATGTAATACCTCCATCCAAGTGTCTACCACGAATTTAGATGTATTAGGAAGGTTTTAGATTAGTTTCCCATGCTATAAAAAGAGGAGAAAAGTCGTGATCTTGTGGGATGTCCAAGAGAGTCATATGTGTATCTCTACATTGCTGTAGTTTTGTATGCAGAGATTGCAGAGCTTGTATCTCCCTCCTTATATATCCAAATTACATGTTTGATAGCTCATTGGAAAGCTCTTACTGTCTTATTTCTTCCTGTAAATTTTCATAATCATTGGATGTGTGAGCTGAGAGCAATACTCTCTGCAAGTAGTATGTGTTCTCTGTTTTTTATCCCTGCTGAAGGTCTCCATTAAACCTCAAACTTGCAGAGGTCATATCTCCTTGTGTATGTATCCAAATCATGTGTTCTTTGGCTTGTAAGAAATCTCTTTAAGTCTACTTGTATTCTGGAAAGTTTCAAAGTCATTGGAGTTGTGAGTTAAGAGCAGTAGTCTCTGCAAGTGATGTGTGTCCTCAGGTTCATCTCTGTTTCAAGGTCTCCATTAAAGCTGCATATTGCAGAGGTCATAGCTCATTGTGTATTTATCCATTTGAGGTGTTATATATCTTGTTGGAAAGCTCTTAGAGTCTAGTTTATGTGTGTGAAACAGTTTTGGAAAATTCTAAGTGAGTAAAGAGCAATTTGCTCTGCAAGAAAATTGGTCTATGCATACAAGTTTGTGAAAAAGTCAACTAGGTCCTGTTGGGTTTCACCTACTTTGTTAAAAATAAAGAAGTAAGCTCGTATATATTTTTGCAAAAAGGATTTTCTTCAAGTAGAAGGAAAATACAAAAATGAAAAATAGAAGCATTTCCTTCAGCAAGTAGTGGAGGCCAAAAGAGAATCATTCAAAAGAGAATCAAATCCAAAATCTGAATTGTAAGAGGAGTGGTTGTCCAAAGTAGTGGAGAAATGATGGAGAAGAGCTCTCAAACTCATCATGAGAGTTTTTGGTCACTTGGCTATAAAAGAAGCAAGGGAGGACACTCAAGGAGAGAGCAAGAAGGCGTGGAAGCCCCCTTGTATCTACTTCATTTGGTTTGAGTCATTTCGTTCAGTTCACTCTCATAGAGTGTGTCCAGCCGCACACCCATTTTTGGGTAGTCTACTTGTGAGAGTCATATCTCTCAACATATGTATCCAAATTTAGTGTTTAAACATTCGTTGGAAAGCTTATCTTGAGTACTTCCTCTGTCTAGAACAGTTTTATGAAATTCTTTATGCTCTCTGAGGTATTCAGGTTTTAGTGAAGTCCAGTTTTCAGCTGTGTCCAGCTGCACACCCATTTTTGGGTAGTCTACTTGTGAGAGTCATATCTCTCAACATATGTATCCAAATTTAGTGTTTAAACATTCGTTGGAAAGCTTATCTTGAGTACTTCCTCTATCTAGAACAATTTTATGAAATTCTTTATGCTCTTTGAGTTATTCAGGTTTTAGTGAAGTCCAGTTTTCAGCCTAACTGAGTGGACAGGTAGTCTGTTTTGAATCAAATAGTTGACAACTCAAATCTACTCCAAATTGAGTGTTTGATATCTCATTTGAAAGCTCTAGGTGTCTAGTTTGAGTGACCAAAGTTTCAAGTTCATTGGATATTTCAGTTGGTACCAGTTTTTATTTGAAGGTTCTGCTGTTGGCAAGAGTCTTCATCCTGAGAAGGTCTTCTACACTTTCCGCTGCGATTAGGAGAGGAATTCTCCAACATTTGGTATCAGAGCCTTGGAGTTTGAAGAGGCAAAGCATTGGAACTAAACTGAAGCAAAGGGAAAGCTACAAATCAAGGGGGAGCTTCGTGAATTCAAGAGAGAGCGCCACAACATACTTGAGGTAAACTTCAATCTTGGAAGTTTTCAATGGCTGATTTAGGACAACAAGTTGAGAAGTTAGACAAAGACAATTTTCAGTCTTGGAGGTATAGAATGATAAATTACCTTAAAGGTAAAGGTTTATGGGGTTTAGTTAGTGGAGATGATCCACAACCGGTAGACCTTGAAGATCCCAACATTACTCCGGCACAAAGGAGACAATTTGCTGATTGGGAAGAGAGGAATCGAAGGGTGATGTTCCTCATCTCACAAGTTATTTCTAACACTATGATTGGTCATGTGCAAAGCTTAGAAACAGCCAAAGAAGTTTGGGAAGCATTGGAGAAGGTGTATGCTACCTCAACAAGGTCTCGGAGGATGCAACTCAAGAACGAGCTCAACAACATGAAGAAAAGCTCAAACCAAAGCATTAGTGAGTATACATTGAGGATTAAGGAGCTTCGAGATCAACTAGCATCAGTTGGATGCAAGATAGAAGAGGAAGACATCGTCCAAACAGCCCTCAATGGCTTGAGGAGTGAAGAAAAGTGGAAGCCCCTCATCACAAACATCCTTTATAGAGATCCTCTACCAACATTCGACGAAATTATACCAAATCTTGTGGCTGAAGAGGTTGCTCAACAAGGAGAAGGCAACAAAGGTAAGGACAACCATAGTCAAATGTTATATGCAGGAAGAGGTAGAGGAAGAAACTCAAGAGGAGGCTCGAGAGGAAGAGGAAGAAGCTACAACAATACAAATTTCAGCCAACACAACTCGGACGACAACAAGGACAACTCAAATGACAACACACATGGAAGAGGTCGAGGAAGAAATAGAGGAAGAGGTCGAGGTTCATACAATCCTCATAAAGGTATAACATGTTATCATTGTGGTAAACTAGGACATTATGCAAATGATTGTTGGCAAAAGAATGGAAGGCTGAATGGAGGCAACCAAAGGAGCCAAAATAACTATGCGAGTACATCAAGTGAAGGAGACAAGCAAACCATGCTTGCCATGAAGCATGACTACAACAACTCGAGAAGTGATGACCAAAAATGGTTCATAGATTCAGGTTGCAGCAACCATATGACATGCCAAGGAGATTTGTTCACAAAGCTACAAGCTCCAAGTGGAAAAGGATGTGTAGAGACTGGCGATGAAACTCAACACGCAATTGAGCATGTTGGAGATATCAAGCTTGGAGACAAGAAGGTATTGGCTGATGTTCTTCATGTTCCTACTATTGCAAAGAATTTGATTTCAGTAGGACAAATGGTAGAGAAAGGATATCATGTTATCTTCAATGAAAAAGGCTGCTTTATAAAGAATCCAAAAGAAGGATTCAAGGTCATTGCTCAAGGAAGGAAAGAAGGAAGGATGTTCACTTTGGACATTCAACAACCGCATGGAAAGGTGATGTATATTCAGTTTGGAAACAAGAGGATAGCTGAAATCGATTTGTGGCACAAAAGGTTTGGACATATCAACATTCCCAAGCTCAAGGACATGAGCAACCATGAAGTGGTAAGAGGTCTTCCAAGATTCAATGATGCCGGACTACATGAGTTTTGTGAAGCATGCCAACTAGGAAAGCAAACTCGACAACCATTCAAGAAAAGCAACTATGTGGCAAGGAATGTCCTCGACTTGATACACACGGATGTATGGGGACCATCACAACAACCATCAGTGGCTGGTAATAGATATTTTGTCACTTTTATTGATGATCATTCAAGGAAAGTATGGATGTTTTGCATAAAACAAAAATCAGATGTGTTCTCCATGTTCAAGAGATTTAAAGCACAGGTAGAAAAGGAAACAGGACGCTACATAAAGACCTTGAGGTCCGATGGAGGAGGAGAATATTTCTCCAAAGAATTTTCAGACTTTCTTTATGAAAATGGAATCAAGAGACAATTTACATGTAGGTACACACCTCAACAAAATGGAATAGCTGAAAGGAAAAATCGACATATCACAGAAGTTGCAAGATGCATGCTCAACGAGATGAAGATGCCACTAAACTATTGGGCTGAAGCAACTAGTACGGCCGTTTATTTGATGAACAAGTGCACAACGGCTGGAGTGCATAATCTAACTCCCGAGGAGGTTTATTCCGGTAAGAAGCCTGACCTTACACATCTCAAAGTTTTTGGATGTGTGTGTTATGTTCACATCCCTCAAGAACTAAGGACAAAGATGGAGGCAAAGTCCGAAAAATGTATTTTTATTGGATATTCATCGGAGCAAAAGGGATATAGGTGCTACAATCCGGTGACAAAGGAGCTACGAGTCTCACGAGATGTGGTATTTGATGAGCTAAGACCATGGTTTGGAGACAAAGGGAAAGAGAAGAATCTTGAAGAAGATTGCGAAGATGATGAAGGTGCTGTCCAAGAAGAATTTCAGCAAACAAGCACTCAAATGTCAGGTCCAGAAGCTTCTACATCACTTGGAGAAAGCTCAACATGGAAGGGGAGGCTAAGGAGTCATTCCTCATCACCAACATCAGCTTATGAAAGATCTAAAGCCGAAAGTGCTGCCCAAAATAGTGATTCAAATACAAGTGAAGAAGAGTATGAAGAGGTGATCACACCGAAGGTAAAGTTGAACCGATTGAAGAAGCAATGTTCAAAAGGAAATGAAAGGAGGTCTTCAAGAGCAAGGTATCCAATTGAAAGGCTGAGCTATGATAGTTTTATTGCAAAACATTTTGCATATATGACACAGGTGGTCAAAGATAAAGAACCGGATGCATATGAAGAAGCATGTACACAAAAAGAATGGCAAGAAGCTATGCAAGAAGAGATGAAAGCTCTCAAGGACAATCACACATGGGAGCTAGTTCCAAAGGCTGAAGGTATGAAGATTGTTCCAAATAAATGGGTGTTTAAAATAAAGAGAAATGCTGACGGCTCTCTAGCAAGGCATAAAGCTAGACTAGTAGCAAAAGGATTCAAGCAAACTCACGGCATCGATTATGAAGAGACTTTCAGCCCGGTTGCAAAGATGGGAACAATTAGAACCTTGATTGGAGTGAGTGCAGCAAGGAGATGGCCATTGTACCAACTCGACATAAAAAATGCTTTTCTCAATGGTGAACTTCAAGAAGAGGTATACATGAGTCAACCGATTGGATTTGAAGACAAAAAGCATCCAAATTTTGTTTGTAGATTGAAGAAAGCTTTGTATGGGCTGAAGCAAGCACCACGTGCTTGGAATCAAAGATTGGTCGAGTACCTCACAAGGTGTGGGTATAGTCCAAGTAATGCAGATCCCTCTCTCTACATGAAGAAAGAAGAAGGCAAGCAGGTATATATTTGCATATACGTTGATGATCTCATCATAACAGGAAGTAATGTTACAGGAATACAAGAGATCAAAAGGAAACTCGGTAAGGAGTTTAAAATTTCAGATCTTGGTGAGCTGAAATACTTTTTAGGCATTGAGATAGTCTATGGGAAAGATGGCATTTACTTAATGCAAAGAAAGTACCTATTGGATGTTCTTTTCAGATTTGGAATGAGTGAATGCAAACCACTCACTCAACCGATGGACACAAATGTGAAGCTATGCTCAAATGATGGAGAGAAGTTACATGATGTAACTACATACAGGAGTATTATAGGTTCATTGATCTATGCTACGATCACAAGACCAGATTTGTGTTATATTGTTGGAGTTCTTTCTCAATTTATGCAAGCTCCAACAAGTGAACATTTAAATTCAGCCAAACGAGTGCTAAGATATGTGAAGCACACTGTCAATCATGCATTGTTTTATAGATATGATGAAGAATTGTAGGTAAAGGGCTTCAGTGATGCTGATTGGGCTGGTTTCAAGGAGGATAGAAGATCCACTTCAGGTTATGTGTTCATGATAGGTAGCAAACCTATCACATGGAGCTCAAAGAAGCAACCTACTGTTGCACTATCATCTACAGAAGCTGAATATAGAGGTTTAGCCTTTGCAACTTGTGAAGCTATGTGGATTAAGAAGCTCTTGGCTGATCTTGATGTGCAGGTGGAGACCATTCCAATTTATGGTGACAACATGTCAAGCATTCACTTGACAAACAATCCAATGTTTCATGCACGAAGCAAGCACATAGAAGTGCATTATCATTATGTTCGAGAAAAAGTTTTGAGCAAGGATGTGGATATAAAGTTCATTAGAACTAATGACCAGGTTGCAGACATGCTTACAAAGTCCCTCGATGCTTCTAAGCTCAAGAGGTTCAAGGACGACATCAACTTACAAGATATGGTTGAAGGTGCAAGCTCACATGTGAGCTTGAGGGGGAGTGTTAAAAATAAAGAAGTAAGCTCGTATATATTTTTGCAAAAAGGATTTTCTTCAAGTAGAAGGAAAATACAAAAATGAAAAATAGAAGCATTTCCTTCAGCAAGTAGTGGAGGCCAAAAGAGAATCATTCAAAAGAGAATCAAATCCAAAATCTGAATTGTAAGAGGAGTGGCTGTCCAAAGTAGTGGAGAAATGATGGAGAAGAGCTCTCAAACTCATCATGAGAGTTTTTGGTCACTTGGCTATAAAAGAAGCAAGGGAGGACACTCAAGGAGAGAGCAAGAAGGCGTGGAAGCCCCCTTGTATCTACTTCATTTGGTTTGAGTCATTTCGTTCAGTTCACTCTCATAGAGTGTGTCCAGCTGCACACCCATTTTTGGGTAGTCTACTTGTGAGAGTCATATCTCTCAACATATGTATCCAAATTTAGTGTTTAAACATTCGTTGGAAAGCTTATCTTGAGTACTTCCTCTGTCTAGAACAGTTTTATGAAATTCTTTATGCTCTCTGAGTTATTCAGGTTTTAGTGAAGTCCAGTTTTCAGCTGTGTCCAGCCGCACACCCATTTTTGGGTAGTCTACTTGTGAGAGTCATATCTCTCAACATATGTATCCAAATTTAGTGTTTAAACATTCGTTGGAAAGCTTATCTTGAGTACTTCCTCTATCTAGAACAGTTTTATGAAATTCTTTATGCTCTTTGAGTTATTCAGGTTTTAGTGAAGTCCAGTTTTCAGCCTAACTGAGTGGACAGGTAGTCTGTTTTGAATCAAATAGTTGACAACTCAAATCTACTCCAAATTGAGTGTTTGATATCTCATTTGAAAGCTCTAGGTGTCTAGTTTGAGTGACCAAAGTTTCAAGTTCATTGGATATTTCAGTTGGTACCAGTTTTTATTTGAAGGTTCTGCTGTTGGCAAGAGTCTTCATCCTGAGAAGGTCTTCTACACTTTCCGCTGCGATTAGGAGAGGAATTCTCCAACACTTCTAACTGTACTTTGGAGATCAATAAAATCCAACACCAACCATTACCAAAAATCTGATGAGTGTTGGACATATTGTGGAGAAAGGTTTGCAGGTTAGATTCAACCAATATGGAGCATCTGTGGAGGATCCAAGGCATGGGTTCAAGACAATTGGCAAAGGAGAAAAATCAGGTAGACTTTTTACTTTTGAGTTAGAAGACACAAAGAACATTGCACTATACAGTTATAAAGATCAAACACTTTCAGAACTTGAGATTTGGCACAAGAGACTAGGGCATGTAGGAGAAAGAACCTTGAAACAGATATGTAGGGATCAATGTGTTATTGGAATACCCAATGTTTCCAAACAACACATGATATATAAATGTAGTGCTTGTCAATTTGGGAAGTCTCACAGGTTACCCTTCTCAAGGAAAGAATACATGCATGAAGACTACCTAGAACTTGTGCATACAGATGTATGGGGACCAAGAAAAGACCCCTCAATCTCAGGATCAAGGTACTATGTGTCTTTTATTGATGATTATAGCAAGTGGACTGTATTGTACTTCATGAAGCACAAGGATGAGGTGTTTAATTGCTTTAAAAAATATCTTGCACTTGTTGAGAATCAAACAGGAAAGAATTTGAAGAGACTAAGGTCAAATGGAGGAGGTGAGTACTTCTCCAATGAGTTTGACAACTTCTTGCAGGACAGAGGCATCAAAAGAAAAATCACCACAAGGTATTCTCCTGAACAGAATGGGGTAGCTGAGAGAAGAAATAGGTTGATTGTTGAGATAGCTAGGTCTATGTTGAATGAGAAAAAATTACCTAATTACCTATGGGCAAAAAGTGTTTCCACTGCCACTTATCTTATAAACAGGTTACCATCTAAGTCCCTTGATGGGATGACACCCTATGAAGCATGGATTGGTAAGAGACCATCACTAGACCATTGCAGGATATTTGGATGTGTAGCATATGTACACATTCCTTCTCAGATAAGAGGTAAGTTAGATCCAAAGGTTGAAAAGTGCATCTTTATTGGATATGACCTAAATAAAAAAAGTTACAGGTTTTCTAACCCCTCCAATAAGGGAGTCATGGTGAGTTGAGATGTTGTCTTTGATCGAAATGATTCTTGGTATGAAAATGAATGTAGGAAGGTTAAATTACCCTATGATTTGGAAGAGGAGTTTCCAAGTCTTGCTAAAGAGGAACCTACTCATAATGAAGACTCAAGTTCAGATGATGAAGATACTATCAACCTTGAAGAGTTCAAGGCATGGAAGTCCAAGGGCAAAATGAAGATGAAGAATCTTGAAGACATACCTGAATCTTCAACTCAATCAATCAGAAGATCACAAAGAGAAGCCATAACCATGACAGAATGGAAAGAAGCTATGGATGCGGAGATTGAAGCACTCAAGGAGAGTGATACATGGGAGTTAGTACCAAAGAAGGATTCCATCAAGGTAATAGGATCCAGATGGATCTATAAGCTTAAAAGAAATTCTGATGGCACAATTAATAGGTACAAAGACAGATTGGTAGCCAAGGGTTTTGTACAAAGCCAAGGCATTGATTATGAAGAGACATTCTCTCCTGTGGCCAAGATGTCAACCATCAGAGTGTTGGTAAGTGTGGCTGCATCAAAAAATTGGAATATGTACCAATTGTATGTCGAGAATGCTTTCTTGAATGGATGGATTTCAGAGGAGGTATATATGTCACAACCTCCTGGCTATGAGGACCCTAAGAAGGTAACATATGTTTGCAAATTGAAAAAGGCTTTATATGGATCGAAGCAAGCACCTAGGGCATGGAATTATAGGCTAACCACCTATCTTCAAGACCAAGGTTTTGTCATGAGCAAGGCAAATACTTCTGTATTCATCAAGAGAAGTAATTCAAAGGTAATATACCTATGTGTTTATGTTGATGATGTCATACTTACATGTAATGATGTCAATGGAATTAGACAAATCAAGAGCCAGATGATGAAGGAGTTCAAGATCAATGATCTTGGTCTATTGAAGTATTTTCTTGGGCTTGAGTTAGTTTATACTAACTCAGGTATATACATTACTCAGAAAACATACATACAGGATATGTTGAAGAAGTTTCACTTGCAGGATGCCAAAGTAGCAAGTACTCCAATGGAGGTAAACTTAAAACTCAGTGCCCATGAAGGTGATGAAGTTAATGACATTACAGGTTATCAAAGTATGGTGGGTAGCTTGAACTATGCTACCTTAACAAGGATAGATATTGCATATGGAGTTAGTGTGCTAAGTGAGTTTATGCACAAGCCAAGGATACTTCACGTAGAGGCTGCCAAGAGAATTCTAAAGTATCTCAAGGGTACACAACATCATGGTTTGTATTTCCCTTACACTTTAGAAATTGATATCAAGATCTATTCAGATGCAAATTAGGCAGGATGCAAGGATGATAGGAGGAGCACTTCTAGATATATTTCTCTTGCAGGTGACAAACCAATTTCATGGTCTTCAAAGCAGCAACCTACTATTGCCTTGTCTTCTACAGAGACATAGTATAGAGGACTGGCTAATGCCACACAAGAAGCCATTTGGATTAAGCTTTTGTATACAGAATTGGGTTTATATACTAGGTCACCAATAATATTTGGAGATAATACAAGCTCACTTCACCTTGCAACTAATCCTATCTATCATGCTAGGACCAAACATATAGAGGTCCATTACCATTATGTGAGAGAGAAGTTGTTAAGCCAGGACATTCAACTAACCTATGTATCAACCAACATGCAATGTGCAGATTTGTTGACTAAAGCTTTGGATGGAACCAAACTTTGCAAGCTCAAAGCAATGATTGGATTGCAGGATATACATGAAGATTGAAGATGAAGACCAAGCCAAAATGTTTGGCTTGAGGGGGAGCTGTTTGTGTAATTCACAAGCCTACACATTTGGCTTGATGGATATCTGGAAGTCCCTACACATGTAAAGAAGCATAGGAACTATTGTTAGTGGTTTATTACCACTTTATCTCATTGTAAAAGTCAAAGTGACTTGGAATCTTTTGTAAAAACCTACCAAAAGGATTCGTGGAAAAAGTTAGCTCTTTGATTGAAGGAATATCTCCTAGGATATAGGAGCTTGATCATAGGAAGCCAAAAGTTTGAATTTGAATTCAAATGTTTACTCATTTCCTATAAAAGAGGTCATGGAAAAGTCGTGGGTAGAACTCATCACTCCTGAGCTTTGCATTACTGATTCTGAGTGTGTGTGAGGCCTACACTCTAGCCCACAACTATCTACACCATTAGCCAATGATGTTCATGCCAATGGATTTGTATACAAGTGTTCATTAATACATACATTCACATTGTTCATTTCTGAGTTCTCTGTTATACTACTTGTAAGTCTCCCAGCTTGTGGAGTGCATATCTCGGTCAAATCTTCACCAAATTCAATGATCTATTGCTTGTTGGATTCAACTTGAAGCTTTCTAAATTCTATCAAAATTTGAGGAGATACTATTCAGCCATTTCAGAGAAATACGCGTCGAGGTGATCACTGGTCATTGTCTGCTACAGTCCTAAAAAATCTGGGGTATAGCTTTACTTGCTAAATTGATTTCTCTTAGCATAGTTTATCTTTTTACATCATTCCACTTGGAATAGTTAGCTTGCTAAGCTGATTAAATACCCCTAAAAGGAATTTTTGCAATTCCTACAGTGTGGTCATACTGATCAAAATACCCAGTAGGTATCAAGACATAAATAGAAGGTTTTCTTGAGAATTTGAGTTCCAGAGTTATCTGTTTTGATTCAATCATTACACACATCACTTCCAAAGTACATAGGCCATTTTATGGTGTCATTGGAAAGCTAAGGAGATTCACTTATCAAGTCTAAAGCAAAAGAGGGCTGGTACAAAGTAGGTTTTGGCAGTACCTACTCAATCTCTTGGAGCATCCATCCATCTTTCCAACAAATTTTGGTTCGCCAGTATAAGCATCTCGAAGTCTTCTAGAGGTTTAGCGAAACTCGTCTTGGCAGTTTTGTTCAAATTTTTGAGATACAGTCAATTTTCTGCATCACGATATTTTAGTCACCTGCCATGGCTGAAAGTAGTGATGTATTTCGTATGTTGGATGTTGAGGATAAGTTGGATGGTACCAACTACCCATTGTGGGCTTATATGATGCGACATGTAATTGGCTACAAAATGACTGTGGAACATTGTGCAGGGTGTCAAAAAACAACCTATCACACCTACAACTGTTACAACTGTAGGTACTCAAGCTGATGTAGAAGTTGTTGAAGATGATGATATTATGCATATTCTTGTTTGTACTATGGTTTCTGTTGCACCTAATGCAGATCATATTCATCGGGATGGCAGAGATGCTTAGGCACATGCATTGATAGCTTTGTCTGTCAAACATGCCATTATTCCTGTTGGGGATTCGTGGACAACAAGGAGTTTGAGGGTTTGTAGGAGAAAACCAGAGAGATGATGGAAAGGGAAACCTTGAATATTGATTATCTTTCAACAATTACAATGACTGCGCACAGCCTAATCAATGACTAAATACAACTTTAGAGAATATCAATTACTGAAGACCAATTATCTCAAGTCCTCTAGCAGCGGCCTCTCCTGCACCAATCCTTCACTTGCTTCCCGCTTCCCTTGTGCACACCTTGCACTAAGCTTCCGCCAAGCTAAGGAAATGGTATCACGGCGCACACCCGCAACAGACCTTGGGACTCTTGGAGTCCACCCCGCCTTCTCTGCACACTTTCCTCTTGACACCTCTTGCACTCTTGAATGTCGTCGCACACTGGAGGCTCTTCTTGCTACCTCTCTTGCTTCCTCTGAAGCTCTCCCTTGCTCCTAGCTCTCTACCAAGAATAGCCTTTGTCCTTCTTTTTTGTTGAGTCCCCGGTTCGCGCACTCTAACTGCAATACAATCTTGGTGTCCCTTCAATGTCCCAAGATTGTCCTTTTTAACTGGTCCTCAACGATTCACTACTTTGTCCTGTAGTGACTTTAGAACAAGAGTGACTTTTAAAATAAAAAATTTGATTGGGCGGCCTATTTCCTCCTTTGCGTACGTCCTTCCACCTTCACCTTTCCTTTTAATTCTTTACTTTTGCACCTTAAAATTTTAAATTCATCCTTTGTACGAGATGAAATACTTTGCACCTTTAGTTTCAACTGGTTAGGGCTCTACAGATGCCCACCACCTAAAGATCTCTCCGTCCCGGAGAGACAACAGCGATACAAAACTGAGAAATTGCAAAGACACAGACATGAAAACAAAGACACAGACATGAAAACAACGAAACGGAGGCAAGAAAAAACTGAAGGTTTTGTAAATTATTGAATTAAGAAAAAATATAAGGCACCCTACAAGAATTATTTAGAAATCAAAGGGATGAGTAAATTATTGACAAAGCGAGAATGGAATCTAAGAGCAATTATTATGATTGTGAATGAGCAATTTATTGATACTGTGGATGGCAATTTATTGGGGAGGTTGATTGGGATTGTCAGCCGAGGTGGATGGAGAAGGGGGCAAAGGAGCAGAAGCTTGTTCGATCGTAAGCTGTAGCGCACTAAGGCATTGCCTAAGATGATCCCTTTCCCGGCGGATACGTCGGCATGCAGCATTAGCACAAAGCCCTAAGTTGGAGCGATTCTGAAGATCTTCTAAGGCTTTCATCGCAGAGTCGGCCATATCGCGATAATGATCTCGCTCTTCTTTGAGCAATCGCGCCGTTTCGTTGAGGGAGTGCCATTGAGAGGTTGCCATGCGATTGATGTTTTCTATTGTTGAGATATACTGTTGATGAACCGAAGCAGCTGCGGAAACCGAATCCAAGGAAATCTGGGAGGCCTGAGCATTGCCGATAGCGACTACACTTGCGTCCTGTAGTAATTGCAAAAATGAAGGGGTTGCTGGTAGGTCAAATTGCGGAGTGGGGGTGGCCGTGGGAGTAGGAGGGGGAGGGGAAGGGGGGATATTCTGCGGAGGAGGATGAAGGTTTGGAGAGGCAGATGGAGTGGGAAGTGAAGGATTGGGGGAAGGGAGCGGTCGACTGACAGGGATGTTACTGATAGGGGGAGATGTGTAATGCGGGTGAATTGGAGGCATACAGGTGGGGTTTTGAGGGTTGAGCTGTGTTTGAATGAGTGGTGAGAAAGCTGAAGAGAGGGGAGGTCGAGGGATGATGGGAGGGGTAGGCATGGATGGAGAAGTGGGAGATGCAGGAGGGAAAGTGGAAGAAGAGAGGGTAGGGAAGGAGGGGACGTGTGGGGGGGTAGTCAGGAATGGAGAAATGGTAGATGCAGGGTTGACCGGTGAAGAAGTTTGGGCAGGGAAGGATGTCACAACAGGGGAATTAGGCATGAATGGAGGGTTGGTGGAGGCAGGAGGGATAGGTGAAGAAGATTTGGGAGGGAAGGAGGTTACAACAGGGGAATTAGGCATGAATGGATGGTTGGTGGATGCAGGAGGGATAGGTGAAGAAGATTGGGGAGGGAAGGAGGTTACATCAGGGGGGGCGGATGCGGGTGTTGATGCGGAAGCTGAGTCAATGGAGATCAGAGGGGGGGAGGGAGAGGGAGCACTGGATGGTCCAGGTTGGGAAGGGAGGTAAGCAACATTGTGTGCAGATTGTGCGGGAATGTGATAGAGCCAAGCTAAGAGGGGTGCAGAGTAGATGGAAAATGCATGAGAGCCTCTAGAGATAGCCCCGCGGAGTCGACGGGAGCGCAAAGTCAAGGAACTATAAATGAGGGTTGCGTAAGGGTAAGGACGGCTATGGAGAAAACAGAAAAGCCGATCAGCGATACGAATATCTGACCAGGGAAGCGAAGAGGTTTGATTGCGTAGTAAGAAGAAAAAAATGAACGCATTGAGAAGGGTGGTCATGCGGAGCGAAAACCTAGCATTACTTTGAAAGTGTGTGGTACAAAAGGCGATAGTGGCCGAGGCGGACAGACCAGAGTATAGGAAAGGGGGAGCACGAAAATTTATTAGGGGAGACCCAATACTGGCGGCAATGTCTGGGATGAAGAGAGTGCCGGTTCTAAAATGAGGGAAGAGGCGGATAGCTTCATACACCTGGGTAAAATTGGCGGGGTTATTGAAGAAAACATTAGCCAAGCCCCACAAGCCCGCCTGCTGAAGATCCTCAATGGAAAACATTTGACGAAGGGCAATGGTAGGTAGGGATAGATGCATTCGGATTTGCAGGTTTAAGTCAGGTGGGAGAAACAGGCGCATATAATCCCCTGTTGGGGAAGATGGGTGGGATGAATGAGACATAGATGGTGAAGGAGAAGGAGGGTGCGGGAGGGGGGGTGGTGAATAAAGGTCGGTGGAATCAGATTGTATGGAATAAATGGGAAGTTGAAGGGCCGTAGGAGGTGTGGGAGCAGCTTGAACAGATTGTTCTGCCGATGAGGGAGGAGGTGGATTGGGATGGTCCGAGGGAATTTCGGAGGTAGGATCGGATCGAGCACCCGGAGCGGGGTCCGCCATTGATGGAAATGGAGAGAGGAAGTGGAATTAAAGAAAGCCTATGCAGGGGGAGTGGAATCGATGGGTTAAGGTGGTGGGAAAGGGCAGAGGGGTTGGAGGGTGGAGGGTGGTGGAACAGGGTGGTGGAAGAGGAGGAGGGTTGCTGAGGGATTGGTGTCGGAGAGGCGGGGATTCCGATTGGGGTTAGGGGGGTTGAGTGGGGTTGGAGGGGGGTGGAGAGGGGGGGCGCTGATCGGGGACTTGGGGTTCTTTGTCGTCGTAAGGATTCTCGATCAAGGCTCTCTTCTGCAGCTGGAGAAGAGATTGAGGAACCCGGGAGAAGCCCTCTACAGCGAAAGAGCCTCACAGGACCCCCTTCTTGGACTGCTTCGGGTGACCCCACTCCTCAAGGCAGCCATCAGAGAATGCGCTCTATGACTCCTGCGCAGGCGTCGGCTCCACAGTCCCAGGCGTTAACATTTGCAGGCAGTTCAGAGATAGCCGCTTACACGAATTGCCCAGCCCAATTATTATTTACTTTCAAGAAGTATTTGCCCAGCGCCTTCGTACTCAAATGCCACGGGGGGATAGAGAGGGGGTGGGAGGGCGGGGATGGAGGAGATGGTTGGTGGAGAGGGAGTCGAGGGGGGGCTGGTGTCGAGGGGGGCGGAGATGGGGAGGGGGGGTGCGGGGAGTCGGATTGGGTTGGAGAGGGTTGGGTGTCGAAGGGGGTTGGATGGGGCGGAGATGGGGAGGGGGGTGCGGGGAGTCGGATTGGGTTGGAGAGGGTTGGGTGTCGAAGGGGGTTGGATGGGGCGGAGATGGGGAGGGGGGTGTTGGTGGAGAGTGAGTCGAGGGGGTGGGCTTGTGTCGAGGGGGCGGGGGGGCTGGGTTGAGAGAGGGTCGAGGGGGGGGTGGGTGACGAATTGTGTCGAGGGGGGGCTGGAGTCAAGGGGGGGGGCTGGGTTGAGAGAGGGTCGAGGGGGGTTGGGTGTCGAACTGGGTCGGAGGGAGGGTGCGGGGTTGAGAGGGGGCCGGAGATGGGGAGGTTGGCCGGAGATGTGGAGGGTGGCGCTGGGTGTAGAGGGAGTCGAGGTATCGAGCTGTGTCGGAGGGGGGGCCTGGGTTGAGAGGGGGCGGAGATGGGGAGGGGGCGTTGGGTATAGATGGGGTCGAGGGGGGGCTGGGTCGAGTTGGGACGGAGGGGGGGCTGGTGACGGATGAGGGGGAGGATGGGCGGGGTTAGGGGGGGTCGAGCGTGGTTGCAGGGGGGCGGAGAGGGGGGCGAGGGGCGCTAGGTGGAGAGGGGGTCGAGGGGGCTGGGTGTCGAGTTGGGTCGGAGGGGGGGCTGGTGACGGATGAGGGGGAGGATGGGCGGGGTTAGGGGGGGTCGAGCGTGGTTGCAGGGGGGCGGAGAGGGGGGCGAGGGGCGCTAGGTGGAGAGGGGGTCGAGGGGGCTGGGTGTCGAGTTGGGTCGGAGGGGGGGGCCTGGGTTGAGAGGGGGGGCGGAGATGGGGCTGGGTGGAGAGGGGGTCGTTGGGGGGCTGGTGTCGAGGTGGGTCGGAGGGGGGGGGGCTGGTGCCGGATGAGGGGGAGGATGGGCGGGGTAAGGAGGGGGGGCGAGCGGGGTTGTAGGGGGCGGAGAGGGTGGCGCCGTGAGCGGGGTTAGGAGGGGGGGTGTTGGGTTTAGAGTGGGGTCGGAGAGGGGTGTGCTGGGTCGAGAGGGGGCGGAGATGGGGCTGGGTGGAGAGGGGGTCGCTGGGGGGGCTGGTGTCGAGGTGGGTCGGAGGGGGGGGCTGGTGCCGGATGAGGGGGAGGATGGGCGGGGTTAGGAGGGGGGGCGAGCGGGGTTGTAGGGGGCGGAGAGGGTGGCGCCGTGAGCGGGGTTAGGAGGGGGGTGTTGGGTTTAGAGTGGGTCGGAGAGGGGTGTGCTGGGGGTGTAGAGGGGGGTCGAGGGGTGGCTTGAGGTGTGCCGCTGGGGGACGGAGAGGGGTGAAGAGCGGGGTCAAGGGGGGGCTTGAAGTGTCGGATGAGGGGGAGGGCTGCTGGGTGTATAGCGGGGTTGAGATGGGGGGTGCTGAGGAGGTTGGGGGCGGGGGGGGTCGCGATGTGTAGGGAGATGGATAGGTGGGGTATAGCGGGGTAGTCGGGGGTGGGCTGGGAGAGAGAGGGGGCGGGTATGGATTGGTTAAATTGGGCAGGCTTAGGTGCGATTTGGTTGCGGGCGGGGAAGTAGGGAGGGGCGCATGCGGGTGGGATGGAGGGAGTCCGAGTGGTGTTGAGGGGGATGGAGAGGGTGAGGGGGCGGTGGTATGGAAAGGGGGAAGGAGGAGGGAGGGTGGTGGTATGGAGGAGTCGATGGGGTGGAGAGGGGTGTGAGAGATGATCTTCTTCTTTCTTCCCTAGCACAACTTGGCCTTTGCAATGAAAAATAGTACGGAATTCTGATGTTGCTGAAGCAAGTATGAAGAAAAGGCCATATTATATAGCTAGTTTGAATGAGGGAGCACCTCTCAGGAAGGAACGGTCTAGCATAAAAGGGTGTTCAAAAGAGGGGAGAGCCAAACTTCAATCTCATTCACTCATGTATGAAACAAAGCAATGGGACATATTTAAAGAAGTTGAACAGAATTACGAGCCATGAAAAAGAAATTGGCGCCTAATTTATTGAGCACGGAAAATTACTTGATTTTTATTTATGAAATGAGCATAAAAAAAATGGCGCCCAAAAAACCGATTATTATTTGTACCTATAAAGCAGTCCAAAACTCTTAGGAACAAAAGAATGAAAATGTAATTTTATGACTTTTGGTGGTAACCCTTGAGTCTGGAGATGTTTACCAAGGGTAGGGTGTTGCCATCGAGTGTTTCCAATTGCACAGCACCCCATTGTAGCATCTTCGTGATGCGAAAAGGGCCTTCCCAATGAGGGATCCATTTTCCTCTTGTTTGAGTAGAAATTTGTGGTCTGTGTAGCAGAGCTAAATCTCCAGGCTTCAAATTGTTTTGCCATAGATTTTTGTCATGGTTCTCCTTCCTCTTTATTTGAATATCCTCTAACTGTTTGGAGGCTAACATTCTCGATTCTTCCAGTTTATGCAAAGCAGTCAGTCGTGCTGGAACTTCCATCCCATTTTTCTCTAGTCTTTCCGTTCTTATAGAGCCTCTGATGAATTCAAATGGTTCAATAGGAGCCAAGCCATAAACTAATTGAAAGGGAGAATACCCAGTCTCTTTATAGGCAAGTCTGTACGCCCATAATGTACCCAGATAGGCCTGTCCCCAAGAGGTCGGCTGTAACATGCATTCTTTTCGTAACATTGAAATTAATACTTTGTTCGTTGACTCGGCTTGTCCATTAGCTCGTGGGTAGTATGCACAAGAAGTCCTTTGTAAAATGCGATATCTGTTGGAAATTTCCTGCAGTACTTTGTTAACAAAGTGAGTACCCTGATCGGTACAGATTTCAAGCGGGCATCCAAATCTGCAAATGATATTACAATACAAAAAGTCAGCCACTGTTTGTGCAGAGCAGTCCGTTGATGCGATAGCTTCAGCCCATTTTGTTGCGTAGTCCGTGGCTATCAGTAAGTACTTTTCCCTTTTTGGAAGTGCCGCAGGGTATATAGGCCCGACAAAGTCTAATCCCCACTTCTCAAAGGGCTGCCAAGAAGTGGAAACCACCAAAGGGAAATGTCTTTGCTTGGTGGGTTTAGGTCCACACCTCTGGCACACATCACATGTTTTTCTCCAATCGTCTGCATCCCTAAAGAGTGTAGGCCACCATAGACCAGCATCTAGTATTCTCTGGCTCATGATATGCCCTGGAAGGTGCCCACCACCTGTTCCTTCATGTGCGAATTGCAGTATCTCCCTCACTTCATCTTCCTCTAAACATTTCCGAATCCTGTCATCCTTGCCCTGTCTGTAGAGTTTATCCTCAATGAAAGTATATGGTCTACTCTTGATAAGCAGTCTCTTTCTTAGTACAGCATTAGCACTTTCTGGATACAATCCAGTATTAATGAAGTGTTTGATATCATCATACCATCCTTTAGGTTGTATGGCAAACAAGTGTGCATCAGGAAAATCATCATGGATACCACTGATTTGATCCCTCCTATTTATTCTGGACAAGTGATCCGCCATCACATTCTCTCTTCCTGGCTTATGGATTACCGAGAAATCGAATTCTTGGAATAACAGTAACCACCTCCATATTCTACCAGTAGCATGTGGTTTGTTGAGTAAGTACTTGAGAGGTTGGTGATCTGATATAATAATAAATTTTACCCCCAATAAGTAATGGCGGAATTTTTGAACGGCAAAGACCATTGCTAGTGCTTCCCTTTCGGTAGTACTGTAATTCCTTTCAGCCTTGGTCAAGATTCTACTGGCATATTGAATTGGCCTGTCCATTTTAAATTCTTCACTGGGTTGAGTCAGAACTGCTCCTACTGCATATGCACTGGCATCGACATGTATATGAAAGATTTTTGACCACTCCGGGGTGACCAAGATAGGAGCACACACTAACCGTGACCTTAATGTCTGATATGCTTTTTCCTCCTCTTTTTCCCATTTGAAAGGTACTTCTTTACCTGTGAGTCTAGTCAGAGGTCTAGCTATCTCTGCATACATTTTTATAAACCTTCTATGATAGCCGGTATGCCCCAAAAAACTCTGGATCTCTTTAGGAGTTTTAGGTTTAGGTAACTTTAATATAGAGAGAATTTTGTCAGGATCTGGGGCCATACCTTTAGCGGATACCACATGTCCTAACAGGGTTCCTTCTGTCACAAGGAAATGACATTTATTTGGATTGAGCTTTAACTTAGTTTCTCTGCATCTTTGGAAAATATTCTGCAGCTGCCTCAGGTGCTGGTCCAAACAATCTAGATGAGTTTCCTTGTGAGATCCTGAAAATGAAGAGAAGTCATCCATGAAGATTCTAAGTGATTCCAACAATAAGGGGCCAAAAATGAGATTGACCGTTCTGTTAAATGTGGCTGGAGCATTTCTGAGCCCAAATGGCATTTTTACATACACATACGTTCCCCACGGTGTGATAAAAGCAGTCTTTTCACGATCCTCTGGGTGTATTGATATTTGATTATAGCCACTGAAGCCATCCATAAAACTATATAGTGCATGCCCAGCCACTTCTTCAATGACCTGTTCTGCAAAAGGCATAGGGAACCCGTCTGGAATGGTCACCTTGTTGAGAGCTCTAAAGTCCACATAAATTCTGATTTTATTAGTATTCTTCTTTGGTACTATAACCATAGGCGAGAGCCACTCTGAGTGTTCCACAGGAATGATGATTCCTGCATCTTCCATCTTTTGGATTTCCACATAGACAGCTTCGGCATATTTTGGATTAAGTCTATAACTCCTTCCTCTGATGGGTCTGGCTCCCTCAACCAGAGGAATTCTGTGCTCTCCATAAGATGCAGGCACTCCTTCTAAGTCTTTATAATGCCAGGCAAAAACATCTGCATACTGGGTCAAGAATGATGTTACCTTTTCCAGGAGCTGCGGGTGGGTCCACAACCAAGTGGCCACTAGAACTGGTTGATTATTGTTTTGGGTGCATAAATGTACTTCTTGGACCGGATTTCTTGTTACCATATTATCATCTTGTGCATCTGCTTCCTTGTCTTCTTCTACTAGCTTTTCGTGCATTGCTTCATAAGCAGGTGTATTTTGGACTTCGATGTTTTCCTCCTTGTCCTGCATCCATCCTGCAGGGATTTCTTGAATTGGAAAAGAACATTCAACCTCAGAATTTTTTACCTTGTTTTTAGTTTTGGAAACTTCGTTATCTGATATTGACACCTCCTCCTCCAATTTGTATTTGAGGGGTATCTTCCTACCCCTTCTGTGGTCAGTGATGGGCTCACCCAATCCATCAACCTGGACCTTCTCCAATTGTACCAGGATTATCGAGAAAAATTCCAAAACAAGAAGAAGAGTTGCCGGCATGAAGCCAACTTAAAATATCCTCTTCTTCCTCAAAATCTATTTGGGGTTGATCCTCCGCTTCTGTTTCCAGGCAAATGCTCACTGTTTGCATCATACTAGTGTTTCCTTGATTGTCTGGGCCTTCTTCTAAATGAATTTGTGTCAGCTCCTGCCCTGTCTTTTGTACCCACATGGTGTCCTTACCCCAATCATGAATGATACTGGCATGCCTCAGCCAAGGTCTTCCAATTAAGAGAGGAAATCCTCCTTCAACCTGGGGCAATCTTAAAACCACAAAATCCAAGATAAATAGATTACCTTGTACTTCAAGTGGAACTTTTGGGATTACCCCTACGGGCCTTACTTTGCTCTGATCTGCCAAAGTAACCGTGAAATTTGCCGGTCTTGAAGGATGAAGTCCAATCCTTTTCATGGTATGTTCAGGCATCAAATTAATGCCAGAACCACCATCTACAATAACACCTTGAAATTCATGGCCCTTGATTGATATTGTAAGCCGAGGGCTTTTATAATCTGTAAGGGGTGCTTCCCCCTTAATTATCCCGGGATGTAAGATAGCAGTCTTAGCTACTAAGCTTGTCGTAGAGGCCTCATCAATTATCTGCAATAATTCTGACCTGAATTTCCCATCCATCTTTATTAAATAAAAAATACTAACCTCCTTCTTAATTGACTTGAGTAGTTTTGAAGCCTCTGATTCTTTGAGAAAGTGAGCTTCATTTGCTTTACCAAATTCTTCTTGAGCCCTCTTGAAGGCATGCCCAATGGCATCGCTGGTGCCTGTGAGACATTCATTGTGGTTTGTGTCTGTACTTGTAGTATCTTTGTCTTCAATTGCAACTCTGTCTTTGTTCAAATCCTTAATTATCAATTCTAGATTTTCTACCACTTTTGTCGTTCCCTTGCTTCTTGTCTGTACTGCAAAAGATTCGAGTTCTTCTAATTGTACCACTCTAGTGGATGGTGAGGGTTCATTCACCTGAGGTAATATCTCCTCCTTGAATACAGAGATCATTTGGAGATGGGGTCCGGAAGTAGAGGCTTGATTCTTAGGACAACAGTTTGTATAGTGATCTCTGGCCTCTGGACAATTCCTGCAAGGAGGTGCATTTTCCGGAAGGGTGCACCTAGATTGGTAGTGCCCACATTCTCCACATCTGAAGCAAATAATCGGCCTTCTAGGCCCATTTGCAAGGTTAGTTCTCGGTCTAGGATTATAGTTATTACCTTGGTTTGTTGCTGCTGCCATTACATTTGCCGGTGGCAAGAGCCCTCCTTGTGTCCAGTATGTCGTTGTTGGCATTCCCCTTACTTGGCATTCATGGGCCTCATGCCCAATCTTCCTGCACAATTGACAAGTCACATTTAGCAAAGGACATTCACTCACTATGTGTCCTTGCTTGCTGCACATGGAGCACCAGAGTCCGTTCTTGATGCCGCCTCCTTTTAGTTCTTGCAACTCCTGCCTCAGCTGAGCTAGTTCCTCTGCTTGGGCTTCCTCTTCCTTTTGGAGCTTGAGAGCTTCAATTTCTCTTCTCAGCTGAGCTACAGTAGTCTCCTCCTCTGTATAGGGCTTATTCCTTTTCAAGCCCTCCAGTTCCCTTCTTAACTGGCTCACTGGGTCCTCCGGTTCTGTACCATATGATGGTTGGGAAGAAGTTGCACCATACTGGTGCCTTATCTGTTCCAAGCGGGTGGCCGTATTGATGAATTCCTCAACAGAGGCAGTAGGTAGCACTAACTCTTTTATTTTGCATTGGGTGACCACAGGTAAAGGTTTGGCTAACCATTTCTTGACAAAGAAGTCGTGTGGTGGATCCGGTAGTTTAGCCATTAATGCTTTGGCCCTGGTCACGAATTCGGGGAACTTCTCTCCTGGACCCAACTTTAAGTTTTCCAATTCTTCTATAATGATCTCAGCCGTGTTGCCATGCTGAAATTGATTCTTAAAGGCCTCTTTCATCAAATCCCAAGAAGTAAAGTGATTTTCAGCAAACTGGCTAAACCACTTGTCTGCCAGACCTTCCAATGTGGCGGGGAAGAGTATCAAGAAAGCATCTTCCCTACCCATTAACCCCCTAGTCTTACATAGTGCAAGAAATCGTCGAATGTGCTCATCTGGGTCCTCCTGGGCTAAACCCCTGAAGGAGGGAAATTTTATGTTTGATCGGGAGAGCAAGATTTCTAGGTCCACCTGTCCTGCCATGCTTCCTACCGATGAAGTTGATGAAAGTGGACTCGATGATCTTCTGTTCGTCTTTCTTCTTGTCTGCTTGCACTTGATCTTCAGGGTTTGTGACCGGGTCGCGGTCATGAGCTATTCATAGTTCACCTAAAATGAGACACTTGATAAAAATATGTACCTTTTGGCCCACTGGAGTAGTGTTGTCGACACTAGAATATTGCTCTCCAATAGCAATATATAATCTCCTATGCTCAAATCTCCTTGTATGTCCCACCGTGCGTGCCAAATTTGTTGGGGATTCGTGGACAAGAAGGAGTTTGAGGGTTTGTAGGAGAAAACCAGAGAGATGATGGAAAGGGAAACCTTGAATATTGATTATCTTTCAACAATTACAATGACTGCGCACAGCCTAATCAATGACTAAATACAACTTTAGAGAATATCAATTACTGAAGACCAATTATCTCAAGTCCTCTAGCAGCGGCCTCTCCTGCACCAATCCTTCACTTGCTTCCCGCTTCCCTTGTGCACACCTTGCACTAAGCTTCCGCCAAGCTAAGGAAATGGTATCACGGCGCACACCCGCAACAGACCTTGGGACTCTTGGAGTCCACCCCGCCTTCTCTGCACACTTTCCTCTTGACACCTCTTGCACTCTTGAATGTCGTCGCACACTGGAGGCTCTTCTTGCTACCTCTCTTGCTTCCTCTGAAGCTCTCCCTTGCTCCTAGCTCTCTACCAAGAATAGCCTTTGTCCTTCTTTTTTGTTGAGTCCCCGGTTCGCGCACTCTAACTGCAATACAATCTTGGTGTCCCTTCAATGTCCCAAGATTGTCCTTTTTAACTGGTCCTCAACGATTCGCTACTTTGTCCTGTAGTGACTTTAGAACAAGAGTGACTTTTAAAATAAAAAATTTGATTGGGCGGCCTATTTCCTCCTTTGCGTACGTCCTTCCACCTTCACCTTTCCTTTTAATTCTTTACTTTTGCACCTTAAAATTTTAAATTCATCCTTTGTACGAGATGAAATACTTTGCACCTTTAGTTTCAACTAGTTAGGGCTCTACAATTCCTCACATTCACTCTTGCAAAACATCTAAGGATGCTTGAGATACACTTACCACATTGTACCAAGCTAGGAATGAGGCTCGTCTTGCTTACCTCCAAAAATAGTTGGAGGGTGAGCACTTGGACTCCTCCTCTTTAGCTATCTCTATCTCCGCCTCATCACGAGAAGTGTTACCTCTGGATTTTTGCTCTATCACCCTTTCAACATCTGTACAAATACCTTACCCAAGCATACTCTATATTCTTGCGGTAAGTGTGTGGGAGTCATGGAAAGAAAAGTAAAAGCAACTCCCACCTTGGAGTCTAACACTGCATTCACTGCTCATCTAGTACGTCTGAATAGTCTGTGAACTTCCTTCTTCAATTTTTGAAAGATGATCTCTACCCAATTCACCTGAGTCGTTGTAGATTCCTTCACCAATGCATAAAGTTGTTGGGAGACTCCATAGTGCTTAGCTTGCAAATTTTTTTGATAATCATGGTCGTTAACAACAAACCCAACTTCAGAGGATTATCATCCGGCAGCTGAATGAATCTGTATTCACCCGAACAAGGCTTACCGAGAAATGCACAAATCTCTGCAGCATTGACAGACTCCGTGCTTGATGTAATGCCCTCATTAGCCACATTAAATCTTTCAGCTATTAGCTCAGAGGTCACTTGGAACACTTACTGCCCAATTCTAATACTAAGTTCCTATGAATTAATATCATTACCATTTGTCTGCCTTGCTAATTCCATGGCAATGTCCTTCGCTTGCGGGTGTGGTCGAATACTTTGCCAATCCAACATGACGCAGTGCAAGAGACCCCTGCACTCGAACTAGTCCTTCTATCCCTACGACCGCTTCTCTGGAAGATATAGTAGGTGGTAGTCCAAAAAAGAGACTACCATAGCTGCACTTCTACTCTTCTCCATCGCTACTCGAACACATAAGATCTCTGCTCGCTGTAGTCACTCTGTACGCAAACTCACCAAATAAGCTGACTTGGGCAAAGTGTGTATCATTTTATGCCATGCCTGCCTGTGTAGAGAGCTGCAAGTTTGAGCCATGATTACTAATTAAGGAATCATAACTCATGAATCTGCACTGATTTCTGGCTCCCAAAATAAGGAACAATCATCAGATTTGAAATGTTGTGGCCATCATCACTCGTTGATTGCCTGTAATATTGCAGGTCAAGTAGTTACACTGCACATAATGCTTGAGATTCCATGATCCAATATATTTAATGGTCATTTTTGTAATAATTATAAAAAAATCACAGCACACTGATAGGGCTATAATTTAGACTCATTAATAACAGTCAAAAGAACTTCTCCTGTCAACATAGGCAACCAAAATGAACTTGTTCCACGCATCTCATGAATCCGGAATGGATCGGTCCACCATAATTTTAGTTTACCCATCTTTCTCTTCATTTTGGAGTGAAAATACAGTACCAAATCCGTAGGTAAAAAAAATCTTAGTTTCGAGATTGTGATCATGCCACTTCTTCTGTCTGCTCTGGACTTCCTGTAACAATAAAAAGCTATGATAACATTGTTCATCTAATTGCTGCAACTGGTCCATTCAATATGCAAAAGACTCCTCCAGAACCAACCACTTTTGCACTGCAAGCCTGAGACTAGGTACTGCAATTTCAAAGGGAAGTATGGCCTCTTGTCCATAGAGCAATTTGAAAGGTGTGCTACCCACCAAAACTTTATAAGGAATCCTATAAGCCCATAGAACAGTGGGGAACCTAATTTCCCACTGATCTATTGAATCTAGATGAAATTTTTGGAGCATGTGTAGTAAGACTTTGTTAGTAGTTTTCGCCAATCCAATCGCTTGAGGATAATAGGGGGAACTAAATTTATGCTTAATCTGCTAATCCGCAATAAGTTTAGCAATCAACTGATTGAGGAAATGAGTTCCCCCATCGAAGACGGATTCCAATGGTAATCCATAATGCAAAAAATTATCATTCTGCAATTTCCATGCGATTGTTCATGCAGTAGCTTGCTTAGTTGCCCATGCCTTGGCCCATCGCGTGCAATAATCCATACACGTCAAAATGTATAGGGTACCTGTGTGCACTGCAGGTGGTCTGATGGGACCGATGAAGTCCAAACCCCATTTTTGGAAAGGTTCTAGGGGAAGAATAGGGTGCAATGGAAAGTGGTGATTGTCGTGAGGTTCTCTAGTATGTTGGCATGGATCACAATTTCCTACTGCCTAGTGCACATCGGAGTACATAGCGGGCCACCATAAGCGAGATTGCTAGATTTTCCACACCGTAATCAAATGACTGAAGTGCCACCAACTTCACTAGCGTGAGGCTCTGAAATGACTACCCACACCTCATGTGGAGGAACGCAGCACATCCAAATGCCGATAAGGTCTTTATGATATAACTCACCCATAATAACGGTAAACCTATGACTACGAGGTCCAAGTTTTTTCCATGCTACTCAACTTAAGTAGGATGGAGCAATACCATTTTCGAAAAATCTGAGCATTTCTTCGTACCAAGTGGGATAGGTTTGAGGAGCATTCTCCGCTTTGACTACCGAAAAAATGTTTGCATCCAAAAGAGTGTCACCGACTCCATCAGGAGGTTCCCCATGATCAATGCGTGATAGAAAATATGCAATAGCATGACTAGCACATGGGTGATGAATGATGTCAAATTCAAATTCTTGCAAAAGTAGGACCCACCAAGCAAGGTGTCCCACCAAATTCTGTTGCTTAACCAAATATAATAGAGCACTGTGATCTACATGGAAAGTGAATGCTCTGCCCAACAAGTAATGCCAGAACTTCTTTATTGAATAAATCATACCTAAGCATTCCCGTTTCATCATCGAGTAATTCTCCTCAGTAGTTGTGAGTCTCTCACTAGCATAGTATAGAAGGTGGAACCAACGGCGATCTTCCTTTTGCATCAAGACACTTCCAATAGCTCTATCTAAAGCATCCACAAATACATGAAATGGTTGCATCCAATCTAGAGCTTTCAATACTCGTGATGTGGCTAGCATTTTCCGTAGTCGTTCAAACATTGTTTGTACTTCACACGTCTAGACAAAATCCACCGGTTTCACACATGCCAACTTATTTAATGGGATGGTGATATAAGGAAGACCCCATAAATGCCTACCATGCCAATGCACCTGGCCCAAAAAACATAACACTTCCTTTGTATTGCAGGGTGCTCGAGATTCTAAGATGACTTTGACTTTATTTGGATCCATGACGATGCCCTTTTTTGAAATGAATGATCGAATAATTTGCCACATTTAAATGCAAAAGTGGATCTATGCGGATACAAAAAAAGATGTACTTATCTGCAAGAATCAAAACAAGCTCGCAAATGCTCTAGGTTGTGCCTGAAACAGAGAAATCATCCAAAAAAATGCACATAAATGAGGTAAGATACAGGGCAACGATTTGCTGCATGCATCACTGGAAAGTACTCCATGCATTACGTAATCCGAACCACATGACGGTACACGCAAAGACTCCTCAATTCGTAATAAAGGCTCTTTTGGGTATGTTCACTTCCACCATTCGAACTTGATTACAGCCACTAAACCCATCAAGAAATGAATACATTTCTCTTCCTCCTACCTCATTAAGCAGAACATCCAAAAACAGTAAGGGAAAAGGATTTCATATAGTAGCCACATTTAGTTTCCTGTAATCAACACAGATTGGTAACTGTTTAGTTTTCTTCAAAACAATCACTATAGGTGAGACCCATTCTAGATTTTTGATGGGACGGATGTAGCCAACTTTTATTAGTCTATCCAACTCGTGTTTGACATGTTCTACAAAATTAGGGTTCATTTTGTACCTCTGCTGCATCAATGGGGTAGCATCTAGCTTAAGCAAAATCCAATGATGATAAAGCTTCAGATCTAGGCCTTTCATGTCTGAATATGTCCAAGTGAAGAAATCCTTGTACTGTTGCAACAAAGCAATCAAGGCCATCTGGAATTTTGGAGTAAGCTCTCAACAGATTCGGACTTGCTTAGGCTCTTCTATAGTTCCCAAATTTACCACTTCTAAAGAATCTTCTTCCACGCATATCTTTGCATTCTCCATAGGGTCTTTTATCACTAGTTCAATGATGTCCTCGACCTGTAATTCCAAAGATTCCATACACACCACAACCACCATATCGTCCCATTTGGAGCTGATGACTAAATTCACATCAACTACATTGAATGAGAGTAAATCCTGATTTTCTTCCAAGAGTTGTTGTTCCCCATCCTTGTCGAGTCCATCTAGTATATGCAGAGGCTCTACTTATATTGGTTTATGCTCCGGAAGGCAATGTTGCTCTTCTTCTAAAGGAATAGAAAACTTGGCATGCACTCTTCGGAAAGTAATTGTCTTTTCATCCCAATTATGGTAAACTTTAGCATTGCACGACCATGACCAGCCCAATAACAAATTATAATCTAAGTTTTTACCCTTCAGTTCCAATACTATAAATGTAATATTAAATATAACATGTGCAATACGAAAAGGAATATCTTTGACCTGCCCCACTGGTTGTACCCATCATTGGTCTGCCATCTGAACAAAGAAGGGAGCTGGGTCAATGCTATTCTGGCCCATTTTCTTACACGTGGTGGTAGATGCAATATTGATACTAGAACCCCCATCAATCAAAACCTTTGGAATGGCTTTATTTTTTTATTGTATTATAATTTTAGGGACCACATAATCCATGATCCTGTCCAGCACATTGGTTACCATTGAAATTGAAGGTTCTAGATTTTTGGAAGGTGTATATTTTTCCTGTAGTTGTTGTAGTAACTACTTTCGAAATGCTGGTACTAGTTCTAGCAACGCCCCCAATGACAATTTGATGTGTGATTCCTGTAGGAACTCACAATACTTCTCATTCACTAGTCATTAGTGATCTTTATACCCTTGTTTCCATCCATCCATACCTTGTTTATGTGATAAACTGTATGTGGTCCAACATCCATCTTTAGCCATTGAATGATTTCCTCAGATTTTGTACCAACTATAATTTGTATATGCTTCTTTTCGGGAGGTTCCACTAGGAATAGCGGAGACTCGACATGGTATGGCCGGTACTCTGTAGCCCATTGTAATGCCTTCTCAAGAGTTTGCTTTTTCTCCATGTGTGTTAAATAATCCAATTTCTATGCAATTGAATACTCCTTCTAGGACCTGGTGGCTACTGATGCTGACGGCTCCAGATACTCCAAGGTCACCACATTGGTCATAGGTGCCTTGAGATTAGCTTCTTGCTTCCACTTGTCATATTCCTTAGCCTCCTTGCATTCCCACCGTCTATGACCATATTGTAGATAGAATTGACACCGAATTGGGCGATTATCTAGGTTGCCTAGTCTAGGTTATTGGAATCTCTGTCACCTGCCAAACCCCTATCTAGTTTGGAAGAAGACATGTTGCTGCTCCGGAAATTGTTGTGAATATGGATATTCAGATGGTCCTACAAGACTAGCGTCTTGACTATTCTGCTGCTCCAAAAATTGATGTGAATCTGGATATTGAGATGGTCTTGCAAGTCTAGCCTCTTGACTATTCTACCATTATTTGGTAGAAACTTGAGGCTTATATCCAGTCAAATTCCCTTTGCAAGAAGGTACCTCTACTTGTGCAGTAGAAACCAAGGTATTTCTCGCATTAAAGCGACATTGCTCTAAACTATGATTAGTTTTGTTGCAAATTGGTCAAAATACCTTGTTAAGCCCACAATGGATTGTGATGTGGCTCACATTCCTACACCGTAGGCAATATAGCTGCTTCCCTAGGATCGTACCCTTCTTGAACACCAAATTAGTCTTCTTAGAGCCTGAACTGGCAAACTACATCTTTCGATCCAAACTTATCACTAAGTGAATAATTTGATCTAGCGTACGGGATTGGTTGAGTGTATACATAAAAAAATTCTCTTTGATGGGTGGCTAAAGTCCATCAACAAAGAACTCTATTAACATTTCTTCGACAGGACACTTGTCTACCAAGAGCTGCTGCAATGTAGATCTAAAATCTGATGCATATTGTTCAACCGTCCCTTCCTGCATCATACACTGAAGTGAAGAATGTAACTCCAAAAAACTCTTAGCAGTCCCAAATCACTCTAAAAATGCCGCCTTCAACTCATCATAAGTTGAGAAGTAATCAAGAGGGTACTCAATAAGCCATTTTACTACATCACTGACTAACGTGGCTTGGAATACCTCAAACTTGTGTTGAGTTTCATGCATATTATGATGGTTACATAAGTACTGATTCTCAAATGTCCGTACACACACATCTAGATCCTCATCCACTCGCCCATAAAAATGGGGATAATTTAACACTAATAATGGGTGCATGTTCGCCATTGAATCACCAAGCATTTGTAAGGTACCGGTTTTAGGTGAGGGCATTATAGCTAACTGCAATTCCAGTGGAGGTTCGCTGCCACCACTTTGACCTACCTCCATAGGGTATTTCTCTTCCTGTAGGTGGTTCTGCTAGTTGGTCACGTTGAATTCCCCTTGCCACAATACTTTAGTTATTTTGCCATCCTTCCACTCAAAGAGTAGATACTTCAAAAGCTTGGGGAATAAGACTCGAGTCTTCACCCAAAACTCGACTTCCTTTGGAATAGTAATTGCATCCTCAAGAGGAATGTCTTCAAGCTCTAGATAACCGCATAATAAGACTTTTGTAAGTACTCCTTGCCACTTCATACCACCATCAATCCACTTTGAGTTGAGATATAGGAAGTCAATTCAATGGTCCTATTTTTGCACCTGGAGTTGAGATATAGGAAGTCAACTCAATGGTCCTAAGCCAAAGCAAAGGTGAGAATGCCTAGACAAACCAAGGAAACAAAGCTTGGAGCCAAAGTGAAGGGAGCAGCCCAAGCTCAAAGGTTGTCAAACACTTGGAGGTTTGAAGACTTGAAGATTCTAACCCAAGCTCAAGGTGGCCAAGACAAGGATTCCCATGTGAAGACTCTTGAATATTTAAGGAGTTGAATGTAAACAAGCAAGGTTTGAAGATTGCAAGAAGTCAATGAGCTACCATCAAAACTTGGAGTGGGTTGCCATGCATTAGAAGATTGTTTTGATAAAACAAAGACATCGAAGAAGGGTGAAGCCTAGGATTGAGCTTCCCAACAAAGGAGGAGTAGAAGACTCCAAAGAAGGGTCCCCATGAAGTTTTGAAGGCTCAACAAGGACTTGAAGACACTCCCCAAAGTTCAAGGAGTACAATAAAAGTGCAAGGTAGAAGGAAGAGTCACCCTAGAGAAGCATGAGGGAATGGTTGAAGTTGAATGAGGTAATGAAGTTCATTTGCAGAGCTAAGGGCTTAACTAAAGCATAAGAAGAACCCACATTGTGTGTGGTGGTAAGCTCCAAGCAAAAACCTAATGACGGTAAAGTCAAAGGTGGAGACTAGTAGAACCACCAAAGAAAGTTGGTGGCCTATCTAAAGGCAAGTAAGACCATCCTAAGAGGAATGGCAAGCCTTAGGTGCAAGAAGCACCAAAGACCAAGTGAAGGTAAAAAAAACGGATGAGGCTAATAAGACGACCAGAGAGAGTGGAAAGCCAATGTAAAGGCAAGTAAGACCATCCTAAGAAGAGTGCGTGTGTACAAGCTCCAAGTAGTCCTCATACATATATCCTCTTTTGTTGAATGGTTGCCTATGTGATTTGCCAAATTGGCATGCTCAACATTTGTAAATCATGTGTTGCTTGGACACTTTTGGGATGCCAACCACACTCTGATCCCTGCATATTTGGTTCAGTGTCTCTTCACCTATATGACCTAGTCTATTATGCCATATCTCTAGTTTAGATAGGGTTTGGTCCTTGTGATTGAAGAGAGCAATATTTTTTGTATCTTCAACCTCAAAGGTGAAAGTATACCAGATTTTTCACCTTTTGCAATCTTCTAGAAGCCTTGTTGAGGGTCCTTCACATATGCTCCATGTCTTGTACATCTAACCTATAAACCCTTGTCAACAACCTCTGCAACACTGATTAGATTCTTGGTTATTATTGGCACATACAATACCCTCCTTAGAAGATTCATATTAACATCAAATGCTTTAACATTTCCAATATTTTTTTATTGAGTGCATAGTATCATCACCTATTTGGACTTCGTGTTTTCCTTTGGGTTCTTCAAGGTCAAGCGACAATGATACATTGCCAGCTGCATGATTGGAACAACCAAAATCAATATAGAATAGGTATTCATCATCTTTACCTTGCTTATTTGTCATGCTCATGAGTAATAGGGAATCCTCTTGATCATCTGTGTAATTATTGTAGTCTCTCTTTCCTCTGAAGCCTCCTTCATAGTTGTTGTTGTAGCATTGTTTGTAAGTGTGATGGTAGTTGTTTCCTCCATTACTGAACCTACCTCTTGATTGTCCATAGCCTCCTCTGTGGAAGCCTCTTCCTCTCTGATTCTTTGTATTTTTGAAGCATTCATATGCGGTATGATTGGTCAAGCCAAAAATGTTGCAAGGTGAAGAATTAGATGATCTCCCCTACCTTGCTTTCCTCCTCTACCCCTTCCTCTAGTACCTCTTCATCTACCTGTGACATTCACTTGAGGGGAACTTGCATCTTCCTCATTCTTCTTACCTTTGCCTTTATCTTTACTCTTATTCTAATCTGTGTTAAGGGAAGAAGATTGATTACTTCTAGAGGTATCTCCATTCTTGTTGAGCTTTGTCTCATAAGTGAAGATTTGTCCCATCAATGTATTGAGGTCAGGTATCTGCATGTCCATATATAGGTCCATTGCTATGGAAAAAGGCTCCCATTTGTCATCAACCTTGATGCCATTTATGGTCTACCTTACTATCTGCTCCTCATCTACATCTTCTCCAATACTCCCAAGTTGATGAGATACATCCTTCATCTTGGTCACACAGCTCGTTACACTTTGCTTTGGTTGCTTCAAGGTTGTAAACTCCATCCAAATCTGGTTCTTTTTGGCCCTTGTATTTGATGAGAAGTATAAAGATAGTACATTCCCAGCCTCTTGGGACATCTTACAATTCCTAAAATGAGGTAATAGAAATCAGAGATTGAATTGAGTATGTAAGACCTGGTTAGAGCATCCTTTGCACACCATGCAACTAATCTCTCTAGTTCCTCTCTTGTAGGTTGTTTTTGTCATCTAAAGATTGGCATTTGTTCATCTCGAGATATGCATCCATACAAGCTTCTTCCTTGGAGGTAATCCTTCATCCTTAGGGACCATGCTGGATAATTTCCCCTGTCCAATTTATCAATGAATGATGGAAATCCATCTCCCATTGTACCTTGATGTTGCTCTGATACCACTGTTGGAGGAGATGGTGGACACCTTCTAGAGATTAGATGGTGATGAAAATTTGTACTTCATACTAGCCAAAACTGAGTCAAGAAGTGCACAATAGACCTCTTGAGCTTTCTAGGAAGCTCAAATAATCACCTAAGTACTTCGAAAGATGATCCTCAAATCATTGGATCAAAAAAGATAACTTGGAGTTTTAGTATGAGCCAAAAACTTGCTATTTTGGTCACTACAATGGCTTAGAGAAATGATCAATTCTCTTTCTCTGCTAACAATTGAACAAAATCCCTTTGGGCATATCTGATTAAGTTAGATAGCTAACTTTTGCAAGTTATTTCACTTGAAATGATAAACTATGCGCTAAGAATGATGCTTAATAAATAAAAGATGTATCCCGATATTTTAGGGAGTTAATAGTATGCAAACCAAACACTATTTTGCATATTTCTCAAGCATGGTTGATGCAATAAGAATGAAAGTTTGTAGCATGAAAATAAAATCTCTTATAAATGTATAACAAGTTAAATAATTGAAAATGATCAAGTATCCACTATGAAATGGATCAGAAAAGCTCACTATTCTAAGTGATACACAACAAAGAAGAGAAAATGAAACATAGTCAAAGTGTTTGTAGTAATTGATGGAGATGATAGATCTCCAAAAGACAAGCTATAATTGAGTTTACAATACCTCTATGTCAATCATAGCTCAAAACCTTCATCAATCATGGAACTCTTTACCAAATTATGAACACTTAACTCTTCTGTGAGAAATAGCTTCACTCAGAAACAATGCATACACACACATACACATATACACACACACTTACACACATACACATATACATACACACACATACACTCACATGCATACATTCACACACATTCATATATACATACACATATGCATACACACATACACACACATGCATACAAACATACTATATATAGACATGCATACACACACATACAGACACACATGCATGTATACATACACACTAACATATGCATAAAAATATAGAGCCACACACATACACATACACAAACTTGCATACATACATACACACATGCATATAGACACATACACACCTACAGACACATACACTCACATTGATGCATCCATACACATTCATACACACATATATATACATACACATGCATACACACACACACACACACATATATATATATATATATATATATATGTGTGTGTGTATGTGTGTGTGTGTACATTGCATCTAGTCTTCTTCTTATCACTTTATATGTTGATTTCAATCCCTCATCTTCAAGAGGAGATGCATTGCCTACATTGAACACAACTCATTGACTGCTCAAATCAATGAAGACCATATAACAATAAAATATGAAAATAAGGGTAAATATAATAGGATTCTCGATATAAAAATATAGAAGGAAATTCTATACAAATAACATATATACAAATGTAGTATGCTCTGATGTAGATGTCAATGTGCATTTTTTTGGGAAAATATTACACCATCTCCTGGAGAGATGTCTCTCTCCCCAACCTTATGCCTCTCTACATATAGCTACTCGAATAAACAAGGACCATAATATATATTGATAAAGATACGAAGATAGCATGCATATGCACATACATATATATAAAACACAAATGTAGATACATACAAATCACACACACATGCATTCATACACACATGTATACATTTACATGCAAACATACTTGTAAACAGACTTGCATGTATCATACACATGCATGTGGATACATACACATGAAACACACATATGTGCATACTAATGTATGCATACATATGCACACACACACACACACACACACACACATATATATATATATATGTGTGTGTGTGTGTGTGTGCATACTAACACATGCATATATCCTACTCATATCTATATACATAGACACATATCACACACATGCATACATCTACCAAGAGTGATGGCACATTTGTTCCTTTCCAGCTCACTCATTCACGAACATTAGGTTTTTCCTTATGTACTGATCTTTATATATTGCATTTGTTGTATTCTTGTTTTTAGGTCATTCTTGTACATTCCTTATATGTAATAGAAGAAGAAGAAGAAGAAGGTCATTCTTCCTTGCCTCAATCTGTGTGTGTGCTTCTCCTTGAGAGTGAGAATGTGTGAGTGAGCTCTCTTCCTTATCTCCTTCCTCGTGAAATGGTATGAGAGCCAGCGTGGCTGTAGAGAGCTCGTGGAGAAGGCAACGGTGAAGACTACACGAAAAGGCATGGAGAAAATGCGATTTTACAAACGGCCTCCGTTTACTACAAAAATTGGCGTGAAGGTAGAAGACCTCTGTTTTGAGCCTGCAAGGTGGGGCCCACAAAAAAACCAGGTCAGTTTCAAAAATTGTAACTTGAATTGTGTTTGGCGACACTCATATATTCCAGATCCAAAATTTCAAATGATTCTGTGTACTGTTGATACAAGAAACTGTGTTTTTCTGAGATTGAACTATCACATCATAGTGCAACAGTGTTCAAGTGAAGTGCTGCTTGTAATGTTTTGCAGTGTTCTCAATTGCTGCAGAAATGGAAAACGTAGATGTAATGAGTCAACTTATGAGCGATAAGCTGGACAAGAACAACTTCCATGCTTGGAGATTCAGAATGACGAATTTCCTGATGGGAAAAGGCTAGTGGAAGTACATCGAAGGAGAGAATGAAAATGCTCCGCAGTTACCAGAAAGAAATCCAACTGCAGACTAGTTAAGAGCATATGAGGAATGGAATCAAGGAGCACGAAAGGTAATGTATTGGCTATCTGTTAGCATACATGATAGCATGATTGGACACATACAGGATACCAAGACTCCAAAAGAGGCTTGGAATAGTTTGGTCACTTTGTATGACTAATACAAAGGCACTGAAATTGCAACTCAAGAACGAGTTGCATACGTTGGAGAAAAAGAGCATGTCGAGAAGTGACTACACTCTGAAAATCAAAAGCATATGTGAGTCACTTGCATCTATTGGCGTGAATGTAGATGATGATGATAAGGTGGAAGTGCGCCTTCGTGGTTTAGGAGTTGCATATAAGCAGTTCAGAACTTCTATATAGACTAGGGAAGATATTCCAAATTTTGCTGATTTGGTATCCATGCTGATTGTGGACAAAAAGAATCTTGGTGAGGATTCAAACTCCCAAGGAAAGTCGAGTTCTGAGCAGGTATTCTACTTCGACAGAGGAAGAGGCAGAGGTAGAGGTTTTGGAAATGGAAGAGGAAATAGTAACCAAGACCAAGGTCAACAACAAAATCATGCAAGAGGAAGAGGACAATTTCGAGGCAAGGGGAGCCAAAGAGGTCACATAAATTTCCAAAGAAATGCTTCAGGTAATGATAGTAAAGGATGCTGGAATTGTGGTAAGCCTGGACACTTTAAACGTGATTGCAGGTTGAAGAATCAAGATAATAGAAGGCAACAAAACAACTATGCATCCACAAGTACAGATGATTCTGAGAAGCTGTTCATGGTTCAACATCACATGATGAATACGATGTCTACTAGTGTTTCCAAATCGAATGATAATGTCTGGTATGTTGATTCAGGTGCTTTAAATCACATGACCAGTCATGCGGAATGGTTTAGTACTTTGCAAAAATTGCCAGTTCCTGGATATGTTGAAACAGGTGATGAAAAGTCACATCCTATTGAGCATACAGGAAACATAGCACTATCGATGGAGGATGGAAAGGTAAAACATCTTGTTACTATGCTACATGTTCCAAATATAACAAAGAATCTAGTTTCTGTTGGACAAATGGTTGACCAGGGATTACAATTCAGATTCAATGCTGATGGATTATATGTAGAAGAGTAGAAGCAGGATGGACGATTGGTTGCCAAAGGAAACAAAGTGGGTAGGATGTTCATCTTAAATGTGAAGATTCCTGAAATGAATGCAGCCATGTTTCCAAAAGGTGCAAGTGTTATTGCAGATATAGAGATGTGACACAAACGGATTGGACATGCAAACTTGCAAAGGCTAAAATTGATGCAGTCAAAGGAGATTGTCCATGGACTACCAAATTTAAAAGTTGCAAAAATGCAAAAGGTATGTGCAAAACGTCAATTTGGTAAACAGTCAAGAGCATCATTTCCACATGACAAGCATGCTAGTGAGAATGTACTAGAAGTAGTACATACAGATGTTTGGGGTCTAGCAAAGAACACATCTATGGGTAGTTGCAGGTTTTATGTTACTTTCATTGATGAACATACACGCAAAGTATGGGTATATTTCATGAAAGAGAAGAGTGAGGTGTTCACTGACTTCTAGAATTTTAAAGCTATGGTGGAAAAGCAGACAGGGAAGTACATTCAAACATTAAGATCTAATGGAGGAGGTGAATACATGTCAAATGAGTTCAACAGTTTTCTAAAAGATCATGGAATTTGGCGTCAGTTTTCATATAGGTATACACTACAAAAAAATCGTGTTTTTGAACGAAAAAATAGACATATTGCAGAAATAGCAAGAGCCTTGATGGCTGAGAAGAATATACCTCATTGTTATTAGGCAGAAGAATTCAAATTCAAATCTCTCTACCTAAAAAATGAGTCCTAAAGTATAAGACTAATTCTCTCTTGACTCAACTACCAAATGATACGAGAGTATTTTACTTTCTAACTCCTCCTGGGTTTATTGAACTTTTACAAATGTAATTTAGAAGCAAACTTACAAGAGGTTGTACATATGAAGCCTTCCATGTGTAATGTCAATACATCAAACTTATGTGAGGTGATCAAGTGTGTAGGCTTGGGCCCCATTGGAGCAACAAATCCCCCTCAAGCCTAACATGCTTGATCTTCATTGCTCCTTAATCTCTTGCAGCCCAATCATCAATTTGAACCGATTCATCTTTGTTCCATCCAATGCTTTGGTGAGTATATCTACACATTGAAAATGAGTTGATACATAGGATAATTGAATATACTTGATAAGAAATGTCTCCCTAACATAATGATAGTGCACTTCAATGTGCTTAATCCTAGCATGGTATACAAGATTAGCAGCCAAATGAAGTGAACTAATGTTATCTCCAAAGATAATTGGACTGTAGGAATGTATCTCCAAATCCACATACAATTGATTAAGCCACATAGCTTCCTGAGTTTCATTTGCCAAACCTCTATATTCTGCTTCGATGGAAGATAAGGCCACAATTGGTTGCTTCTTGGATGAACAAAATATGAGTTTTGAACTTGCAAAAGATAGGTACCCTGAAGTGCTCCTTCTATCATCCTTGGAGCCAGCCCAATCTGCATTAGAATAAATCTTTATATCTATGTCAAAAGTAAAGGGATAGAACAATCCCTCATTCATTGTACCCTCGAGATACTTAAGCACCCTCTTTACAGCTTCCATATGAGGCTTCCTTGGTACATGCATGAACTGACTCAATGTACTTACTACATATGCAATATCTACTCTTGTCAAAGTAGCATAATTAAGACTAACCACTATTTGTTGATCACTTGTAACATCGTTAAGTAGTTCACCTTCATGTAAACTTAGCTTATGATTGATCTCTATAGGAATACCCACAAATTTAGTGTTCTCCATCTTAACTTTGCCAACATATCATGTATGTACTTCCTTTGTGTGATGAATATACTTGAATCTATATACACAAGTTCTAAGCCAAGGAAGTAGGTTAATAACCCTAGATCAATGATTTTGAATTCCTTCATTAATTGAGCCTTGATTTGCTTGATACCATTAGAATCATTCTCTGTAATAATGATATCATCTACATAGATACATAAGTAGATGACCTCCAATTTATTCTTCTTAAGAAATAAAGAAGAGTCTACCTTGCTTGCCAGAAAAACTTGATCTTGCAGATAGGTAACAAGCCTATGGTTCCAAGCTCTAGGAGTTTGCTTGAGACCTTAGAGTGCTTTTCTAAGCTTTCATACGTTGCTTTTTCTTCATCTTCAAAATCTGATGGTTGTGCCATATAACTTCTTCTAATATCCAACCATTTACAAATGCATTCTTAAGATCTAACTGATATAAATTCCAATTTTTGGATGCAACAAGACTTACCAATACCGTGATTGTTGGCATCTTTGCCATAGGTGAAAATGTTTGTTCATTGTCTACTACATGTGTTTGGGCAAATCCCTTTGCCACTAATTTTTCCTTGTACTTGTTTATAGAACCATCAAAGTTCTTTTTAATTTTGTATATCCACCTTGAACAAATTACCTTCATATCTAGCTTCTTGGGAATGAGATCCCAAGTGTGGTTTTCCTGCAATGCTTCCACTTCTTCCTACATGGCTTCTCTTCCACTCTTTCTTCTTCTTAGCCTCTTCAAATGAAGAAGGCTCTTCTGCCATAGAATCTTTAGTGATGTACACAGAGTGCTTTGTGACTAGGGATGTATCATATCCATACCTTATAGGCTTCTTATGGGGTAGATCCTCTAATTGCTTGCATTTGACTTTGCCTCTTGACTTCGAAGCTTTGAAATCAAGCTGCTCCTCATCTTTTAAGTTGATGTCCTCTACTTGGTGTTGATCTTCTTGAGTGAGGGTTGGAAAATCATTTTCAAATCATATGGTAACCTGACTTTCCTGCAATCATCTTCAAACCATGAATTATTCTCATCAAATACTACATCTCTACTAACAATGCATGCCTTGTTAGTGGGATTGTATAGTCTATATCCCTTTTGATTGAGATCATACCCAATAAATATACATTTCTCAGCCTTAGGGTCAAGCTTCCCTCTGATTTGTGATGGGATGTGTGCATCGGCAATGTACCCAAAGATTTTGCAATGATCCAATGAGGGTCTCCTGCCATTCCATGCCTCATATGGTGTCATACCATCCAACGATTTGGATGGAAGCCTATTCACCAAGTAGGTGGTTGTGGATACAACCTCTACCCATAAATAATTAGGTAACTTTTTCTCTACCACTCCATTCAATTCAGGAGTATACCTGGTTTTTACTTCCCTCTTTATGCCTCTGTCCTATAGAAATAGATCAAAATCATGTGACAATTACTCACCAGCTCCATCAGACCTAATTCTCTTCAAGCTCCTTCCTTTCTGGTTTTCAACTAGTGCCAAATACTTCTTGAAACATGTAAACACCTCATACTTATGCTTCATGAAAAAGAGAATTGTCCACCTATTGTAATAATCAATAAATGAGACATAGTACCTTGAACATGAGATGGATGGATCTTTGTTAGGACCCCACACATCAATGTGTATAAGCTCCAAGTAATCTTCATGGATATATCCTTTCTTGTTGAATGGTTGCCTTTGAGCTTTGCCAAATCGGCAAGCTCCACATTTGTATATCATGTGCTAATTGGTCACATTGGGAATGCCAATCATACTTTGATCCCTTCAATTTGGTTCAGAGTTCTTTCTCCTATGTGCCCTAGCCTTTTGTGCCATATTTCCAACTTAGATAGGGTTTGGTTTCTATATTTGAATAGTGCTATGTTCCTTGTGTCTTGAATTTCAAAAGTAAACAATCTACCTGACTTCTCACCTTTGGCCATTCTTTTGAAGCCTTTTTTGGGGTCTTCCACATATGCTCCATGCTTAGTGAATCTAACTTGTAGACCTTTCTCTGCAATCTGCTCAACACTAATTAGATTTTTGGTTATAGTAGGCACACACAAAACTTTGCTCAAAAGGTTCATACTACCATCAGATGTTTTGACATTTCCATTTTTCTTGACCAAATGTTTAGTGTCATCACCTGTGTGTACTTCATGCTTCCCCATGGTTTCTTCAAGATCAGATAATAGAGCTACATTTACTACCACATGATTGGAACAACCTAATTCAATGTAGAAAATATGCTCATCATATTTACCTTGCTTGGATGTTATGTTCATGATGAGTAGAGAGTCTTCTTGATCTTCACTATAGTTTCTGAAGTCTCTTCTTCCTCTAAAGCCTCCTTGATAGTTGTTCTAGTAGCTTTTATTGTAGTTATGGTTGTAGTTGCCTCCACCATTGTTGTACATACCTCTAGATTGTCCATAGCTTCCTCTATGGAAGCCTCTTCCCCTTCCTTGTATTTTTGTAGCATTCTTTTGTAGTGTGGTTGTTGAGACGACATATGTTTCATGGTGAATTCTGCACGGTCTCCCCCTACCTTGTTTTCCTCCTCTACCCCTACCTCTAGCACCTCTTCCTCTTCTTGCATAATTAGCTCAAGAGGTACTAGCCTCTTCATGCACTTTCTTACTTTTACATTTATCCTTAGCTTTATTCTTATATGTATAAATGTCAAAATATTGGTTACCTCTTGAGTTGTCACCATTTCTATTGAGCTTTGTCTCATGGGTGAAGAGTTGTCCCATCAAGGTGTTGAGATCAGGTATTTGCATGTCCATGTAGAGATCCATTACTATGGTGAAGGACTCCCACTTGTCTTTAGTCTTAATTCCATTGATGATCTGTCTCACTATAGCTCTTTCTCTATCTCTTCTCCAATGCTTACAAGCTGGTCTACTAAATCTTTCATTTTGGTTACATAATCAACCACTCCTTGCTTTGGTTGTTTCTTGAGGGTTGTGAATTCCATCCACAACTAATTCTTCCTAGCTCTTGTGTTTGAGGAGAAGTATGATGAAAGCACTTTCCAAGTCTCTTGGTAGGTTTTGCAATTTCTAACATGTGGTAACAAGAAATCAGAGATTGAGTTTAGTAGATATGACTTGGCATGAGCATCCTTTGCACACCATGCAATCAACCTTTCTTGATCATCCCTTGTTGGATGATTCTTTCTCTTGAAGATTGGCATGTCTTTTCTCCTAAGATGTATCCATATAAGATTCTACCTTAAAGGTATGCTCCCATTCTTAGGGACCATGCTCAGTAGTTGTTCCTGTCCAATTTGTCAATGAAGGATGGAAATCCATCTCCCATCTTGATTGAACTTGCTCTGATACCACTGTTGAAGGAGATGGTGGATAATCATAAGATATGAATTGGTGTAGCTAAAGTTTGCTTCACACCTGCTACAAGTGATGGTTAGCTAGATAATAAGCATAAGTAATCACATATCTTGCTTGAAAGATGATGCACTAATGATATGATAAAAAATAGATAGGTAGGCATATGATCCAAGGTTGAAAACTTTCTATTTTGGTTGGGACATCTACTCAACGTTTTGCACCATTCTCTGAGTACAAGAGCAATAGATAAAATTCATTTTCAGGAACTTCAATTAGCTTTACAAGCTACCAATCATGAGTTTAGAGATTTCTTGAACAATCCTAATAAAGTCTCAATCACTACTCAAATTAATGTGATTGAAGTAATCAAGTCCTCAAGAGACAACAGAGAATACACCGTGCCTCTAAAATCCATTATTTGAGCAAAAACTAAGGAAATATTGGAGAGAGAGAGAGAGAAGTAATGAATAACCCCAAGACTGAGGAAGAGTGACAATCTAAAAACCATGTCATTGAAGACTCACAAGCACCCAATGACACCTCCAAACTTAAGAAGGCTCAAAGATGGAAGGCAAGAGGAGAGAAAATTAAAAGCAAATAGATTAAGAAAAGAAAAAAATGAGAAAGAACAAGTACTAAAAGAGATATAGCTAAGAGAAAGTGATTCAGCAAACAAGAAGGCCAATATGGTGATGAGAAAACAAACTAAGGAATAGGCAAGATCAATTCTAGCTTGCCTTATGCCTGAAGATCTGGACATGTGGGTAAAAGCATATCAATCTAGGATAGAGACAACACCTAATCAAGAGCAACATGAAAGAATCTACCCAAGAGGAGACCTAGAGAAAGAAAGACTGCAACTATGTAAGGAATTATTTGAGATTGCTCAGTCAATGCTAGAAAAATTTGTGCAACCCTCCTCAAGACCAAAATCCTTGGGTTGAAATTTCATGAATGCTTAGAAGCTGCCAATCCATGAGTGAAGAAGGATAAGCAAGATGAGGAATTGAAGGAAAACATGAGTATTGGAAAAGAAGAACAAAGATGTTTAATTCTTGAAGTAGAGACTAATAAACCACATGACCTTTGGGCCAAAGTCCAGAAAGAACAATGGAAGAAGAAGGAAAACAATACCTCCTTTTGAAGAAGTAGATGCCTCTAGAGATCAACTAACATTGGAACTTCATGTTGTTTGAGGAATTGTCCAAGCTAGATCACAAAAGAGAGGAAGGAATGAGCCTGAGAATGTTTCATAATTACACATGTGACTACGAGAAAAAAATATGAATTTTTCCATGCACCTAGAATCTGGGGCAAAAAGAAAAAATTACTAGATGAAACCTCTAATACTCTATTTCAGTTAAAAAGAACTAAAGTCCACCGTTCTTTGAAGTTGGAGGAGTTGCTCTAAGTCAAACCTTAGTTGTGGAAGAAATAAGCTCAACAGTTAAATTTGGAAGAGATAAACCCATCTATGCAAAGAGGTAAAGTGAAGACCACATCCACAATAAAAATTTCAATTGGCAAAGTGGGAATTTAGTGAGGGAGATGAAGGAAATACATGCCTCCCAATTACATTTAGAGGATATATGACCAAAACAATTTTAGACATTAGAGTGGGAGTAGGGATAACAACCAAGGAAATATGCATTAGAGGAAAAAACAACAAGAAAAGGGTGGTGTAAGGATTTCAATTAGTTGTGCTTAATTTGGATTAATGTTATCAAATCATACTAAAAAAACTCCATGTAGATTCATTTAAAACGTATCTTATGTAAATATATTAGTTTTGGAAGAGAGAGAAAGTTTGTGTGATAATCGTGAAAAGTTTGTGCTTGTTGGTTGTTCACTAGATTTCAATTTTCCCTCTTATTCTTTGATCTATATAATGTGTATTTAGGATGTTCTACACTTTTTTACTTTACTCTCCATAGCAGAACTCCTTCTCTCTTTCTCATAATTCTAAACAATTTCGTCGTGGAGGACCTCAATCCAAACACTCTCACTGAACTTTCATCCAATGGAAGTCTGTGTGATAAGCTCCATATCAACATTGCAATGATTCATGACTATGCAACGACAAGAAAGATAATTCAAAGAGTTCTTCAATGTTGTGAAGTTGATGGATTGCACAAAGAAGTAAAAAAATATATCGATATATGGGCAGATGGAGCTATTCATGCGATTGATCCGCAAATTGGAAGGTATCCACCTTTTCATAATCTTCATGATATTTTGTAGGAGATGGTGATGCTGGTCTACATGGCTATTGTTCAAAGCTCTATGAGTTTTCAAAGAACTATATGCAATACATAAACTATCTACAAAATGTACTATATTAGAGAGACTAACATAAGAGGGATCTAGAAAAAAAGTTGTTGCATTTGTCTTCTCAGTGAGAAGCTTTCAAAAAAATGAAAGAAACTCCTATAGGATTGAGAATGCAATCAAAACAAGTAAAATTGTTTTTAGATTTGATTGAGAAATATGGCGAGAAAAAAATGAGAATGAAAATTGTAAGAGATCATATGAAAAGTGTGCTAGGTTTAAACATGTTGAGTAGTTTTAAGTGCATTCATTTTTGTAATGAAATTATGAGTTAGAATGATGTTTTGAAACTATTGAAACTGAATGAAAATGGATGCTTGAAACATTTTATTTTTCAAAAGATCATGAAAGAAATGTGTTTGTTGCTAGAACCATCTCAAATTCAAGAGGTTTGTGATGGACTTGGAGTGAGTAGAAAGGGTTATGTTGATATATTTAGGTAGAGATGTGTGTGAACACACTAGCACTACTAGGGTACTTTTTTCCTTTTTAGGAGGTTTTTTCCCCCGGCTTGTATATACGCTTATAGCCCTAATAGGTTACTTATCTTTGTGCATTCTAGTGGTAATACATTCAGTAATTTGTGTTGTGCTCTAAGCTTCTTCTTCTTCCTTGTGCTATTTGCGTGCTTCCACAGACATCTAACTCCAACAATTGGTATTAGAGCAAGTTGTCACTTCATTTAGGGTGTCATTGACACTCCTTCGATCACAATCTCATAATCGCACAAAGTTTAGTATGTATACACATGGTGTTTTAGAGATCAAAATAGCTTTCTTGTGTGGTGCCGAAATCGTGATCTGAGCTCACTTTGGCCTTCAAACACATTATCACACTGCTTATGCAGTCTATTTCCTCTTTTTGTGCCAAAGGTATATACCTATTCTGTGTTGGGAAAGATGGATGGACACTTCAGAAGATTGAGTAGGTACTGCCAAATCATGCTTTCTACCAGCCCTTGTAAGCTTCATACTTGATAAGTGGACCTCCTTAGCTTTCCAATGACACCATAAAATGGCCTATGTACTTTGGAAATGATGTGTGTAATGATTGAACCAAAACAGATAACTTTGAAACTCACAATCTTAAGAAAACTTTCTATTTATGTCTTGACACCGACTGGATCTTTTGCTCAGTATGACCAGCACAGTATGAATTAAAGAAATTCCTTTTAGAGGTATCTAATTAGCTTAGAAAGCTAACTATTCCAAGTGGAATGATGTAAAAAGAATAACTATGCTTAGGGAAATCACTTTAGAAAATTAAACTTTACCCCCGATTTTTAGGACTGTAGCAGACAATGACCAGTGATCACCTCGACAAGATTTTCTCTAAAATGGCTGATAAGAATCTCTTCGATTTTTGATAAATGTAGATAACTTCAAGCTGAATCCAACAAGCTTTGAATCGTTGAATTTGGTGGAGAAATGACCGAGATATGCACTCCACAAGTTGACAGATTTTCAAGTAGTATGAGAGAGAACTCAGAGATGACTAATGAAGATATATGTATTAATGAACAATTGTATACAAATCCATTGGCATGAATATCATTTCCTAATGGTGTGGATAGGTGTGGGATAGAGTGTATGCCTCACACACACTCAGAAACAGTAATGAGAAGCTCGGGAGTGATGAGTTCTTACTGTGACTTTTTCATAACCATTTTTATAGAGAGTAAGTAAAAATTTGAATTCAAATTCAAACTTTTGGCTCCTTATCATTAAGCTCCTATATCCTAGGAGATATTCCTTCAATCAAAAAGCTAACTTTTTTCACGAATCCTTTTGGTAGGTGTTTACAAAGATTTCAAGTCAATTTGACTTTTACAAATAGATAAAGTGGTAATTAACCACTAGCACTAGTTCCTATGCTTCTTCATATGTGCCTGGAGTTTAATGTATCCATCAAGCCAAATGTGTAGGCTTGTGAATTACACCAACAACTCCCCCTAAAGCCAAACATTTTGGCTTGGTCTTCATCCATCATTCTTCATGTATATCTTGCAATCCAATCATTGCTTTAAACCGGCAAAGTTTGGTTCCATCCAAAGCTTTAGTCAACAAAACTGCACACTCCATATTGGTTGATACATAGGTTAGTGGAATGTCTTTGTTTAGCAACTTCTCTCTCACATAATGGTAATGGACCTCTATGTGTTTGGTCCTAGGATGGTAGATAGGATTAGCTGCAAGGTGAAATGAGCTTGTATTATCTCCAAAGATTATTGGTGACCTAGTATACAAACCCAAGTCTGTATACAATAGCTTGATCCATATGGCTTCTTGTGTGGCATTAGCCAGTCCTCTATACTCTGCTTCTGTGGAAGACAAAGCAACAGTAGGTTTCTTCCTTGAAGACCATGAAATCGGCTTATCACTTGCAAATGAAATGTATCCAGAAGTGCTCCTCCTATCATCCTTGCATCCTGCCCAATCTGCATCTGAGTAAATTTTGATATCAATATCTGAAGTGTAGGGGAAATACAAACCATGATGTTGTGTACCCTTGAGATACTTTAAGATTCTCTTGGAAGCTTCTAAGTGAGGTACCCTTGGCTTGTGCATAAACTGACTTAGCACACTGACTCCATATGCAATATCTATCCTTGTTAAGGTAGCATAGTTCAAGCTACCCACCATACTTTGATAACCTGTAATGTCATTAACTTCATCACCTTCATGGGCACTTAGTTTTAGGTTTACCTCCATTGGAGTACTTGCAACTTTGGCATCCTGCAAAAGAAACTTCTTCAACATATCCTGTATGTACTTTTTCTGAGTAATGTATATTCCTGAGTGAGTATAGACTAACTCAAGTCCAAGAAAATACTTTAGTAGACCAAGATCATTGATCTTGAACTCCTTCAGCATCTGTCTTTTAATTTGTCTGATTCCATTAACATCATTACCTGTAAGTATTATGTCATCAACATAAACACAAAGGTATATTACCTCTGAATTACTTCTCTTGATGAATAGAGAAGTGGCTGCCTTGCTCATGACAAAATCTTGGTCTTGGAGATATATAGTTAACTTGTAATTCCAAGCCGTGGGTGCCTGCTTCAATCCATATAAAGCCTTTTTTAATTTGCAAACATATGGTACCTTCTTAGGGTCCTCATAGGAAGGAGGTTGTGACATATATACCTCCTCTGAAATCCATCCATTCAAGAAAGCATTTTTGACATCCAATTGATACATGTTCCAATTTTTTGATGCAGCCACACTTACCAACACTCTGGTTGTTGGCATCTTGGCCACATGAGAGAATGTCTCTTCATAGTAAATGCCTTGGGTTTGTGCAAGCCCCTTGGCTACCAATCTAGCCTTATACCTGTTAATTGAGCCATTAGAATTTCTTTTGAGTTTATAGATCCATCTGGATCCTATTACCTTCATGGAGTCCTCCTTTGGTACTAGCTCCCATGTGTCACTTTCCTTGAGTGCTTCAATCTCTTCATCCATAGCTTCTTTCCATTCTGTCTTGGTTATGGCTTCTTCATATGACCCTGGTTCTTCAATTGACAAATCTTTGGCAAGATAAACAGAGTGTTTACTAACAAGAGATGTATCATACCCATATCTGATAGGTTTTCTCCTCTCTCTTTGTGATCTTCTGATTGACTGATTTGAAGATTCAGGTATGTCTTCAAGATTCTTCATCTTCATTTTGCCCTTGGACTTCCATGCCTTGAACTCTTCAAGGTTGATAACATCTTCATCATCTGAAGTTGAGTCTTCATTTTGAGTAGGTTCCTCCTTTGCAAGACTTGGAAACTCCTCTTCCAAGTCATAGGGTAGTTTAAACTTCTTGCATTCATTCTCATACCAAGAATCATTTTCATCAAAGACAACATCTCTACTAACCATGAATCCCTTATTGGAAGGGTTATAAAACCTGTAACCTTTTTGATTTAAGTGTTATCCAATAAAGATGCACTTTTCAGCCTTTGGGTCTAGCTTACCTCTTATCTTAGAAGGAATGTGTACATATGGTACACATCCAAATATCCTGCAATGGTCAAGTGAGGGTCTCTTCCCATGCCATGCTTCATAGGGTGTCATCCCATCAAGGGACTGAGATGGTAACCTGTTTATGAGGTGTGTGGCAGTAGAAACACTCTTTGCCCATAGGTAATTAGGTAACCTTTTTTCATTTAGCATAGACCTAGCTGTTTTAACAATCAACTTATTTCTTCTCTCAGCTACCCCATTCTGTTCAGGAGTGTACCTTGTGGTGGTTTCTCTTTTGATGCCTCTATCCTGCAAGAAGTCTTCAAACTCGTTGGAGAAGTATTCACCTCCTCCATCTGACCTTAATCTCTTCAAGTTCTTTCCTATGTGATTTTCAACTAGTGCAAGATATTTTTTAAAGCAATTAAACACCTCATCCTTGTGCTTCATGAAGTACAATATAGTCCACCTGCTATAATCATCAATAAAAGATACATAGTACCTTGATCCTAAGATTGAGGGGTCTTTGCTTGGTCCCCATACATTTGTATGGAAAAGCTCTAGGTCGTCTTCATGCATGTAGCCTTTCCTTGAGAAGGGTAACCTGTGAGACTTCCCAAATTAACAAGCACTGCATTTATATATCATGTGTTGTTTGGAAACATTTGGTATTCCAATAACACTTTGATCCGTGCATATCTGTTTCAAGGTTCTTTCTTCTACATGCCCTAATCTTTTGTGCCAAATCTCAAGCTCTGAAAGTTTTGATCTTTATAACTGTATAGTGCAATATTCTTTGTGTCTTCTAGCTCAAAAGTGAAAAGTCTACCTGATTTTTCTCCTTTAGCAATCCTCTTGAACCCTTGCTTAGGATCCTCCATAAATGCTCCAAATTGGTTGAATCTAACCTGCAAACCTTTCTCCACAATCTGTCCAACACTCATCAAATTTTTGGTAATGGTTGGTACATAAAGTACCCTACTCAACAAGTTCTGATTTCCATCACAAGTCTTAACATTTCCAACTTTAACTACTGAGTGCTTGGTGTCATCACCTGTTTGGACTTGATGCTTACCTTTTGGTTCCTCAAGATCAGAGAGTAGTGCTACATTGCCAGCCACATGATTTGAGCATCTTGAGTCAATGTAGAATAGGTGGTCATCATTAGTACCTGGTTTTGAAGTCATGTTCATGATCAGAAGAGAGTCATCTTGCTCCTCTATATAGTTGTTGTAGTCCTTTCTGGATTTGAATCCTCCTTGGTAGTTGCCATTGTAATTGTTGTTGTAGTTGTTGTTGTAGCCTTGGTGATGGTTGAATCTACCTCTTGACTGTGAGTATCCACCTCTTTGATATACTCTTCCTCTATTCCTAAAATGCTCATCTGTAGTATGATTGGATAAACCACAAATGTTGCATGGTGAGGAGTTAGAGGATCTCCCCCTACCTTGCTTACCTCCTCTGCCCCTTCCTCGTGATGATCTACCTCTCCCTACATAGCTTTCTTGGAAGGTAGAGCCTTCATCTTCCACCTTCTTGTTCTTGCCTTTATCTTTAGACTTTTTATTAGTATATAGAGCAGAGGAAATATTACCTTTGGATGTATCTCCATTCTTGTTGAGCTTGGCTTCATGAGTGAACAATTGTCCCATGAGAGTTGTAAGATGTGGAATTTGCATGTCCATGTAAAGGTCCATGGCAGTGGTGAAGCTTTCCCATTTGTCATCAGCCTTGATCCCATTGATCACTTGCCTCACAATCTGTTCTTCTTCAATCTCTTCTCCTATGCTTGCTAACTGATCTGCTACATCTTTAATCGTGGTCACAAACTCTGAGACAGCTTGCTTAGGTTGCTTCCTTAATGTGGTGAATTCAATCCACAACTGATTTTTCCTAGCCCTTGTGTTGGAGGAAAAATAAGATGACAAGGTTTCCCAAGTCTCCTGGGATGTCTTACAATTTCTAATATGTGGAAAAGAAAATCAGAGATGGAGTTGAGTAAATAAGACCTTGCCAATGCATCCTTAGCACACCATGTGTTGAGCTTTTCATGTTCTTCCTTTGTTGGTAATCCTCTTGTTTTGAATGAGGGCAATTCCTCATCTCCTGAGATGTATCCATAAAGACTCCTTCCTTGTAGATAAGTCTTCATCCTTAGAGACCATGCCTGATAGTTGTTCCTGTCCAATTTATCAATAAATGAAGGAAAACCATCTCCCATTTTACCTTAGTTTGCTCTGATACCACTGTTGGGAAAGATGGATGGACACTTCAGAAGATTGAGTAGGTACTGCCAAATCTTGCTTTGTACCAGCCCTTGTAAGCTTCAAAGTTGATAAGTGGACCTCCTTAGCTTTCCAATGACACCATAAAATGACCTATGTACTTTGGAAATGATATGTGTAATGATTGAACCAAAACAGATAACTTTGAAACTCACAATCTCAAGAAAACCTTCTATTTATGTCGACACCTACTAGATCTTTTGCTCAATATGACCAACACAATACGAATTAAAGAAATTCCTTTTAGAGGTATCTAATTAGCTTAGAAAGCTAACTATTCCAAGTGGAATGATGTAAAAAGACTAACTATGCTCAGAGAAATCACTTTAGCAAATTAAACTTTACCCCCAATTTTTTAGGATTGTAGCAGACAATGATCAGTGATCACCTCGACATGCTTTTCTCTGAAATGGCTAAATAGAATCTCTACAATTTTTGACACCATGTAGAGAATGTCAAGCTGAATCCAACAAGTTTTGAATCTTTGAATTTGGTGGAGAAATGACCGAGATATGCACTCCACAAGTTGATAGACTTTCAAGTAGTATGAGAGAGAACTCAGAGATGACTAATGAAGATATATGTATTAATGAACAATTGTATACAAATCCATTGGCATGAATATCATTGCCTAATGGTGTGGATAGGTGTGGGATAGAGTGTAGCCCTCACACACACTCAGAAACAGTAATGAGAAGCTCGGGAGTGATGAGTTCTTACTGCGACTTTTTCATAACCATTTTTATAGAGAATGAGTAAAAATTTGAATTCAAATTCAAACTTTTGGATCCCTATGATTAAGCTCCTATATCCTAGGAGATATTCCTTCAATCGAAAAGCTAACTTTTTCCACGAATCCTTTTGGTAGGTGTTTACAAAGATTTCAATTCAACTTGACTTTTGCAAAGAGATAAAGTGGTAATCAACCACTAGCACTAGTTCCTATGCTTCTTCATATGTGCATGGAGTTTAATGTATCCATCAAGCCAAATGTGTAGGCTTGTGAATTACACCAACATTTTGGTTTGCCCATATAAGTATCTCAAAGTCTGCTCCAAGTTTAACATAATTCATCTGGGCAGTTCTGTTCAACTTTCTGAGGTATAGTCAATTTCTGCATCAAGGTATTTTATTCACCGGCCATGGCTGAAAGAGTGATGCATTCCATATGTTGGCTATTGAAGATAAGTTGGATGGTACCAACTACCGGTTATGGGCTTATATGATGAGACATGTATTGGTTGCAAAATGACTGTGGAACATTGTGCAGGGTGTTGAAAAACGTCCTATTACACCTACAATTGTTACAATTGTAGGTATTGAAGCTGATGCAGAAGGTGTTCAAGATGGTGATATTCTATAGATTCTTGTTCGTGCTCTGGTTTTTGCTGCACCTACTATAGAGAAAATTCTTTGGGATGGTAGAGATGCTCAAGCACATGCATTGATAGCCTTGTGTGCCAAACATGCCATTATTCCTCACATTTGCTCTTGCAAAACAACTAAGGATGATTGGAATATACTTACCACATTGTAACAAGCTAGGAATGAGGCTCGTGTTGCTTACTTCCAAAAATGGTTGGAGAGTGAGCACATGAATGAAGGTGATTCTATGGACAATGTTTTGACAAGGATTAAGGATTTGAAGGAACAATTGATTTCTGCTGTTAAAGTCCTTCCTAATAGCTCACTTGTGCAAAATGTTAGGAATGTTCTTCTTGATTCATACCAGAGTTTTGCTTCAACTCTCCATTTGATGATGAAAGTCAATCCAAATGCCTTGTCATTTGAAGAGTTAGTTTTTGTTCTATTGCACAAAGATCAGTCTAGGCAAAATAGGTCTATTATGCGTGTTGCAGATCAAGATTTCCTAGCTAGTCAGAAGGGCAAAGGTAAATGGAGCTCTTCCACTAGTTAGTAGAAATCTGCAAATGCTACACATTCGAAGAAGGAAGACAAAGATAACAAGAAATCAGAAAAGCAGAAATTATTTTGTAAATACTTTAAAGAAAATGATAATGTGATTAAGAGTTGTCCAAAATTTGCTGCTAAAGAGGCAAAGAAGAAAGAGGCTGGAACGGTTGTTGCATAGGCCTCTACTCCCAAAACAGAGTCTGCTAATCTTGTGTAGGAAGAAGAATGGGCGTTTACTACTGTTTGAAGTTTTGATCCATTTTCTCATGAGTAGTGCATGTCTTTAGTAGACTCAGATGTATGGTATTTTGATAGTGGGGCAACCAAACACATTACCTCGCAATGCAATTTCTTCACTTCACTGGAGCCTACCCCTATTGGAAATACTATCACATGTGCCAACAACTCCTCTTATCCTGTCAAGGGAGTTGGTACGATCATTTTGACTATTGCTGATGGTAGTTCTTTCAATTTGTCAGATGCTTTATTTGTGCGAGAGATCAAGAGAAATATATTATCAGTTTAAGCATTAGCCAAGCTTGGCTTGGTCCTGAAATTTGTTGATAGATGTACAATTCATGATGTCAAATGGCAACATGATTATTGCTTGTGGTATTTTATGTCATGGGTTGTATAAGCTCATAGATTATGAAAAATCTGTAAATGATTCAACATGTGCAGTACATGATTCTCAGGCTATGTCAGATGCAAAGCTCTTGCATGCATGCTTTGCTCATGTGAATTTTGCTAGTTTGCTACGCTTGCAAAAATTTGAAATGGTGTCCTCTTTGCCCAAACTTGAGGTAACCTATAAACATGTATATGAAGGCTATATTGTGGGCAAAATACAACTTTCCTCATTTTCAAAAGATGATTCAGTTAGGGCTACTAAAAAATTGCAGCTTGTTCATAGTGATGTCTACGGTCCTATGCAGACACCCTCTTTTGGAAATTATCTTTACTTCATGACTTTCATTGATGATTTTTCTAGGCATGCATGGGTATATCCATTGAAAGAAAAGACCAAAGTGTTCATGTGCTTCAAACATTTTCTGGTTTTTGATGAAGATATTTCAGCATGTAAAATGGGCACCCTCTATTCTGATCGAGGGGGGAAATATATGTCTTTGAATTTTAATGCATTTCTAGTTGAACATGGGATAAAACACTAGTGTACAACGTTGTATACACGTCAACAGAATGGAGTTTTTGAACGAAAGAACAAGTCACACATGGAGATGGCGAGGTGTATGGTCAAGAGTCATGCTTTACCACATAGTTTCAAGCTTGAGGTTGTTATTGTTGGAACATCAAGCTTACACTATGCTTGAGGTGGATTTGATCTACATGAAAGACTATAGCATCGAAAGAATATCTGTTGGAGAGTTCTTTTTCTTATGCTCATTTATTGTATTTTTTTGAGAGATTTTTGATGGCTCATTTACCGTTGTAAAAGCCTTGAGCTTTACACATGTAAATGTAGAAAGATAGAGCCCAAATCTCACGAATTTTTGGTGGTTGAAGTTGCATTCAATCAAGCAAATCAAATCACCTAAAAGTAGATCAAACTAGATCTTCACTTTTCCTAGATTGTAGGAAAGTTAACTGATTCCCTCCAACAACCATTCCCACCTTCATTTGAATTCAAATTCAACTTGTAAAAGTTGTGGAACACTCCTAGAGTCTATATGAAGACTTGAAATAACTTGTACATTACATGGAAGCAATATACATACACTTGTGACCATCATTGTCTTCCTCCTTCAATTCTCTGCATCATCTTCTTCGCCAACAGTGATCTTGTAGAGATTGCTGCTCTCTCTCCAGAGCTCCAAATTGAGTGAAAAATAACTGATTGGAAATTTATTAGTGTCTAGTTTATGCCTATAAGTTTTCTAAGCATTTGGTTCAGTAGATTGGGAGAAAGCTCAACTTTTCTGTCTCGGGGTCAATCTCTGCATATTCCTGAAAAATAGGAAGTACCACTAGTGAATGTCGCATTCCTATAGCATATTTTGCTTATTCCTTATAATTTTGTGCATTCCATACACTAAACCCTATGTGTATCACTCCCATAAAAGTATTTTTCCTAATTAAAATCACGCTGGTTGGTATGGGCATTTGAAGTTCATTGTCTCTTCCATAGATAGTAAGTTTTTTGAGCTAGTCGACCTACGAACCTATCTGTTTTGTATCGACTCATTCTCCTTGATGCTCCAAAGTACATAGTGTGTTTCTTTGCACTTATTGCATGCCTATAAGGTCTATTTGAGTCTCCATAAGCTCAAGGGCTGGTCTTGTGCCGGTTGGCTTGACCAAACTTCGTCGCTTCGAAATGCACTTTTCTACCTTCTACAAGCTTCGCCAAGTTCTTTCAGTGGTATCAGAGCTAGATCAAGATGGATGACGGCTTTCCCTCAATGATCAAGAAGCTTGATCAACACAACTATGCGGCTTGGCAAATCAAAATGGAGGCCTATTTGCAAGGTAGAAATCTTTATGGAATTGTAGCAGGTGATGAAGTTATGCCTATTCCAAGATCCAAAGGAGGAACAACGCAAGAGGAGATAGATAAGCTCACACTTTGGTGTGCAAGGGATGCTCAAGCAAGGTCGTACATACTAAACTCTATCTCTGACTTTCTATTACCACATATTAGAGGATGCAAGACATCTCAAGAGACTTGGGATGCCCTCGAGACTTTCTTTTCTGCTAGTACCAAAGCAAGAAAGAATCATCTTTGGAACGAGTTCAACCAAATGAAGAAGACACCTAAACAAACCATCACAGAGTTTGTTACCAAGGTCAAGGAGGTTGCAGATCAGTTAGCATACATTGGAGAGCTAATTGAAGAAGAGGTCATCACGAGGCACATTCTCAACGGCATTCGAAGTGATAAGCAATGGCAATCCTTCACGACGGCTTATGATCTCAACATGGATGTGCAAACTCTAGACTTCAACATCTTTCTTGAACAACTCTTCAATCAAGAAGCCAACAATAGCATAAAGGAAGGTAACTCCTATCATGGTAATTCAACTAGCGCTCTATATGCAGATAAGAAGGATAAGAAGCAGAAAGGCAAGAAGAAGGAAGAAGATGAAGAAGAGACTTCCCAAGCCAACTTTGCAAGCAAGAGCAAGTGGAAAGGGAAGAAGAAAGGACCAAAGCAAGACAAAGCCAAAGGTCAGAATGTTCAACCTTGTGCCATATGCAATAAGACCAACCACACCACTCAGGATTACTGGTTCAATGGGAAGACCCAGAAAGGAAGTGGAAGAGGTGGATATGGCAGCAATAGAGGTAGAGGTGGACACAACTTCAAAAATAACAATAGAAGCTATAATAGACGAGACTACAATAAATATTCAGAAGATCAACCACATGAAGACTCATTTCTTCTTATGAATCTAAGCCACAAAGAAGGTAAAGAAGATGATCATTTGTTCTACATAGATTCAGGATGTTCGAATCATGTTGCAAGCAACATTGCTCTTCTATCTGATTTAGACATGAAGTGCAAACAGGGGACGACACGAAACACAATTTGGAGAAGATTGGTAATGTCAAAGCTTCCAAGGGCAGGACAAACATTCTAATTAAGGTTCTCTATGTATCCACTATCATTAAAAACCTAATAAGTGTAGGCCAAATAGTTGAAAAAGGCTTGCAAGTTAGGTTCACCCAACATGGAGCTTTTGTGGAAGATCCATGTCAAGGCTTCAAGAAGATAGCCCGAGGTGAGAAGCATGGTAGGCTCTTTACTTTTGAAGTAGGAGAAACCAGGAACATAGCACCATTCAACTTTGGGTCTCAAACCCTAAGTGAGCTTGAAGTGTGGCATAAGATGTGAATGAAAGAACCTTGAAGGATATATGCAGGGATCAAAGTGTTCTAGGACTGCCGAACATATCAAAGCAACACATGATCAATAGGTATGATGCATGTCAGATTGGGAAGGCACAAAGAAAACCATTCAACCACAAAGGCTACATCCACAAAAACTTATTGGACTTAGTACATACAGATGTATGGGGACCAAGTCAAGAACCTTCATTGGTAGGATCAAGGTATTATGTCTCATTTATTGACGACCATAGTAGATAGACTATTCTATACTTTATCAAGAGTAAGAATGAAGTGTTTGATTGCTTCAAGAAGTATCTTGCACATGTGGAGAATCATACAGGTAGATCACTAAAGAAGCTCAGATTTGATGGAGGGGGAGAATACTTCTCCAAAGAGTTTGATGAGTTCTTGTAGGACAAAGGTATCAAAAGGGAAGTGACTACCAGGTGCTCTCCTCAACTAAATGGAATTGCAGAGAGGAGAAACAAGACATTGGTTGGATCAGCCCGAACAATTCTTGAAGAGAAGAAGTTGCCACATTATCTATGGGCAGAAGCTATTTCAACTGCTGTGTACCTTATCAATAGACTACCATCCAAATCACTTGTAAGAGCTTGAGCGCTATTTTCGAACCAGAAGGTGAGCAGTCTGATCATACAGACTCTGAAGGACCGGAAACATATCCTCAGAACTCAGGAAATAGTAACAGTATCGCCACTAGCACCACGAGTGGGCAACAACAACAACAACAACAACAACAACAACAACAATAACAACAACAACAACAACAACAACAACAACAACAACAACAACAACAACAACAACAACAACAACAACAACCGCCACTTCCACTCCGACCGGTTCCAACAGGGGTAATATACACCGAATTTGGTGGATTTCCAGGTGATGATCCTGATGCTCATGTACGCACCTTTGAAATAAGTTATGCAGTGCTAAACCATCCAAGTGATCTGGCATACAAGGCCATAGTATTCCAATCAACATTAGTTCATGAAGCAGCGAGGTGGCTTATAGAGTATGATATCAACCATTTTGGCACCTATGAAGTGGTAAGGGATGTGTTTTGCAGAGGTTTCGGATGAAGAAGAACCCTACCAAAATTTTTGATTACTTGCAGAACAATAGACAAAAGCTGAACCAGACTGTGCAGGAATATGCCACCCTGTTTAGAACTCATTTGACACAACTACCACTGGCCCATGCCAACCTACCGGATGATGTCATCACTCAGTGGTTTATTAATGGTTTGACTCCGCAACTCAGACAGATTATGATCATCCGTTGTGTGGGAGCTATGACACTAGATGTAGTTATTGCAATGGCCTTGCAGCTCGAGCATAAGGTTGAAGGCTTTACCGAAGACCTGGAGTGATTGAAAGCCAGTAAAAATGTTGCAGAGGATCCAGTTAGACAGATGTACTGCACTAAGTGCAAGAATCCAGGGCATACCAGTGCCACTTGTGCCCTTAATCAGATGTATTGCACTATCTGCAATACCACCTGACATTCCATTGAAAATTATGCATATAACGCCAAAGTGTAGGGACCAGCAACTGTAAATGCCATTATACAAGAACTAAGGCAGCCGGCCACCCATTATAATCCACCTCTGATGAGAAATAATCAGCAACAAGGATACAAGAATTATTGAGGACAGTAGAATACAAATTACAATACAAAACTTTGGCAAACAGGAACATCACAGGAAGGTACTTCCTTGCCACCACCTCAATGCCATTTTCGTGGTGAGCTTGGGCACATCTGAAGATTCTGTAAGGATGCAGCTGAATATGATCAAAGAAAGAAAGAGCGTCAAAACCCAATGACCAATATGGTCTATATCTCACCAATAGAAACCCAAGCAGGAGTAATTCAAACAAGATCTGGTAAGCAGTTACAACCAACAACAGAAGTGTTTGAACCTGGCATTCATGAACAACAGAGAATGTATAACAAAGCTAGTCAATGGACCACCAAAGAGCCTACAGTGTTCCCATATCCAATTTGGGTGACCCAAGTTCCGCTGCCAAAGGAAGGATCGCAGGAACAAGATTCTACCCCAGTAACAGGCGCATCATCTTCAGAATCGGTGAAAAGTACAATTCAAGCAGATCAGGCATGGGAAATTTTATCTAAAGCATCCATTACTCTCCCTCTTGGACAGTTACTTGCATTAGTGCCGGGAGTTCGGCAGCAATTTCAGCAACAGCTCAGTCCTGGGTCTTCCTGCATTCCAACGACGGCAACGGTACAAGCGGAAGCTGATTCTACGGTGGATCATTCGGTCCCCTTAATTAAGGTATGGTACAAAAATCACAAGATTACTCAAGTACTAATTGATGGTGGGTCTGGTGTAAACATCGCCACTGCAGTGCTTTGTAAGAAGTTGGGATGGACGCAAATCGAGCCTGTTCAATTTTTTGTTAGAATGGCAGATCAATCCGGAGTTCATCCGGTGGGACTCGTACGGAATGTCCCGATAACTTTGCAGGGTACAACGTTTAAGATGACTTTTGTAGTCTTAGAACTACCGGAGTCTAGTCTTGACTATAATCTTCTTTTCGGACGACCCTGGTTAAAATAGGCTAAAGTCATACAAGATTGGTCTGCATAGGAATTGACTTTTAGGGATAATCACCGTAAATATATTGTCAAGCTGGATGCTATTCAGCCCTGTGAACTTCATGCCAGGCCATATGTAGCAGAGCCGGTCCACATGTTGGATGGCTTATCTGATGATGAAGAAGAAGCGTTTCTGAAGAACAATGAAGATTTGGTTTCCTTAGGTACTGTAGATCTACAATCTGTTGTAGACAACTAGAGTCTGGTAGCCTGTACGGTGGTGCCTGTGACCGAAGAAGTGGAGACAAAAGATACTGTTGCTATGGATGAATCCACTCTACAACAACTTTTACAGTTAGCTGACGATCCAGGGAAACCTCATCAATTCTATGTTCTGGAAGATCAGTTAATCACCTATAATTTGGGAGATAAAGTAAATCCGCGATCGGTCAAGATAAAGGAAGGATTTTCTAAGGAATTTCAAGAAGATTTGATCAGACTCTTGCATGAGTATTTTGATGTTTTTGCATGGGACTATTGTGATATGAAAGTTCTAGATCCTCGAATCTATCAGCATCGAGTAGTGCTCAAACTTGAGGCGAAGCCCATTAAACAATCCAGCTACCATATGAATCCCAACTATGCAGCACAGGTCAAAGCAGAACTTGATCACCTATTAAAGGTAAGATTCATTGTACCCATTGAGCACGCTGAATGGATCTCCCCGATCGTGATCCTACCAAAGAAAAACAAGCATCTCCGAATATGCGTCGATTATCGAAAATTGAATGCAGCTATCGTACCTGATCCACTCCCTCTTCCATTTCTTGATACAATGCTGGACAGAGTGGCTGGACATGAGATGTATTCATTTCTTGATGGTTATAGTGGTTATAACCATGTCCGAATGGTTGAGCAAGATATACCAAAAATAGCGTTTATTACGAATTGGAGTGTTTTTGCTTGTAGAGTCATGTGGTTTGGATTAAGAAATGATCATAGCACCTTTCAGCGGTGTATGCAGGTCATCTTCTCACCCTATCTCACTTCTTTTATGCAAGTATATCTAGGTGACTTCTCTTTATTCGGTAAGATGGTAGCACACCTGTATCATTTGATGGGGGAAGTATCTCAACCCCTAAGCAACGATGAAGCATCAATGACCTCCACAGGTATCCTTCTTTGACCTCTGCACACCAAAAGTGCTCTTACTCAGAGCTTATGCAAAGAACTCCAGTGAGCTTTTGTAGACCTGTAGAAGACACCAAGAGCTTTCCAACAAGACACATTCTACTTCAAATGGATGCTTACACAAAGAGAAACAATGTCTACAACATGAGCTAGTTGAATGCTCACAACTGCTAGTCAAGCAGAGACCTCACTTCACTCCAGCAAGCTTTTCTCAGAGATTATACAGAGAATGAATCCCACACTTGGGTCAACTTTAGAGCACTCTAATAGCTACCCAATGACACCAAAATCATAGCAAATGGATAAATAGAGAAGGAGAACCAGCCCTTACAACAGAGAGCAAAATATTTCCAATAGAGCCTACACACAGAGAGAGATATCAATCACACAGCTTCACTAAAATGAATGTTGCTTCCAGATTACTCAGAGAATGCTCCAGAGAATTTGTGATCATAAACTAGACTCTAATAGCTATCCAATGAGACAAGAATTACATCAAATGGATACAATATGAGGGAGAACCAATGCTAACAACTCAGGGGTAGAGAGTTGCAACACTGCCTGCGCACACACATAGATATGCCTACTAAAAAGAAAACAAACAAGCAAGCAAGGGGCTAGCTTAAGCAAGGGGCTTGCTTATCACAACTCCAGCACTTAGTGCTCACTTTACATGAGCTAAAACTCCAAGAAGATGGTCCAAAAGAAGTCGGGATACATGCTCCTTTTATAGTGAGAAGCGTGCCCCTAAAATCTACGAACTACCTTTCCAAATCAGCGTCCTAACTTGGAGGATTTAGTTGAGATGAATTGGGGAGTGGTTGAGTGACTTTTCTTGATGGAATCTCATGGCTTTTGGCTTCCTTTGATTGCTCCACATGTCCATAAAAGATTCCCCACGAATTTATAGCTTGAAGCTTGACTTTTAACACCCCCCCTCAAGCTTCAATTCTTCGTCCTCATTCAAGCTCCTTCATGTTGATGCATTGCTTGAATTTTGAAATCTTTATCCCATCCAAAGCCTTTGTAAACATGTCGGCAACTTGGTCCTTGGTACCAATATGATGTACTGAAACTTCCTTGGATATCACCTTTTCCCTTATGAAGTGATAGTGCACTTCAATATGCTTGGTTCTAGCATGATAGACAGGATTCGATGCTAGATGAATGCTACTCATATTGTCACAAAAAATTGGATATGTGTCAACCTGCAAATTAAGCTCCATAAATAACTTCTTAATCCACATTAGCTCACATGTGACTTGAGCCAAAGCTCTATACTCAGCCTTGGTGGAAGATAATGCCACCGTGGGTTGCTTCTTTGAAATCCATGAGATGATCTTGCTACCTAGCATGACTAGGTAACCACTTGTACTTCTTCTATCCTCCTTGGAACCGGCCCAATCCGCATCAGAATAAGCTTTGACCTACATATCATCATCAAATGAATAGAACAATCCTTCATTTATAGTGGCCTTGAGATATCGTAACATTCTTCTTGCAGCTTGCAAGTGTGTAGTCCTTGGACTATGCATAAATTGTGATAACACTCCAACTCCATATGCTATGTCAGGCCTATAATTGAAAGAGCCTACAATAGATCGATACAAAGTTACATCCTCTAATGGCTCTCCATCAATGGAGCTTAGCTTTACATTAACTTCCATGGGATTTGAAATAGGCTTGCAATGTAGCATCCCAAACCTCTCAAGTAGGTCTAGAATATACTTCCTTTGTATGAGCATAATACCTTGTTCTTTGTATACAAATTCAATGCCAAGAAAATACCTAAGATATCCAAGATCAGATATCCTAAACTCCTTTCCAAGTTTTGCCTTGATCTCCTCAATGCCCTTTGTATCATTACCTGTAATGATAAGATCATCTACATACACACACATGTAGACTACAAGTTCTCCTCTTTGTTTGATGAAGAGAGATGGATCCGCCTTGCATTGATTGTAACCACATTTGATCAAATAGTCCACCAATCTTTGGTTCCAAGCCCTTGGAGCTTGCTTTAGGCCATAAAGTGCCTTTTTCAACCTACAAACATGATGTGGAAACTCTTTATGAACAAAACCTAGTGGTTGCTCCATGTATACCTCTTCTTCCAAGTCTCCATTGAGAAAGGCATTCTTGATATCCAATTGGAAAAGCTTCCATCCTTTGCTAGCAGCCATTGCAATGAGTGTCCTAATGGTGCTCATCTTTGCCACGGGGCTGAATGTCTCTTCAAAGTCCACTCCATAGGTTTGTGCAAAACCCTTGACCACCAATCTTGCTTTGAACCTAGAAATAGATCCATCTGAATTCCTCTTTACTTTATACACCCACTTATTACCTATTACCTTCATGTTCTCCTTCTTGTGCACTAGAGTCCATGTTTGATTTTCCTCAAGTGCGTCGATCTCTTCTTGCATTGCCTCTTTCCATTCGGTGTACTTGCTTGCATCTTCATAGCAATCGGGCTCATGATCTTCTACTACTTTGTTCATATATGCATAATGTGTTGCCATGTATGAATCATAAGTAAACCTTTTAGTTGGATATTTAACTCTAGAAGACTTCCTTTCTTCACCTTTTGGAGGAATAAACCTCCTTTGCCTTGGGAACTTGATCTCTTTCTTTGACGTAGCTTCTTTCTCCATCATGTGTCCTTCATCATCTTCAACTTCATTACCTTCTTCATCCAACTCCACCAATGTTGCTTTTCCTTTGTTGATTGATTGTGCTTCATAGCTTGATGAAGATCTCCCCCTCCATGGTGAGTTCATGCTTGAACTATCTTCATTGATGGAACACCTTGGGCCGCTTAGCTCTAGGTCGATTTGTTCTTCATCATGTCCATGCTTTTCTTCTTCATAGTCCTGCATACAATCATACTTCTTATACCAAGGGAGTAGCTCATCAAATGCTACATCCCTTGATATCCTCAAGTCCTTTGTGTTTGGGTTGAAGCACCTGTAACCTTTATGATCATTTGAATATCCTAGAAACACACACTTTTCTGCCTTTGGTTGTAGCTTGTGCCTCAATTCACTTGGCACATGTACATAACAAGTACATCCAAATATCTTCAAGTGGGAAAGATCAGGTGTCTTACCATAATAGGCTTGATATGGTGTCAAGCCATGGATCCCTGAGGTAGGAGCCCTATTCATAAGATACACGGCGGTATTTGCTCCATCACTCCAAAACATGTTAGGTACATTCATCTCATTAAGCATTGCTCTAGCGATCTCGGCAATGTATCTATTCTTTCTCTCTGCTACTCCATTTTGTTGGGGTGTGTACCTACATGTTACTTGCCTCTTGATGCCTTGATCCATTAAAAAATCAGAAAACTCATTGGAGAGATATTCTCCCCCTCCATCGGACCTTAGCTTCTTGATATATGTACCTGTTTCCTTTTCTACCATTGCCTTGAATGCTTTGAAACATGTAAACACATCTGATTTGTTTTTGATGAAATAAACCCAAACCATCCTTGTGCAATCATCTATAAAAGTGACAAAGTACTTGTTACCTCCAATGGATTGCTCTTTGGTTGGCCCCCACACATCTGTATGTATCAACTCCAATGGATGTTGGCTTATGTAGCCACTCTTCTTGAATGGAAGTCTCGCTTGCCTCCCTAGTTGACAAGATTCACATAAATGCTTCATACCTTGTCCTTGGAAGTTGGGAAGACCTTCAACCAGCCTCTTGAATTGCATTTCCTTCATTCTTTGTATGTTGATGTGACCTATCCTCTTGTGCCACAAGTCCAACTCCGAAATCCTCTTGTTTCCATATGTGAAGTAGACATGTTGAGTGGAATGAGAATTTACCTCCAAAGTGAAGAGTCTCCCTTGCTTCTTTCCTCTTGCTATGACCTTGTAACCTTGCTTAGGGTTCTCCACAAAACATCCACCTTTGTTGAACCTTACTTGATAGCCTCTTTCAACCATTTGCCCAACGGACACCAAGTTCTTTGTGATAGTAGGTACATGCAAGACATCCTTGAGACATCTTCCTTCCTCCTTGTCATCCAAAGCTACATCTCCAACATGGGAGATCTCATGGGTTGTATCATCACCTGTTTCTACATGTCCTTTACCTTTGGGAACATGTAGATTAGTAAACCAAGAAGAATTGCAACTCATATGGTTGCTACATCCACTATCAATATACCAAGTGTTATCTACTTTGCTTGAATTCCCATTCATGTGCATCATCAAGAGATTTTCATTTTCTGAACTTGTAGAAGCATAATTACCTTGGCCTTTGTATGAAGAACCTTGATTATAGCTCCTTTGGTTTCCTCCTTGGTAGCAATCTCTAGCATAGTGGCCAAACTTGCCACATATGTAACATCCTTCGCCATCTTGATTCCTGTTTTGTTGATGTCGTCCTCCTCTTCCTCTTGTTCTTCCTCTCTCTCTTTGCGATGAGGTGCCTTGGTCATGTCCTTGATTGCTTGAGTGGACTTGCCTTCCTCCAAACCTTCCTTTGCCCCTTCCTTGTCCTCGTCTTCCTTTGCCCCTTTGATTACCTGCATAGAAAACTTGTGCATCCTTGCTTTTAGTTGAACTTCCACCTATGTTCATTTCTTCGGTGACCATGAGAGCAACCAATTGCTCAAAATCGAGAAGATTATCCCTTACATATACTGAAGTGGTAAAGGGTTTCCACTTCTCATCATCTCTCAAACCATTGAGAGTATAAGCCACAAGATCGTCATCGTCTACGTGGCTTCCAATGGATCCCAATGCATCTGATAACTCCTTGACCTTAAGTATGTAGTCATTTATGCTACTCCCTGAGCTCTTCCTAAGGTTGTTGAGCTCATTCTTGAGTTGGATCTTCCTTGCTTTGGTGCTTGTTGAATAAAGCCTTTCAAGTGTCTCCCATACCTTCATGCTTGAATCCAGGTCTTGGATATGGCCGATCATGCTATTGCTAATGTGTTGGGAAAGGATAAAGATAACCCTCTTGTCTCTTTCATTCCATTCCCTAAAGGCCCTTCTCTGGTCATTGGTTGGATTCTCATCCAACCTAGGTCTTGGTTCACTTCCACTAATCAACCCCCAAAGTCCCTTGCCCATAAGATAGTTGGAGACCCTAAATCTCCATGGTTGATAGTTCCCTTTGTCTAGCTTTTCAATTTGAGTGTTGAAGTCTCCCATATCTAGTCTTTGATACTTGACCTAGTCCTTGGCTAATGCTCCAATGTGTGTAAAATGAAAATGAGGCTCTGAGGTTACCTCAATCCAAAGCTTTCCTTAGATGGACACCTTGTGCTCTTGAAACTTTGAGTAGAATAGCTCCCCCTTGATGTGAGCTACCTCCAAGAAGCTTTTGTTGATGCAAATATTCAACCACCAACTCCAAGAGGTCTTCTTGCTTGTATGTGATGCCTCCAAGATGCCCAAACGCTCTGATACCACTGATGGGGGAAGTATCTCAACCCCTAAGCAACGACGAAGCGTGAATGACAGGTATCCTTCTTTGACCTCTGCACACCAAAAGTGCTCTTACTCAGAGCTTATGCAAAGAACTCCAGTGAGCTTTTGTAGACATGTAGAAGACACCAAGATCTTTCCAACAAGACAAATTTTACTTCAAATGAATGCTTACACAAAGAGAAACAATGTCTACAACATGAGCTAGTTGAATGCTCACAACTGCTAGTCAAGCAGAGACCTCACTTCACTCCAGCAAGCTTTTCTCAGAGATTATACAGAGAATGAATTTCAAACTTGGGGCAACTTTAGAGCACTCTAATAGCTACCCAATGACACCAAAATCATAGCAAATGGATAAATAGAGAAGGAGAACCAGCCCTTACAACAGAGAGCAAAATATTTCCAATAGAGCCTACACACAGAGAGAGATATCAATCACACAACTTCACTAAAATGAATGTTGCTCCAAGATTACTTAGTGAATGCTCCAGAGAATTTGTGAGCATAAAATAGACTCTAATAGCTATCCAATGAGACAAGAATTACATCAAATGGATACAATAGGAGGGAGAACCAATGCTAACAACTCAGGGGTAGAGAGTTGCAACACTGCCTGCGCACACACATAGATATGGCTACTGAAAAAGAAAACAAACAAGCAAGCAAGGGGCTAGCTTAAGCAAGGGGCTTGCTTATCACAACTCCAGCACTTAGTGCTCACTTTACATGAGCTAAAACTCCAAGAAGATGGTCCAAAAGAAGTCGGGATACATGCTCCTTTTATAGTGAGAAGTGTGCCCCTAAAATCTAGGAACTACCTTTCCAAATCAGCCTCTTAACTTGGAGGATTTAGTTGAGATGAATTGGGGAGTGGTTGAGTGACTTTTCTTGATGGAATCTCGTGGATTTTGGCTTCCTTTGATTGCTCCACATGTCCATAAAAGATTCCCCACGGATTTGTAGCTTGAAGCTTGACTTTTAACATCATTTACGATGTTGTTTTGAGAAATGCCAAGAATACCGACTCTGTTTAAACCCAACCAAATCTGTCTTTGCGGTTTCTTGTGGTAAACTCCTTGGCCACATTGTATCTACACAGGGCATACAAGTTGATCCAGATAAAGTTGCAGCTGTATTGGAAGCACCTATGCCTACTACGCCGAAAGAAGTAATGCACTTCCTAGGTCAAATCCGGTGGCATGGTAGACATTTATGGTGGTTAGCTCATCTTGCCACACCACTTAATCGACTCATGACGAGCACTCCACGACAGTTTGCATAGACCCCAAAATGTCAATATGCTTTTGATCGTTTAAAAGAATTATTGACTCAGGCACCAATTTTGTGACCCCCGAATTGGGAACACCCGTTCCACGTCTTCGTTGATGCCTCGGATATAGCCATTGGAAGTGTTTTAATGCACCAACCTGATAAGTGGTTTTGGCCTATATATTATGCAAGTCGACGGCTTGCTCCGGCTGAAAAGAATTATTCAGTCACTGAAAGAGAATGTCTTGGTTTGGTGTATTCTATAAAGAAATTCCGACATTATTTGCTAGGCCAAAAATTCATCTTTCATGTAGATCATGCTGCGCTGGTGTATTTGGTTAGGCAGCAGCATTTAGGTGGTCATTTGGCGCCTTGGGTTTTATTGTTACAAGAGTTTGATTACGAAGTAATTCATCGACCCAACACTGCACATGCATTAGCAGATTTTCTCTCTCGATTGGATTCCGGTGAAGCTCCGGTCGGTGTTAATGACACCACACCAGCAATTTATGTTATTGAAACAAATAATGATGAATCTATAGAACCTCCTGTAACACCTACCTACTATGATCAGTTATTAATCTTTCTTACTGATGGATGTCTTGCTCCTCAAACTTTCCCTACAATGCATCGGAAAATTGTAGTTTACAGTCGCAGATTTCGGTTGATTGCCGGACAGTTGTATTATATGGATCACACTGGGATCTTGCTTTGTTGTATTCCTCCACATGAAGTAAACTCGGTTATCGCTTTGGCACATTCAATACCTTCTGGTGGACATTTTGCAGCAGATTTAACGCATCGAAAAATTCTGCAAAGTGGGCTCTGGTGGCCTACTATGTACAAAGATGTATCTTAGTTTGTGCAGCAATGTGATAATTGTCAGTGATCTGGACAGCCTTTACAACACCATTTCTTTCTTCTGCAACCTGTATTACCTTTGGAACCTTTTCAGAAATGGGGTCTTGACTTTATTGGACCAATCACACCTTCAACAATCCTTAGCAACAACCGATACATTCTGACATGCTCAAATTATGCTACTAGATGGGCAGAAGCTTGGGCTTTACGGTCCGCTACAACTATTTCGGTAGCAAAGTGTTTGATGAAGGACGTATTCCCACGATATGGATTACCTTTCGAACTTGTAACAGATCAAGGAACGCACTTTGCTAACAGTTTAATTCGAGTGTTAACGCATACTTTTCAAATTTTGCATAAATTCAGATCAGCGTATTATCCTCGTGCTAATGGCTTAGCTGAAAGTACCAACAAGACCTTGTTGACTATGCTTCGAAAATTAATTGTGGATTCACCAGAAAGATGGGATCAGTTACTACCTGCAATATTATGGGCATACCGGACTACCTACAAAGTTACAACCGGACTAACTCCTCTCAAGCTTGCTTATGGGTTGGAAGCAATCGCTCCAATGGAACTTGTAGTACCCAGTTTATGCGTGGCTATCACTCAATAACTGTTGCCAGAGGACTCTTTATCATTTTGGTTGGATACACTTAGAGACTTGAATGAACATCGCTGGGAAAGTTTTTTGACCCTTCAAGAAGTTCAGTTGCGACAATCTCGTACTGATTATAGATATCTAAAAACTCTAGTTTTTTCAGTGGGACAACTTGTGTTATTTTATAATGCTAAATCAAATCGTGCGGCTGTAAAATTCAAATTACGGTGGTTTGGTCCTTACCGAATTAGTGAACAAGTGGGCCCAGCTACTTTTCGGTTGACTACCTTGACCGGAATTCCTCTTCCTAAAGTGATAAATGGTTCAAAGTTGCGGCTGTATTATCAAGCACCTGATTTGCACTGAAGTGTTCTATGGTTGTTTGCATATTTTTTTCTTTTCTTTTCTTTTCTTTTTTTTTTTTAGTTTTGCATGTTAGTTGAATAAAGACCATAAACTCCTCGTTCCACTACATAACCATGAATAATCGCCACCTTTTGTTATTGATTCTGCTCATGCATGCACACCGTAGTTATGAAGGTTATCATCTCAACATCGCGCGATGATTAACAATTTCGATCGCCTCCAGCTGTCAAGTATCTACTTAATCTTCTTCTTTCCACTATTAATCGCTATTGTGTCTGCATGTTTTGTGTGCTTTGAGTTTTTTGTAATCAATGTATATTCGTGCTACTTCGTGTGTGCATCATAGAAGCTTTAGCAAACTTTGCTACCTTCTATGACGGACTTCCTCAGTGTTGGTGCATTTTACCCAAGCCTACATGCTTGATATATTTGATATCATCCTCATTTGTAAGTCACATGAGTAGTCATGTGAACACCTCTTGTAAAAGAGTTCATTTTATCTCTTGTAAATGGGAAAAGCAAAAAGGAAAAGAATGGCTTACCTCATGCATGATGTAAAAGCAAATTTGTGGCTATAATTACCAAAATCACGAATTTTTGAGCTGAGGGAATATCTCTTAACTTTGGGGATCACTTTTAGGTGGAGCCATTCGAATTCGAATTCAAAACTCCCTCCAAGAATAGCTATAAAAGGAGCAAGAAGGAAGAGGCGATTAGCAAGCCTTGTACGTGACCACTTGATGTCATTTTGTAGAGATTGAAGAGCTTACTCCATAGCTCTATCATTCTACTCCCATTGTGCAAAGATTCATTGCCAATGTGGTTGTAATCATATGTGAATCTATACATTTATTATCATCTACTTCTCTGTTTTGTTCTCTGCTATACTCACTCAGAGCAGTACCTTCAGAAGGTCATATCTCGAGTTTTACTGAACCTTTTTCAGTGATTTAACTTGCGTTGGATAGCTCATACTGTCTAATTTGTGACTATAAATTTTCAAGGTCATTGGATGTATAATTTTGGAGATATCTGCATTTTACTGCTTACTGGTCTATCTCTACAGAGCCTCGAGAATTGTGGGGATGTTCCAGAAATTGTTGAAACTTGTTCTCAGTGCTCAGTCCATCATTTGAAGTGTTCTAACTTGGATTGGGAAGCTTGCTAAGTCCATTTGCTATGCCCAAAAGGAATTTTTATAATTCCTTCCAGGTTGAGAGCACTGTTCATTTTTTCCAGCAAGTGTATGTCGAAAAATAGCAAGTTTTGGGAGCTAGTCATTTCGCAACTAGTCTGTCTTGACTTAAACTTTTGGGATACATGTTCCAAAGTACTTGGCTGATATTTTGGTGGATTTAGGAAGCTCAAAGGGTCTACTAATCAACTCTGAAGTCTCAGTTGGCTGGTGTGAAGCTGGTTGTAGCAGCACCTACTCATCTTTGGATTGCATCCACCATCTCTCTTCACACTCAGGACGTAAGTGAATTCTTGCGGGTCCGAGGTTTGTCCAACTTCGCTGAATTGCCTTGGCATTCAGTGGAGTGCCATCCATATTATGCTCAGATTATCACTGCTATTGCCGCCACACCTACTACGGAGCAGAGTTGGCCTATTACGTGTTTCCCCTCTTGTGTCGTAATCACCCTGCAGCCATTTGCTGCCGCTTTCCGACTCTCTCCAGAAGGATGAGAGAATGGTCCCAACCTTCCAGTCGCTACGATGAATCAATTGTTTCCCAGGCACTCTTCGAATGAGTATGCCATACTCTGTCGCCATGAGCCTGCACGAACAACTTTGCAGTTTTTAGTAGCCATACTGAACTTACAGAAACGAACTTATGGGATTTCTCACCCATTCGACTTGGTGATTGATATGGCTACTAGAGAGCCTATCAATTTTGCTTCTTACTATTTCCGGTGCATTCACCGTGAATGCATTACGATCATTAAGCACGTTAACAAAGGTGATCTCCCACGATCACGTCTTCCCCACATACTGACATTTCTCTTTCCTGCCCTCCAAGCAGCGCAACCACCTACAAGAGCTCCAATCTTATATCATGAGGAATTTGCTCAAATACTTGAAGACGACGAAGAAGATGATGAAGAAATCTTCCAGCTCCTCCGCCGAAAATGCATACGGATCAGTTCTTGTGACAGTCAAGTACAAGGGTCTGCCGATGAAAAAGCAGACAAAAATGAAGAAGAGATTTTCCACGACACTGCCACCTCGATTCACCATGATTCGTCCGCTGAGTCTTCTCCAAACCAGCAACGAGATCAAAGTGTTACTACCGATTCTGAAGACACATCTTCTAAGGAAGAATCTCAGCAACAGTCCCAACATGTGCAAGAAGATACGCAGGTTATTGTTGCAAAAGTTTTGGCAGCTTTGATTGCAGCAGTAGATTCTGCAGTTGCCCAATCTCAACATTTTCTCAGCAACTTCCGGTGCAACTCAGAATGGTTACTGAGAATATTCGTCAGGACTTGCAACATAAGGTTGATACCCTTGCAGTAGATATTACTCCATTACAGGAAGAAATCGATGCAGTAAAAGCAGAGAATCATGCTCTGCACCTATAGATTCAACAGCTCCAATCCAGACTTGCCGAACAGGAATCATTAATTAGTCAAAGAGATGCTGCGTTAGCTGAAATTCAGGTTAAAGATGATTTATTAAGTGCTGCCGATGTTGAGATTGTCCACTTAACACAATTAGTACAGGATAAGGAGGATGCACGAGCTTCCCTTGGAAATTTATTGGCCGAAACACGAGTTCATCTTGATGAAGCATTGGAGACACGAAAAGAGATTGCGGATTTAGCCAAACAGACAAACATAGAACTTCAGCTTGCTAATGATAATTTGTATGAATCAAATTCTTCTCTTAAAAACCAGATGACATTGGTCGCTCAGCTTCAGAAAGAGATTCCAGCGATTCGAAGACAGCGAGATGCTTATTTTCAGACCATCCAATTTCAGAATCAAGAACTGGAGAGAAGAGAAAGGCAACTTGGAGCTCAAGCAGAACGTTTATCATGAATAGATCAACAGATTGCAGATATGAAATTAAGTCGGGATGCGGCACTCGCCAATGACTCTTACCTGCAGGAAGCGTTTTTGCAGACTCAGGCTGAACTATTAATGACACAAGTAATTACAACTAGCTCTGTTCGTACTAACACTTAGTTAGTTGAACCAGACATTTTGAAGAAAATGCTGGATAGCATGAAGGAGAAAATTGCCAAAATGTTTAAATTAGCTAGAACAATGTATCTACAGGGTATAATAGATGAGCCATAAAATTTTGTATACCTATGGGTTCAAGTCCACCATAAGCCGATGGATTGGCAATTGTAAAATCTTTTTCTTTTCGTATTCTGCACGAACAGAAAGGTCGCTGCGAAGAGATGTAACCATTCATAATCTAATGAAAGGACGCTTCGGCAACAACCAGAAGACTCGCCAGACTATCTGTCTGGGCGATTACATTCTGTGGAGTTCCGTTGTGTTACGTTGGAAAATTTTGAGTAGTACTGTGATTATTTCGCTTCTGTTTGATTATCGTCAATTGTGTTTAATGCTGTTCCAGTAAGTAAGACTTGTGAGTCTGTATTACGGTAATGAATAGTTCCAGTGCTGTGCGATGAGAACGTATCAACCAGAGCATAATCGGGGTCTGAGTAGAGATAGTAATACGATGCGAGAACGAACCAGAGTCTGGATATTAATTCGTATTAACAGATATTTAAACATTAAGGTAATGTGGTGTGAGTGATTAATCGGGAAAATCAAGTATAGGGCCTCTGATTATTCACACCCCTTCCACTCCCAAGAACCCGAAAAGAGCTCAAACGCGTCTCTGACGGCAACGTGCGTTTAACACAAAGCAAAGATGCAAGAGGTTGGAGAATGCTCCAAACAAGCACCTAGAAGATCAGCAAGAGAGAAGAAACAACTAGAAAGGTATGGATATGATTCCAAATTTGTTACGAAGCATTCAATCTACTTGGCAAAAGACTCTATTTCAGAGGAACCCTCAACCTATGAAGAGGCAAAGGGAAACCCTAATTGGGAAAAGGCCATGAACGAAGAGATAGATGCATTGAAGGAGATGGACACTTGGGATTTAGCCCCAATGTCACCGAATCAAAACGTAATTTGTTGCAGATGGGTATATAAAGCTAAAAGAAATTCAGATGGATCAGTTTGTAGGTACAAGGCAAGATTAGTTGCCAAAGGATGCTCACAAACTCATGGTATAGACTATGAGGAAACATTCTCACCAGTTGCAAAGACGACTACAATCAGGACATTGATAAGTGTAGCTGTTGCAAGGAATTGGAGACTCCTCCAACTTGATGTGAAAAATGCATTCCTAAATGGTTGGATAAGTGAAGAGGTATACATGTCACAACCACCAGGTTTTGAGAACCCTAATCATCCATCTTATGTTTGCACACTTAAGAAAGCATTGTATGGATTGAAACAAGCTCCAAGAGCTTGGAATTACAGGTTGGTTACATATCTTCAAGATCAAGGGTTCAAAGCTAGTAGCTCAGATCCTTCTCTATTCATCAAAAGGGATCACAATGAGGTTATCTATCTATGTGTATATGTAGATGATATTATTGTGACAGGTGATGATCTAAATGGCATTCAAAGGATCAAGAGACACATGCAAGAGGAGTTCAAAATTAGTGACCTAGGTGAGCTCACATATTTCCTAGGTATGCAGGTAATATATACAGATGAAGGAATGTATTTGACTCAAAGAAGATACATTCATGATCTTCTTTTGAAGTTCAAAATGGAGAACACTAAACCTGCAGGTATGCCTTTGGAGATGAATCATAAACTTAGTGTTTATGAAGGTAAGAAAATTGAAGACATTAAAGAGTATCAAAGCTTGGTAGGTAGCTTGATATATGCTACTCATACAAGGGCAGACATCTCATATAGTGTGGGAGTGCTTAGTCAGTTCATGCACTCACCGACAAGAGCACACATGGATGCGGCTAAGAGAGTACTTAAGTATCTCAAAGGTACAATCAACGAAGGTATATTCTATCCTTACTCTTCAGATTTGGATATCAAAATCTACTCAAATGCAGATTGGGCAGGAGCTAAGGATGATAGAAAACGTACATCTGGTTACTTAGCATTTGCAGGTTCAAAGCTAGTGTCATGGAGTTCCAAGAAGCAACCAACAGTTGCTTTATCTTCAACTGAAGCAGAGTACAAAGGCTTGACCATAGCAACTAAGGAGGCAATATGGTTAAAAGCATTGTATACAGATTTGGGACTTGTGAGTTCCAAACCTCACATATTTGGAGATAATGTAAGTTCCATGCATCTAGTGGCAAATCCTATTTTCCATGTGAGAAGCAAGCACATAGAATTCCATTACCACTTCATTAGGGAGAAGCTCATGGCAAAGGAGATTGACATTTCTTTTGTTCCTACTGAAAAGCAAGTAGCAGATATGATGACGAAGGCACTTGATGGAATAAAGCTTTGTAGATTCAAAGCTATGACAGGTATTCAACCTATCAGAGAATGAAGAATCAAGCATACTTTAGCTTGAGGGGGAGCTGTTGGAACATCAAGCTTACACTACGCTTGAGGTGGATCTGATCTATATCAAAGTTTATAGCATCAAAAGAATATCCGTTGGAGAGTTCTTTTTCTTATGCTCATTTATTGTATTTTTTTGAGAGATTTTTGATGGCTCATTTACCCTTGTAATAGCCTTGAGCTTTACACATGTAAAGGTAGAAAGATAGAGCCCAAATCCCACGAATTCGTGGTGGTTGAAGTTGCATTCAATCAAGCAAATCAAATAACCTAAAAGTAGATCAAACTAGATCTTCACTTTTCCTAGATTGTAGGAAAGTGAATTGATTCCCTCCAACAACCATTCCCACCTTCATTTGAATTCAAATTCAACTTGTAAAAGTTGTGGAACACTCCTAGAGTCTATATAAAGACTTGAAATCACTTTTACATTACATGGAAGCAATATACATACACTTGTGACCATCATTGTCTTGCTCCTTCAATTCTCTGCATCATCTTCTTCACCATTAGTGATCTTGCAAAGGCTACTGGTCTCTCTCAGAGCTCCAAATTGGGTGCAACATAACTCATTAGAAAGGTATTAATGTCTAATTTATGCCTATAACGTTTCAAAGAATTTGGTTTAATAGATTGGGAGAAATCTAAACTTTTCTGTCTTGGGGTCAATCTCTACGTATTCCTGGAAAATAGGAAGTACCAACGGTGAATGTCCCATTCCTTCCTATAGCATATTTTGCTTATTCTTTATACTTTTGTGCATTCCATACACTAAACCCTATGTGTATCACTCCCATGAAAGGATTTTTCCTAATTGTAATCACGCTGGTCGCTATGGGCATTTGAAGTTCATTGTCTCTTCCATAGATAGTAAGTTTTTTGAGCTAGTCGATCCGTGAACCTATGTGTTTTGTATCGACTCATTCTCCTTGATGCTCCAAAGTACATAGTGTGTTTCTTTGCACTTATTGCATGCCTGTAAGGTTTATTTGAGTCTCCATAAGCTCAAGGGCTGGTCTTGTGCCGGTTGGCTTGACCAAACTTCGTCGCTTCGAAATGCACTTTTCTACCTTCTACAAGCTTCTCCAAGTTCTTTCACTTATGTGTGCAACATATGTACTTAATAGGTGTCCCACTAAAGCACTGCAATCTATCACTCCATATGAGTTTTGGCATGATCACAAGCCATCTGTTGCTCATCTGTGTGTTTTTAGTTGTTTGGCATATGCACTAGTGCCTGAACAACATCGCAAAAAATTGGATGGTAAAGTAGTAAAATGTATTTTTCTTGGGTACAGTTCTGAAAGTGAAGGCTATTATCTATATCATCCATAGACTAAACACATTCTGGTTAGCCGTGATGTTGTTTTTGTGGAAGATGCTATTCAACCATAGATTTCATGTACTAAGGAGACATCTGTTAGCTCAAAAGACATGTATAATACTTTGCTACCTCTTTTTACATGTGGACAGTCTAGTGTTGGTCTTAATGAGGCTTCTCAAGCTTTGTAGGTTTCATGTGATGATGCAGATCATTCCATTTCTGATGTAGATTTACATGATGCACTTATTGATGAGAGAACTGATATTGAGCAGGCAAAAACTATGCCAAAACGGCTGGTGCAGACTTTGCGTGATAGTAAATTAGATGCACCTCTATCATATTGTACTTGATTAGACTCTCATAGTGGCTCTTTTGCATCAGATTGCTATGCTATGGCTATGTATAGTCTCTCTGATGAGAATGATCTTGTTTCATTTGACGAAGCACAAAATTCAAAAAATTCGATGGTTGCTATGCAATCTGATATGATGCTATAATGAAGAATGGTACATGGTCTTTATGTGACTTGCCTCCTGGGAAGAAGGCCTTTGGCACAAAGTGGGTATACAAGTTGAAGCATAAGCCTGATGGAACAATTGATAGGTATAAGGCTAGGCTTGTTGCAAAATGTTATGTGTAGAAAAGAGGCATTGATTTTGATGAGACCTTTGCACCTACATGCCATATGACTACTGTTCAGAGCATTTATGCTTGTAGCTCCTCATGGTTGGAATGTACATAAGTTGGACATTAAAACTACATTTTTGAATGGTGACTTGCATGAAGAAGTGTATGTTTTTCAGCCCATCGCTTTCTGCAAAAAGGGCATGAAAAGTAGGTGTGGAGGTTAAGAAAGGCTTTATATGGTTTGAAACAAGCACCACGTGCTTGGTATGAAAAGATACATGCCTATCTGATTGCACATGGTTTTGAGAATAGTCCAACTGAAAGCACCTTATATGTTAAGCATTCTAATGACGTACTTATGATCATTGTGGTTTATGTTGATGACATGCTGCTCACTGGTCCTCATGAGAGGCATATTATTGATTTTAAGGCTGATTCTCATGCCTCATTTGAGATGTCTCATTTGGGGCATTTGCATCACTATTTGGGCATTCAATTTATGCATGTTGATGGTGGAATGTATTTGTGCCAAATGAAATATATTGACACATTCTTTAAGGGTTTTGGCCTTGAAGCCTGTAAACCTATTGCCACTCCTATGGAGAAAGTTTTAGGATTGAGTCCTTATGATGATGGAGATGCATTCGATGGTGTTGTAAGCCGCCAGAAAGGAACTCATACTTTTTGTAATATATATCCTGAAAATTCGCACGCATGATGTAACGACATAGCGCAAAGTTATAACCTTTAGGAAAGATTAATGAAACAGTCACATGAAGTAGAAGGTGTAGTCGGCAGACTCTTCATCTAGGCGAGAGTCCGAAGCCAAGTGTAGTTACCGAGTTACTGTGTAATCTGAGTACTGTCAATTCTGTTGAATAAGTTTAATCATTAAATGAAGTTCAATGAAGTATTAAGTAAATTGATTAACACGATAAGTGAAGTAGTTATACAACTTATTCTCTCGTGTGGAAGTATGTTGAAGAACACATTCAAAACAATATTGGGAAGATAATTTGATTTAGCGCGTTATTTCGATGAAGTAGTATACTCTTAATCTGTAGATTTGGGAAAATACAAATAGGGCCTCTGTTTACAGACCCCTAACCATCCCAAGAACCGAGATTGAATTTAACTTAAACAGATAACTTAATCCTAAGTTTAAGCTTAAACACAGGCGTCGTTTGTGGGAAATGGAGTAGTTGTTTGCATTGAAGATTAAAGATTGAGGAAGAATTCTTTGATATATTCCTATAATACATTCCGACGAATCATACCCCAAATACTGCAGAGATCAACATCCCTGGACAGTTACGAACTTATTAGGAACATCCCCTGGTGGTAGAAGTGCAGGAGAATCAAGTCTAGTTGTAGAAGGTTCAGTACAGCCAGCCAGTGACAATTCCGGTGGTAGTTCAGTAGCACATGGCGAGAGTCCGATGCCTTCCTGTGCGAGTCTGGTCCCTTCTGAAGAAAGTACGATGATATCTAGTTGTATAGAGGTGTAGTGCGGAGACAGTTCCGCATTATCTGTTCAGAATCCGGTCACTTTTGGTGACAGGTTCGTGTTATCCGGTGAGAACGTTTCCAATGACGGTGCAATCTGGTCCAGTGAGAATTCAGCGAGTTTTGGTGAGAGTTCGGTATTACCTGGTGGGGATTTGAAGATTTTCGATGAAATTGTGGTGCTGTTTGGTGGACACTTACCGTGCTGACCATTTTTTGGTGCACGATTAGCTAATTTTGACACTAAAGTTGAGGAAGGGCTATTAGATTTGGAGTTAAGTAATCGGTTCAATGACATTTTAGGACCGGAAAGTGAACAGGTTGACCATACGGTCCAGAAAGATCAAAGGATACCTCCCCAAAATTCAGGTAACAACAACAACACCACTAACAACAACACCATGAGTGGCTCACAGTAACAACAACAAACACCACCACAGCCGCAACCACAACATCAGTAGCAATAGGTTATCCCACTGCGCCCAGTACCAGCAGGGGTTCATACACAAAATTTGGAGGTTTTCCGAGGGATGATCCCGATGCACATGTACGGACCTTTGAGATTAATTATGCAGTTCTAAATTACCCCGTAGAACCTGCATATAAAGCTATTGTGTTCCAGTCATCCCGAGTTAATGAAGCTGCACGATGGCTAACCGAATATGATTTGAACCACTTCCGACAGTACGATGAGATGAAGGATGCATTTCTGCAACGATTTCGGTTAAAGAAAAACCCAGACAAAATTTTTGACTAACAGAATAATAGGTAGAAACCACACCAAAATGTACAGGATTATGACACGCTATTTTGGACTCATTTACGACAGTTGCCACCCGTGCATGCTAATTTACGAGATGACGTTATCATACAGTGGTTCATCAATGGATTAAAACCCCAATTGAAGCAGATTATGATCATATGGTGCGTGGGTGGAATGACTTTAGATGCCATAATTGCTATGGCCTTACAATTAGAAAACAAAGTGGGTGGATTTACTAAAGATCTAGAGTGGTTGAAAGCATCCTAACAATCTAACGAGGATCCTTTGAAACAAATTTACTGTACCAAACGCAAAAATCCAGGGCACAACAGTTCAACATGCACTCTAAACCAAATGTATTGTGCAATTTGCCACACAATAGACCACACTACAGAGACTTGCCTGTATAATGCCAAGGTACATAACAGAGCAGCTGTTAACGCCATCATTCAGGAACAAGGGCAACCGGCCAGCCATTATGTGCCACCACAGATGCGGAATACTCCGTACCAGGGATACAAGAATTATCGAGGTGGACAGTCAAATAACTTTGGACAAGCTCGGTGGAATGCAGGTCCATCAGGATAAGGTGCATCTCCTCCCCCTCCCAGATGATATTTTTGTGGTGAAATCGGGGATATCTGGAGATTTTTTAAAGATGCAGCTGAGTATGACAAAAAGAAAAAAGAACGACAACATCCAATGGAAAATATGGTGTACATCTCAGCGGTGTCGAAAAGAATTTATTACTCTTAGAATATTGCTAAAATTAAAAGATTAATTGATTGATATAAGTTTGGTTAAATTATGATAATTTTGACTAATGTTTGACTTTAATGTTTGTAGGACAAGAAGTTGATGACTAATATCAAGATGGGAAGTACTTACCAAGGTGTTTTCTAATGAAGTTATGAGCATAGCTTAAAAATCAAGGGTAAGTCAAGGGTTTGTTTATGATTTGAAAGTAAATGCAAGGGTAATTAAGGGTCAATTGTAGGTTTTGAGCATGTTTTATAGGGTTCTAGCTTAATTTCAAGATTAATTAAGGGTTAATAATAAAATCTAGAGGGTTATGGAAGGTTAGAAGATTAGTTTATGGGTTAATTGGGGTTAAAAATCATGGTTTGAAGTTAGTTGAAGGATAAACCTATGGTTAAGAGATTAATTAAGTAGGTTTTATTCTATAAATGAGTTAATAAATAGGGTAAATATAATTAATGGATCCTTAGCAAAATATTTCAAATAAAAAAAATATGATTAATTATTAATTGTTATTATTTTCACTAAGGTTATGGTAACAATTAAATTTATTGATGATTTTAATTTAATTTATTCTAAAGGTTTGTATTTATTCTAAAGTGATTAAAAAAATAAAAAGGAATTGAAAGGTTGTATTTAATCTAAAATCTTTTGTCCAGTAAATATTTAATTGAATGGTTGTGTGAATTTTTGGGAAAAACAAATAGAGGAAATTTCCACACCTAATTTCTTGTTAAGAGATGTGGAGTTGAAGAGAAGTAAATGTAGGCTGCATGGATCAATTATCTAACGGAAAATGTGGGCTATGCTGGGCTACTCTCATCTATATAAAGAGGGAGTACGTACTCACAATCTCACGTGATTTTCAAATGAAATGCAGCCCTGTTGAAGACGAACTGAAGATTTGAAGTGTGAAAGAATTTACTTAGCTAAAATCTATTTTTAGCTTTTATAGGATATCATTTTTTATGAACAGTATTTTATAGCTTTGTATAGGAAATCTAAATTTAATCCAATTATATTTTCATCTTTTATGTCTAAAGAGGCTTCATCAAGTAGTTCCTTTTTACCTACATCTACCTTTGAAATTTTATTTCCTAGTCCAATTGAAGAAATTAAAGAGTTAGTTAAAGATAAGATAGTAGAAGAAACTTTGCATACAAGAGAATTTGATTGTAGTTTATCTAGATCATTGCCATTAATTTCCTTTGTTCCACCTAGTATCGAAGATAATGAAGATCTTTTTCCACCATCTGTAGTTAGAAACATTGATAAATAATTCTCAAGAAGATTTAAATATAACTGAAACCATTAAAGATCAATTAGTTAGTGAGAAATTAATCTTACCATCCTATTTTGACGTAGTAGAAAGATATAGAAACACTTTGCCCTACGGACCTTAGGAAAAATTATACTTGTTGTGCATAGTCACCCTGTGTGCACCATTAGCGAGACGATTGAATTGATCCGCCAGTCGTCACCATTCGCTCCCACATTTGAACCGGACGTGAACAACGGCACATGAGGTCAGGTATAAACATTTTTCCTTTTCTTGCATGTGCATTAGCTTGGTTTAGGCTACATGGTTGCAACAGCTTGAGGTGGTCATCTTGCAGAGGCAGAAATTACAAACCTTGTAATTCCTTGATTATTGAGGGTTGAGCTTATGCTCTGAGCACCTCCACAGGAATAGGCAGGTCGTGAACCTCATCTCTTCACCCATTAAGTACTTGAAGAAATATGGCATTTGCACACACAACACTTAGATTCTTTGTATTAGGCATTTATTGCTCAACAAATGTAACTTGAAAATTTCACATGCACTCTAGCTTCTACACCAACTGTCAGGTATATTTTCTAAACTTGCATCTGTTTGTGACTATTTAAGTAGGACTTTAGGAGAACTTAAGATAATAGGAATTCCTAGATGAAAAATTTATTTTCATTTGAAATTTAGAATTTATTTTTCATTAAAATATTAGGAATTGGTAGATTTAAAATTAAAAAAGAATTCTCATTTAAAAGTTAGTATCTATTTAGGATTGTTTGAATAGTACGATTTTAATTTAAAAATTCAAAAAAAATTTATTTGAAAAGTAAGTATCTAGTTTTCATTAAATTATTAAGGTTTGTTAGATTAGCATAACTTTAGTTTGAAAATTCAACAAGAATTTTCATTTGAAAGTTAGAATCTATTTTCAAGACTTGTTTAAAGGTTTTAAAATTAAGTAAATCTGGAATCAAACAACTTAACTAGCTTCGTAAGAGAACAAAAAACTAAAGTCCAAGAAAAAATCAAGGATCATATTAAAAAACTTATGTCTAGTTCTAAAATATATAACAAAATGGATGAGTTATTTAAAAATATGATGTCAGAAACTCATGGACAAAAAGTAGTTGAAGCTATGCTAAAAGAAAAAGGAAAATTCACTAGAGTTAACGCAACTAATTATTTAGACACTTTTGAAGACCTAGCAAAACTACATGGTTTACCAATAGCTAAATGGGTAACATTTTTAGTAAGACTTGCAATAGGTTCAACCATAGTGTAATTGAACCTCATAAAGCACTTGAGTGGGAAGAATTTAAAAATCATAAAGAATTTTAGTTAGAAGATTATAGTCAACACAGTAGGGAGGGATTTATGAAGTGGCTTAACACTCCAAAAACCCAAATATCTCTTACACAATTACATGGAGAATTTATGAAGAGATTTTCACAATTGCCTAAGCAAGATAGGACTGCACTTACACCAGATATAGTTTTTATTTCCTAAACGTTTTACCTACAGACATTAGAAGTGAAGTAGAAAGAAGACTAGAAGAACCTGGGAAAAGATATGGTTTAACGGAGGACTGGGTAATTCTAAAACAAGTAGTAGAAGTAGTAGCACAAATGAAACAGAGGCATTCATTACTATATGATATGAATTTAAGTTTTCTAGCAGTAGGACCAACTACTCAAAATCCTAAAACTAATATAAACTCTAGTTCAACTGAACAAGCATCAACATCTAAAATCCCTGGTGAGTTACAGTTTGAAATACTATTTAATAAAATAGATAATATGATGCAGATGCATACGAATATAGCTAAGGAAGTGGCAACGCTTCAAAACACAGTTCATTCTTTAACTAGTCAAGATAGAACAATTTTAGATCCTCAGTTTACTCATGCCCCACAAATAAATCCTATACCTATAGCACCTTTAGTGAATTAACCAGTAGCTCAGAATAATGAACGAAGAGGCGCACCCACCTGACGATGTGTTTGGTGCGACTCCACTGAACACATGTCTTATGCCTGTGAATCTTTAAAAGAGGCAAAAGAAAGAAAACTAGTTATTGATATTGATAAAAAACTATGTGACTACCGCACCCACCTCCCTCTAGCTATAAATTGGCGGAAAGGTGGAATGCAAAAACTATATGAAAATATATATGAAGCACAAAGAAGCTCATCTAGGGTTAGATGAGAATGTGATGAAAGTGATCTAGATGATGAAACATCAAATGAAACAAAAAATTATTCAATAGAAGCCTTAATAAAAGCTAGAGATGATATAATGAACAAAACAACATGGAACTCACTTATAGATAATTTCTCTATTTTTTCACATATAGCAAATGTCAAAGAAAAGAGAAAAAGAGATGAAACTCAAGATTTAGATGAAACAAATCAAAGAGTAATTAGAAAACAATTAAGAAAAGAACCTAAAAATATACAATTTAATGAAAATACAAATTTAGATGAGCAAAAAAGAAGAGATATAAGGGAGGGCAAAAAACCTGAGACATCAAACAAACCTAGTGACTTAGATCCAAAGACTAATGAAGAAATAGATAAAAATGAGGGAAAAACAAAGAAGCCTAAAAGAATTCCAAAATCTATTTTAACTCCAGAACTTGAACAAAAAAATGACACAAAAGAAATACTGTATGATATTCTTTTAAAAATTCAAGTGACTATGTCCATTGAACAATTATTTACTATAGCTAAATTAGAATTTAAAGATAACTTTATTAAAATGATTAAAAGAAAAAGATTTCCATTAAATACTAATACTGAAATGCATGACAATGTAGATGTAACTCATATTTCTAAAGATTCCTTTCCTTCTGATTCTGATGATGGGGAAGAAAGTGAAGGATACATTAATAAATTTTTTTTAGGACCTATTCTTCTAGATAATATACAGGAAAAATCTAAAAGCAATCACAAAAAGAGTTTTTGGGCCAAGGGAACACCTGAGATTAAAGTAAATTTAGGAGATACGAAAAATTCTTGTACAGCTTTAACTTTACTAGATTCAAGTTCAAAAATAAACGTAATATCAAAAGAATTATATGACGAATTTAGATGGCCTATAGATAAATAGCATGGGTGGATTATGAGAACAGCAGACAACAGATGTGGTGCACTTTCAGGAGCATGTGCCAACATTCCAATTTCAATAGGTGGAATAAGTGAAACATTTCACTTTTTCATACAAGATAACTGTTCTTATGAAATCACTCTTAGGACAACCTTTTATCTGTGAAACTCGTATGGAAACAAAAATAATGGAAGATGGCTCTGCGTATGCAAGATTTAGATCAAAAGGTGACTCACAATCCTTACAAATAATGACTGTTAACCCAAACCATATTAGAAATAGAGAACAAATTAGGAAAACACCTATCAGATCACAAGAGAAGATGTACAAGAGTCATCTACCTCTTAGTGATTCTGGAACATACTTTGATCAAAATTTTACTAGACACCATTGTTGAGCGGGACAACAGTGGTAACTGGTTTGAAATCTCGCATAAATGTGTATATAAAATAGAAACTTTTTCTGTTTATTTTACATCTTCAAAATTATAAATTTTAAATAGTAAAGATATTCCTAGAAAAATAATGAAAAAACATGATAAATATTTTAAAGATAAAGGATATATGTCTAAAAATGAAAATATTGAAAATGTAATTGAAACTTCTTTTTCTTCTACTTTATTTAAAGAAATTAATGAAACCTTACATGATGAAAAATTATTACATGTTACTCTTTTAAACTCATTAAATGAATATGATTTAATTTTAAAATTTGTTTCTGATTTTCATGAAGCTAAAATTAATACAAAGTATAAAACAGTAGATAAAAAAGTGAAACCTGTAGCTCAAGCTTTACCTGAAGGAAGTGACCAAAAAATAAAACAAGTAGCTAATGATCCCATCTTACGTAATATTTCAAAAATAGGTCATAAATTTATTGATGAAACTATTAAATTGATAAGAATAGAAAATGAAGATTCTTTTTTATTGCCTAGTGAACGTGAATTGTTTCATGAAATGATAAGAAAACATGGAAAAGCTTTTTCTCTTTATCCTCATGAAATAGGATGTGTTGACCTTAGAATAATATCTCCTATGATTATATTTACCATAGCCCATATACCTTGGAATTTTCACCCTATTCGAGTTCCAAATGCTCATTTACCTGAGTTAATGAAATTGCTTAAGGAGAAGATGCATATGAAAATTTTAGAACCTTCCTCCGCACCTTATTCTAATAGATGGTTTATTGTTCCTAAAAAGAATGGTAAGCTTAGATCTATTCAAGACTTACAACCCGTAAATAAAGTTACAATTAGGAACGTGGGAACCGGCCCTATTGTAGAAGCATTTGCCCAAGCTTTTGCTGGGCATTCTATCTACTCTATGGGTGATTTATATTCAGGATATGACCAGTTCCAGCTTGCTACTGAGAGTAGAGATATTACTAGATGAAGACTACTTTAGGATTAGTTCATATGTGTATTCTTCCTCAAGGAGCTACAAATTCGGTAGCACATATGATGAACACAATGAATATGGTTCTTCATGATTTCATTCCTAATATGACCATGCCATTTATAAATGATATTCCAATTAAAGGCTGTGAAGAAAAAGAAAAAGATGAAACATTAGATTCTTTAGGATGTAGGAAGTTTATCTAATCATATTTTAGATTATGAGAAAATACTTAAAAGATTTGAAGAAGTAGGATTAACTTTTTCTATAGAAAAATCAGTGTTTGGTATTAATGAAGTTTTAATTGTAGGACATTTATGTGGTTACTATGGTCGTAGGCCTTATCTTCAAAAAGTAGATGCTATAAATAAATTATCTGAAACTTGTGAGAACATTAGTGAGGTTAGATGTTTCTTAGGAGCATGTGTATTTTATGCTATTTGGATTCCACATTATGCTCATGTAGCTAATCTGTTGTATGATTTACTTAGGAAAAATAGAAAATTTAAATGGACCGAAACTCATGTTAAAGCAATGAAGAAATTAAAAAGTTTACTTTCTAATGCACCTGTTTTAAAACGTGTAAATTACTCTAATAATAAACCGATTATTTTAACTGTAGATACTAGTGCTATAGGAATAGGATGGGTAATAGGACAAGATGATAGTGAGGGAAATAGATACGCTATTAGATTTAGGGCTAAAATTTACGCATGAGACTCAAAAAAAGTATCCATAAATAAAACATGAATTATGGGGTTTAGTTACTGCAGTAAAGACTGATAAGGAATATTTTATAGGAGCTAATGGAAACAGATTGTTTACCATTAATAGGAATGATTACTAATTGTTCTTCTCCAGATATAGCAATGTTAAGGTGGATATCTTATATTAAGTTTATTAATCCCGTTTTAAATCATATTTCTGGAAAAACTAACTCTGTTGTAGATATGCTTTCTAGGGCTAAGTTTGAAGATGATGACATGACTGAAACTGAATTAAATGTGATTAATTATATTTCTAATGTTTATGTGTATGAAAAATTTAATGAAAATGAATATGAGGGAATTTGGTATGATATAGGGTATTATCTTAGCACTTTAAAACAATTACTTGTTTGGTCAGCTAATAGATTTAGAGACATTAGGAAATGTGCATTTAATTTCTTTCTAGAAGATGGTTTTATTTGGCGTCATACAAAAGGGAAAATTAGATATCCTCAACGAGTTTTAGGAAATAAAAATCTTCAAAATAGAGTTATGATAGATATGAATGAAACTCTTTGGGCAGGACATAAAGGCTTCTATGCAACATATTAAAAAATTAGAGAAGCTTATTGGTGGCCAGGTATGTATGTGAATATATGTGACTTTGTAAGTTCTTGTACTACTTGTCAGGGACATTCGTCAGTTAGACATAGAGAACCTTTACACCCTACCTATCCTCCTTGTATTCACTACAAGTGGCTAGTTGATTTAGTGACCATGCCTAAATGTTTAGATAGGATGAGATATATAGTCTTAGCTAGGGAAGACTCGACTAATCATGTAGAGGGTAGAGCTCTTCGTACTAAAACTACTTATAACATATGTAAATTTTTGTTAGAAGAAGTTATTTCTAGATTCGACTACGTAGAAAAGATAGTAGCAAATAGGGGTGAGTTAGATGCTAGAGAGGCTAGAGAATTCTTTGACCAACATGGGATTCGTCTATCTCTCACTATTGCTTATAATCCGGAGTCTAATGGTAAGATTGAATAGGGTCATCCCTCTATTGTGAAGGCAATTTCTAAGGCCTACAATGGTGATACAACGAAGTGGCCTAGATTCCTTCCTTTCGCACTATGGGAAAACAGGATGACGTATACTAGATCTACAGGATTTATGCCTCCTGCACTAATGTACTGTCAGAAGCCGATTTTTCCTATCCAAACCCAGATTATTTCATGGACGATGCTTTTGTGGAATAATGAGATGACAATTTCTGTTAGGATTATGCAGTTAAATATAGGAAATAAAATGATTGAAGAAGCTATAAAAAAAATTTAGAGAATCACGTCTTAAAAATAAAATCTATTTTGATAAAAAACATAGACTTAGGCCTCGTACTATAGAAGTAGATGATTGGGTATTAGTTTATGATAGTACTTTTGATACACAGTATGATGCTAGGAGAAATTTAATTGAAAGATGGTTTGGTCCGTATGTAGTTGTAATTGTATTTGATAATGGTACATTTAAACTTAGAGAATTTGATGGTTCTCCGTTAAAGAATTTGATTGCACGTAAAAGAGTTAAACTGTTTAAGAAGAGAAATAATGAAGAAATAATGAAGAATATGAGATTGACGGGATTGATGCTGATGAAGATGAAGATGATGATTAAAATATCTATTTAAAATCAGGTGAAAAAGTTCTAAGATTCTTTGATTTTTTGTGTATATGCATGGCATTACTACATGGATTAAAAGGATATGTTCAAATATATTTAAAAAAATCAAGTACAATTTAAGATGTAAAAATATCTGATATATTTATGATTGAAGCATGAAAACTTGTATTTATATGAACTAAATTAGAAAGTTAAATAGAAATTTTGGAATTGGAAGCTTGTGAAAGAAATGGTAGCCTTATTACGAATACATGTATATGCTAAAAATTTCATGCATTAGTAAGTAGGATTTTTGTATCTTGCTATTTATTCCTTATGAGATGTGACCTCTAAATGAATTAAAAAAATAAAGCTTCATACCCAATTTGTTGCGAACATTTGTTTTATGTAGGGTACAAGTTTCAAATTATGTAAATACCTTTGGGAAGTCTTTAAATACTTCAAGAAGGCTCATATTATTCATAAAATGTAGCAAAAATACCACGTGAGTTCTACAACATGGTGAGTCAAATTAGTGAGTCACAAGGGAGCTTCAGTGGTGTCCTAGTGGAAGGTCGATGTGGCTAGTTCTCAAAGTCCATCAATACTTTGCTTATTTGAGCACTTGAGTCATGTAATACCTCCATCCAAGTGTCTACCACGAATTTAGATGTATTAGGAAGGTTTTAGATTAGTCTCCCATGCTATAAAAAGAGTAGAAAAGTCGTGATCTTGTGGGATGTCCAAGAGAGTCATATGTGTATCTCTACACTGCTGTAGTTTTGTATGCAGAGATTGCAGAGCTTTTATCTCCCTCATTATATATCCAAATTACATGTTTGATAGCTCAGTGGAAAGCTCTTACTGTCTACTTTCTTCCTGTAAATTTGCATATTCATTGGATTTGTGAGCTGAGAGCAGTACTCTCTGCAAGTAATGTATGTTCTCTAGTTTTACCCCCTGCTGAAGGTCTCCATTAAAGCTCAAACTTGGAGAGGTCATATCTCCTTGTGTATGTATCAAACTTTGGCTTGTTAGAAAGCTCTCTAGGTCTACTTGTATTCTTTAAAGTTTCAAAGTCATTGGAGTTGTGAATTAAGAGCAGTAGTCTCTGCAAGTGATGTGTGTCCTCGGGTTCATCTCTGTTTCAAGGTCTCCATTAAAGCTGCATATTGCAGAGGTCATAGATCATTGTGTATTTATCCATTTGAGGTGTTCTATATCTTGTTGGAAAGCTCTTAGAGTCTAGTTTATGTGTGTGAAACAATTTTGGAAAATTCTAATTGACTAAAGAGCAATTTGCTCTGCAAGAAAATCGGTCTGTGCATACAAGTTTGTGAAAAAGTCAACTAGGTCCTGTTGGGTTTCACCTACTTCTAGCTGTACTTTGGAGATCAATAAACTCCAACAAAATTAGCATATATGTATCTGTTTATAGTTGGTGTGCTATGTTGGGCTAGTAGGCGGGTGGAACAACCTTGGTCGGGTGATCAAGGTTGGTGTAAATCACAAGCCTACACATTTGGCTTGAAAGATATCTTGAAGACCCTACATATGTGAAGAAGCATAGGAACCATTGCTAGCGGTTAATTACCACTTTATCTCTTTGTAAAAGTCAAATTGACTTGGAATCTGTTGTAATCACCTACCAAAAGGATTTGTGCAAAAGGTACCTCTTTGATTGAAGGAATATCTCCTAGGATATAGGAGCTTGATGATAGGGAGCCAAAAGTTTGAATTTGAATTCAAATTTTTACTCATTCCTTATAAAAATGGACATGGAAAAGTTGCGGGCAGAACTCATCACTCCGGAGCTTCTCATCAGTGATTCTGCATGTGTGTGAGGCCTACACTCTAGCCCACGCCTATCTATACCATTAGGCAATGATTTTCATGCCAATGGATTTGTATACAAGTGTTCATTAATACATACATTCACATTGTTCATTTCTGAGTTCTCTGTCATACTACTCAAAAGTCTGTCAACTTGTGAAGTGCATATTGTTGGAGTTAGACGTCTGTGGAAGCACGCGAATAGCACAAGGAAGAAGAAGAAGCTTCGAGCACAACACACAAGACTGAATGTATTACTAGAGAATGTACAAGGATAAGTAGCCCATTAGGGCAATAGGCGTATATACAAGATGAGGGAAAAAAACCTCGTAAAGAGGGAAAAAAGTGCCCCGGCGGTCCTAGAGTGTTCACACACATCACTACCTAAATGTATCAACAAATCCCCCCTGGGAGTGATGCGGTGAACAAGGAGCTGGCACTCATGTATAAGGAAGTGCCAAGATATGTGGAAATCACTCCACAAAAGGAAGTAAGCCCAAAGCTTTGCGGAAAGCTTCAAACTTCTCCCTAGGCAGAGCCTTCGTGAAAAGGTCTGCAATGTTCTCCTGCGTGGCCACATATGCCAAGCTGATCTCCCCAGTAGAGAACCTCTCCCTGACATAGTGATAATGCACCTCAATGTGCTTAGTGCGAGCATGCAACACAGGGTTCCTCGCAACTGCCAATGCGCTCTGACTGTCAATGAAGATGGTGATGGCAAAAGACTAGCCAGCACCCAAATCAGCCATAAGGCGTCTGAGCCACACACACTCAACAGTCGCTGTGAAAGCTGCCCTATACTCAGCCTCACAACTGGAAGTGGCCACAGTAGGCTGATTCTTGCTCAACCAAGATATACATGAGCTACCAAGCATGAAGCAAAAGCCACTGGTGGACACACGAGTGTCATAGCAACCAGCCCAATCTGAGTCAGAAAAAGCATGCAAATCTGGCGGTAGTGATCCCCCCTTAGGATAAAACAACCCAAGTAGCCAAGTACCACTCAAGTAGCGAAAGATGCGCTTAACCGCCTTCTAATGCGTGACTCCTAGGCAATGCATAAACCTGCTCATCTATGAGACAACAAACTGAATATCTGGCCGAGTAATGCATAAGTAAATCAAGCATCCAACAGCCTGCGGATAGAGAACAGCATCAAATGCATCTCCAGCATCATGATGACTCAATCGTAAACCTGTCTCCATAGGAGTGGCAATAGGCTTACAGTCTTCAAGGCCAAAATGCTGCCATAATATGTCAATATATTTCGTTTGACAAAAAGCCATTCCACCATCAACTTGCATAAACTGAATGCCCAAATAGTGATGCAAATGCCCCAAATCAAACATCTCAAATGAGGCATGCAAATCAGCCTTGAAATCAGCAATATGCTTCTCAATAGGACCAGTGAGCAGCATGTCGTCTACATAGACAACAATGATCAAAAGCACATCATTAGCACGCTTAACATATAAGGTGCTTTCAGTTGGACTGTTCTCAAAAGCATGTGCAATCAGATAGGCATGTATCTTCTCATACCAAGCAGGTGGTGCTTGCTTTAAACCATATAACACCTTCTTTAACCTGCACACCTGGTTTTCATGCCCTTTCTGCACAAAGCCACGGGGCTGAAAAACATACACTTCTTCATGCAAGTCACCATTCAGAAATGCTGTTTTAATGTCCAACTGATGTACATTCCAACCATGATGGGCTGCAAGTGCACAAATGCTCCGAACAGTAGTCATACGGCATGTAGGTGCAAAGGTCTCATCAAAATCAATGCCTCTTTCCTGCGCATAACCCTTTGCAACAAGCCTAGCCTTATACCTGTCAACTGTACCATGAGGTTTACGCTTCATCTTGTATACCCACTTAGTGCCAATGGCCTTCTTGCCAAGAGGCAAGTCACATAAAGACCATGTACCATTCTTCATTATAGCATCATATTCAGATTGCATAGTAGCCATCCAATTTTTTGAATTCTGTGCTTCATCAAAAGAAACAGGATCATTCTCATCATAGAGACTAGATGCAGCCATAGCATAGCAATCTGATGCAAATGAGGCACTATGAGAGCCTGAACGAGTACGATATGACAAAGGTGCATCTAATTTGTTGTCACGCAAAGTCTGCACCAGCCATTTTGGCATAGTTTTTGCCTGCTCAATATCAACTCTCTCATCAACAAGTGCATCATGTAAATCTGCATCAGAAATGGAATGATCTGCATCATCATATGAAACTTGCAAAGGCTGAGAAGTTGCCTCATTAGGACCAGCACTAGACTGTCCACCTGTAAAAAGAGGCATCAAAGTATCATACATGTCTTTGGAGCTAACAGATGTCTCCTTAGTACATGAAAGCAATGGCTGAATAGCATCTTCCACAAAGACAACATCATGGCTAACTAGTTAGCGTTTAGTTTGTGGATGATACAGAAGATAGCCTTTACTTTCAGAAGTGTACCCAACAAAAATACATTTTATCATCCAATTTTCTGTGATGTTGTTCAGGCACTAATGCATATGCCAAACAACCAAAAACACGCAGATGACCAACAGATGGCTTGCGGTCATGCCAAGCCTCATATGGAGTGATAGACTGCAACACTTTAGTGGGACACCTGTTCAGTACATATGTTGCACACATGACAGCCTCAAGCCAAAAACTATGAGGTAAAGCCTGACTCTTGACCATACACCTCTCCATCTCCATGAGAGACCTGTTCTTCCGTTGAGCAACTCCATTCTGTTGAGGTGTATACAACACTGTACACTGGTGTTTTATCCCACGTTCAGCCAGAAATGCATTAAAATCTGAAGACATATATTCCCCCCCTCGATCAAAACAGAGGGTGCCCATTTTACATGCTGACAGATTTTAAGCCAAAACCAAAAACTGTTTGAAGCACATGAACACTTCCGACTTCGCTTTGAGTGGATATACCCATGCATGCCTGGAAAAATCATCAATGAAAGTCACGAAGTAAAGGTAATTTCCAAAAGAGGGTGTCTGCATAGGACCACAAACATCACTATGTACAAGCTGCAATTTCTGCGTAGCCCGAACTGAACCATCTTTTGGAAAGGAAGAACGCTGCATTTTGCCCAAAATACAGCCTTCACAAACATGTTTTCTAGCTGCCTCAAGTTTGGGCAAAGAGGACACCATTTCAGATTTCTGTAGGGGTAACAAACTAGCAAAATTCAGATGACCAAAGCGTGCATGCCAAATCTTTGCATCTGACATAGCCTAAGAATCATGAACTGCACATGCTGAATCATTCACAGATCTTTCATAGTCTATGAGCTTATACAGCCCACGACATAAAATGCCAGAAGCAATAATCACATCGCCATTTGAGAGATCATGGACTGTACACCTGTCATCAATGAATTTCACAACCAAGCCAATCTTGGCTAATGCAAAAACTGATAACAGATTCTTTTTTATCCCTGGCACAAATAAAGCATCTCACAAAGTGAAAGAACTACCATCAACAGTAGTTAGAATGATCTTACCAACTCCCATAACAGGAGAAGAGGAGTTATTGGCGCATGTGACAGTATTCCCTATAGGGGCAGGCTCGAGTGAAGAGAAGAAACTGCGCTGCGAGGTAATATGTTTGGTCGCCCCATTGTCAAAGTACTGGCAAACATCTGAGTCTACTGCAGACATGCACTGATCATGAGAAGATGGTTCAAAACTGCAGATAGTAGTAAACGCCCATTCTTCTTCCTGCACAAGATTTGCAGACTCTGTTTTTGGTCTAGAGGCCTCTGCAACAACCATTCCAGCCTCTTTCTTCTTTTCCTCTTTAGCAGCCAGTTTTGGACAGTTCTTTATGATATGATCATTGCCTTTACAGTACTTACAAAACAATTTCTGCTTTTCTGATTTTTTCTCATCTTTCTTGGTTCTTTGAATGTGCAACATTTGCAGATTTCTGCTTACTAGTAGAAGAGCTCCATTTTCCTTTGCCCTTCTGACTAGCCAGGAAAGCTTGATCTGCAACTCGCATAAGGGACCTGTTCTACCTGGACTGATCTTCCTGCAACAAAACAGAGACTAACTCCTCAAATGATAAGGCATTCGGATTGCCTTTCATCATCAACCGAAGAGTAGAAGCAAAACTCTGATATGAGTCAGGAAGACCATTCAAAACGGTCTGCACAAGTGAGCTATCTTGTATAACCTCATCAACAGAAATCAACTATTCCTTCAAATCTTTGATCTTTGTTAGGAAACTGTCCATAGAATCACCTTCATTCATGTGCTCACTCTCCAACTGTTTTCGGAGATAAGCAACACGAGCCTCATTCCTAGCTTGGTACAATGTGGTAAGTGTATCCCAAGCATCCCTAGCTGTTCTGCAAGAGCGTATGTGAGGAATAATGACACGTTTGATAGACAAAGCTATCAATGCATGTGCCTGGGCATCTCTGCCATCCCAACGAATCTGCTCTGCAATAGGTGCAGCAGAAACAGCAGCACGAACAGGAATCTGCACAATATCATCTTCGACACCATCTTCATCAGCTCCAGCACCTCCAGCACCTGTATTTGTAGTACCTGTAGTCGCACGTGTAACAGGACGTCTTTCAACACCCTGCACAATGTTCCATAGTCCTTTTGCAACCAATACATGTCGCATCATATAAGCCTATAATGGGTAGTTGGTACCATCCAACTTATCCTCAACAACCAACATACGGAATACATCACTGCTTTCAGCCATGGCTGGTGACTAGAATACCTTGATGCAGAAAATTAAGTGTATCTCAAAAAGTTGAACGGAACTGCCTAGACGAGTTCTGCTAGACCTGTAGCAGACTTCAAGATGCTTAAACCGGCGAACAGAAACTGGTATATACCTTTGGCACAAAAGGACGAAATAGCCTACACAAGCACTGCGATAGTGCGTTCGGAGGCCGAAACGAGCTCAGATCGCGATTTCGGCACCACATAGCGAAGTTGTTTTGATCTCGAAAACACCCTGAGTATGCTCACCAAATTTCATGCGAATCTGAGACTGCAAACGGAGGAGTGTCGACGGTGCCCTAGAAGAAGCGACAACCTGCTCTGGTACCAATTGTTGGAGTTAGACGTCTACGGAAGCACGCGAACAACACAAGGAAGAAGAAGAAGCTTGGAGCACAACACACAAGACTGAATGTATTACTAGAGAATGTACAAAGATAAGTAGCCCATTAGGGCAATAGGCGTATATACAAGCCGGGGGAAAAAAACCTCCTAAAGAGGGAAAAAAGTGCCCCGGCGGTCCTAGAGTGTTCACACACATCACTACCTAAATGTATCAACACATATCACAGTCATTTCTCCATCAAATTCAGTGATTCAAAGCTTGTCGGATTTAGCTGAAAGCTTTCTACATACTCTCAAAGTTTGAAGAGATTCTATTCAGCCATTTTAGAGAAATATGCGTCCAGGTGATCACTGGTCAATATCTACTACAATCCTAAAAAATCGGGGGTATAGCTTAACTTGCTAAATTGATTTCTCTTAGCATAGTTTATCTTTTTACATCATTCCACTTGGAATAGTTAGCTTACTAAGCTAATTAGATACCTCTGAAAGGAATTTTTCCAATTCCTACTGTGCTGTTCATACTAAGCAAAATACCCAGCAAGTGTCAAGACATAAATAGAAGGTTTTCTTGAGTTTGTGAGTTTCAAAGTTAATTGTTTTGATTCAATCATTGCACACATCATTTCAAAAGTACATAGAGCATTTTATGATGTCATTGGAAAGCTAAGGAGGTCTACTTATTAAGTCTAAAGCAAAAGAGGGATGGTACAAAGCAGGTTTTAGCAGTACCTACTCAATCTCTTGGAGCATCCATCCATCTTTCCAACAGTGGTATTAGAGCAAACTAAGGTAAAATGGGAGATGGTTTTCCTTCATTTATTGATAAATTGGACAGGAACAACTATCAAGCATGGTCTCTAAGGATGAAGACCTACTTACAAGGAAGGAGTCTCTATGGATACATCTCAAGAGATGAGGAATTGCCCTCATTCAAAACAAGAGGATTACCAACGAAGGAAGAACATGAAAAGCTCAACACATGGTGTGCTAAGGATGCATTGGCAAGGTCTTATTTACTCAACTCCATCTCTTTTCTTTTGCCACATATTAGAAATTGTAAGAAATCCTAAGAGACTTGGGAAACCTTGTCATCATATTTTTCCTCAAATACAAGGGCTAGGAAAAATCAGTTTTGGATTGAATTCACAACATTAAGGAAGCAACCTAAGCAAGATGTTTCAGAATTTGTAACCAAGATTAAAGATGTAGCAAATCAGTTAGCAAGCATAGGAGAAGAGATTGAAGAAGAGCATATTGTAAGGCACATGATCAATGGGATCAAGGCTGATGAAAAATGGGAAAGCTTCACCACTGTCATGGACCTTTACATGGACATGCAAATACCAGATCTCACAACTCTCATGGGACAATTGTTTACTCATGAAGCAAAGCTCAACAAGAATGGAGATATTTCCAAAGGTGATAACTCTTCTGCCCTATACACTGATAAGAAGTCTAAAGATAAAGGCAAGAGCAAGAAGGTGGAAGATGAAGGCTCTACCTCCCAAGCCAACTATGCAGGAAGAGGAAGATCATCAAGAGGAAGGGGCAGATGAGGTAAACAAGGTAGGGGGAGATCCTATAACTCCTTAGCATGCACCATTTGTGGTTTATCAAATCATACTATAGATGAGTGTTTCAGGAATTACAAAAATCAGAGAGGAAGAGGATACCAAAGAGGTGGATACTCACAGTCAAGAGGTAGATTCAACCATCACCAAGGCTACAACAACAACTACAACAACAATTACAACAATAAATACAATGGAAAATACCAAGGAGGATTCAAATCCAGAAAGGACTACAACAACTATACAGAAGAGCAGGATGATTCTCTCCTGATCATGAACATGACTTCAAAATCACGTACAAATGATGACCACCTATTCTACATTGACTCAGGGTGCTCAAATCATATGGCTGCCAATGTAGCACTACTCTCTGATCTTGAGGAACCAAAAAGTAAGCATCAAGTCCAAACAGGTGATGACACCAAGCATTCAGCAGTTAAAGTTCGAAATGTTAATACTTGTGATGGAAATAAGAATTTGTTGAGCAGGGTACTCTATGTACCAACCATTACCAAAAATTTGATGAGTGTTGGACAGATTGTGGAGAAAGGTTTGCAGGTTAAATTCAACCAATATGGAGCATTTGTGGAAGATCCAAGACATGGGTTCAAGAGGATTGCTAAAGGAGAAAACTCAGGTAAACTTTTCACTTTTGAGTTAGAAGACACAAAGATATTGCACTATACAGTTATAAAGATCAAACACTTTCAAAGCTTGAGATTTGGCACAAAAGACTAGGGCATATAGGAGAAAGAACTTTGAAGCAAATATGCAGGGACCAATGTGTGCTTGGCATACCTAATGTATCCAAGCAACATATGATTTATAAGTGTGGTGCTTGTCAATTTGGGAAGTCTCATAGGTTGCCGTTCTCAAGGAAAGGCTACATGCATGAAGACTTCCTAAATCTTGTCCACACAGATGTATGGGGACCAAGCAAGGACCCCTCAGTCTTAGGTTCAAGGTACTATGTATCTTTTATAGATGATTATAGCAGATGTACTGTATTGTAATTTTTTTTTAATAAAGGAAGTTCGGCCTTAGCCTACTCTCCCGGATTTGAATTAAATAAAGAGAGAAAAGTACATGAGAAGGGCACTAGTGCCCACGGGACCCCCCAAATCCCACAAAGTAGGGGAAGCTTTTATAGAGCTTAGATGGCATTACAAAGAAGGTTAATCACCCTCTCATCACCCTCATGAGGGGCCCACTTGGGTTTAAGCTTGTTATTGATCAAAAGGAGAACTTGATGGTGCCTAAAGGGGGGGGGATTTCTTACAGTTAACAATCCTTTTGCCAAGGAGAAACAACAATTTCTCGACTGACCACTTCTTGGGGGAGTCTCCGAAGTTGAGAGCACATCTTTCTCGCCAGATTTTCCAAAGGACCTCCCCTCTGATGGCGTTCCAGAGAGTCGCAGAGTAGCCGATCGCTTCTCCCAGCAAGGCCTGCTGCCAACTGAGATGTCTCTGAAGTCTAATTTTCTTTCCAACCGTCTGCCAGAGTCTATTGGAGTTTGGGCAAGTAAAGAAGATGTGTGGATATCAAGCTCCTGTTTTACAAGCACCCAATTGGGAATTGCCCTTTCATGTCTTTGCGGATGCCTCTGACAGCGCCATTGGTAGCGTGTTGATGCAGCAGACGGATAAATGGTTTTGTCCCTTATATTATGAGAGCTGTAGATTAGCCCCGGTAGAGCGTAACTATTCAGTTACTAAACGAGAATGTCTTGGATTAGTATATTCTGTGAAAAAATTTTGACATTATCTGTTGGGCAAATGCTTCACCTTCCACGTAGATCATGCAGCATTGGTGTATCTTCTGCGATAATAGCATTTGGGAGGACGATTAGCACGGTGGGTCTTGGTGCTTCAAGAATTTGATTACTCCATCGTACATCGACCAGGGTAAGCACATGCTCTTGCTGACTTTCTATCTCAGTTGGATTCCGGTGAGCTTCCGGAGGGTGTTGATGACACAACACCAGCTATCTATGCAACAGAGACAATGCAAGATGATCAATAGGAATTACCAGTACCCTCCTCTTACTATGACACCTTGCTTCTGTTCTTGACTAGTGGATGTCCGCCTGGTATGATTTCTTAGCTTCTCGACGAAGACTAGCCACGTACAATCGACGCTTTTGGTTGATTGTAGGACAACTATATTACATGGATCACTCAGGAGTACTACTCATATGTGTTCCCCCACATGAAATTGCTTCAGTCATTACCATGGCCCATGCTGCCCTAACCGGAGGACATTTTACGGTTGACCTGACTCACCAGAAGATTCTGTAGAGTGGATTGTGGTGGCCCACTATGTATCGTGACGTCACCAAATACGTACAATAGTGCGATGAGTGTCAGTGTTCTAGTCAGCCTTTATAGTGAAACTACTTCCCTCTCCAACCCGTTGTGCCTCTTGAACCCTTTCAAAAATGCGGTTTGGATTTCATAGGACCTATTACACCTCCAACAACAGTCACCAATAACAGATATATTTTGACATGCACAGATTATGCAACTAGTTGGGCCGAAGCATGGGCTCTACGATCAACTACAGTGACTGTGGTTGTTAAATGCTTAATGACGGATATTTTTTTGCATTATGGGTTACTCTTGGAGATAATAACTGATCAAGGTACGCACTTTGCAAATACATTTATGCAAGTGCTTACAAAACATTCCAGATTGTGCATAAATTTAGTTCTTCCTATTACCCATGAGCAAATGGACTCGCTAAGAGTACCAACAAAAATCTCTTAATCATCTTGAAGAAACTTGTGTTGGATTGCCCAAAGAGATGGGACCAATTTCTACCTGCTGTACTATGGGCTTATCGTACCACATACAAAGTGGCGACCGGAACAACTCCTTTTAAGTTGGCATATGGATTAGAAGTGATTGCTCCTATGGAACTAGTGGTTCCTAGTCAGCATGTGGCTCTAGAACGGAAGCTATTATCAAAAGAATCTTTTCCCTTTTGATTGGAGGCTTCACGGTCCTTGGATGAACAACGTCTGGAGAGTTTCCTGGTGATGCAGGAAGTGCATCTGAGACAGTCCAAAGCCCACGATTGTTTCCTCAAAACCCCCGTGTTTATGGTAAACCAATTAGTCCTCTTCTATAATGCTAAGTCTAATAGATCTACCGAAAAATTTAAACTGTGCTAGTTCGGTCCATACCGTATTGCTGACCAAGTGGGAGCCGCAACTTTTTGGTTATCCACCTTAACTGGTCATCTTCTACCTGAAGTGATTAATGGTTCAAAGCTTCAACCCTACTATCTGCCGACTACCACCTCGTGAGGTGCTTTCGGTATTTTCACTCTTTTTTGCTTGTCTCTATTTTCACTTGCCTTTCTTTTCTGATCTCTATGTTTCCGTTGACCAACTGACCATAATCCTTCTATTTTCTCATCTAACCATGATTAATAGCCGCCTCTGTGTAGCCGATCCTATTAATGCATGCATGTTGCCATTATGTCGGTATATTTCCAATACTATGTTATGATTAGGGTTCTTGCCGCGTGATTTTTCCAGTGTTTCTAATTAATCTTGTCCTTCCTACTATTAGTCACTATTGTGTCTTTGTGTGTTTGTGACCCTTGTGTGCTCTGTGTTTTCGCTTGTTTCTGAGTGCACCATGGAAGCTCTTGCGAACATAGTAACCTTCCATGCAGGTCTCACTCCGGATGTGAGTGAGTACTTGCGTGCTTGGGGACTTCAGGCCTTCACTGAATTGCCATGGCATTCAGTGGAGTGTCATCCCTTTCATGCGTAGATTATCTCTGCCATAGCTTCCATGCCTGCTACAGAGCAGTGCTGGCCCTTAACGTGCTTAAACCCCCGTGCAGTAGTTACACTAAACACAGTTGGTGAGGGGTTCGGCCTCCCTCAGGAAGGGTTGGTCGATGGACCACTCCTTCCCCTAGCGACCATGAAGGAATTATTTCCTCGACACTCATCTAATGAGTTTGCCATACTTTGTCGTCCCAAACCAGAGCGCACCACACTGCAATTTCTTGTCGCTGCCTTAAACTTGCAAAACCGCACGTATGATATCTCCCATCCGTTCTATTTGGTGATTGATACTGCCTCACAAGAGGGGATTAATTTCACGTCCTTTTTTCTTCTAGCGCATTCACCATGAATGCCTAGCAGTTACCAAACAACTATCCAAGCGTGAGATGCCTCATACCCGATTACCCCACCTCCTCACCCTTCTCCTTCCGATGATACAAGCAGTGCAACCACCTCCAATGGATACCCTATTGTTACATGAGGAATCTACACAGATGCTAGAAGATGACGATGATGAAGATTTGATACACTTCTTCCAAAAAAAAATGGAGACAAATTAGTCCATTGCAAAGCCAGGTGCAGGGTTCAACCACAGTTAAAGAAGTTGAACTCTTTCATGATACAAACACCACTTTACAGGGCACATCATTACCCTCTTCTCCTAGCCAACAGCAGGAGCCGAACGTGATCATGGAAGATGTTGCTGAAGTCCAACCGCAAAATAAACCACAGCAATTGGATGCTAAGCCTTTGAAACAAACAGTGGAAGCTACCCTTGTTAGTGAATGTCTTCCTCCTTCTCCATGAGACACAGGCGACCAAGCAGATATAGTCAATCAATCGATCGGTACTGAAGAGGCAGTTACCGAAGTTGTTTTGTCAGTACCTCAGAATGAGACCGAAATCATATTAGTTCCGACTTCCCTTCTTCCCCTTCCTCCTCTAACCACCATTCTTGATGCTGCTTAAGTTCCTCCTGTTGTGCCTTCAACTCCCATTCGTGAGGCATCGACCCATCTCCTCTCCTCTCCCAACTACTCTCCCCCATCATCACCTCACCTGCTTGCTGCCCCACCATCACAGCCTCCTCCTTCTCTTCGTCGAGCAGTAATGTTCATTGAATTGGCATCCATGGGCGAATTACTCATCCAATTTTCCTAGCAGTTGCCTCTTCAGATGAAGATGGCTCAACAATCTCTTCAACAGGTGCTGTAGGGTAAAGTCGATATCTTGGAAGTTGATATCGCACCCCTTCAGGAAGAAGTGCTCGCTGCGAAAGGTGAGACCAGTTCCTGCGAAGAGCAAATTTGTCTTTTGCAAGCCCAATTGAATGAGAAGGATGTTCTCCTTGCTGCTTGCGATGAAGAGATTTCTCAATTGGAACAAATGGTGAGCGATAAGGAAGTTGCCAGGATTGCATTAGGAAATCTGCTGGAGGATACATGCGTAGACCTTGCTTTGGTGGAGCAGAAAGGACAAGAAATGGCAAACCTGGCTATGCAAAACACTCAAGAGTTAAAGAAGGTGTCCAAAGAACTTTTCCAGAAGAGTCGCGAATTGGAAGCAGAGATTGGCCTCACTATTCGGTTAAAGAAGGATATGCTATTGAAAAATTGAATAGATTTGTTTGCATACATAAGTTTTGCAAATCCTTATGAAGGACTTTGAATGTTTTTGTTAAACATTCAACATGTTTCCCCTTTAGAATACTGGAAGGAAAAATATCTGCAATACAAAAACATATATCTTGTAATACAAAAACGATTGAAATTGGTAAAAGAGCATCATGAAACCACTTAAAGCATGATGCGAATTAAAAATGATTGTTTAGCACCATATCCTTAGCATTGCACACATGTTGAAATTTTTGCAAACCAACCGTGTCTCTTCAATTTAAAACTAAGAATATGAACTCTCCAATGGTTGTTTATGTTGTCTCTTTTGGTACACTCGACTTTATGGGCACCTATAGAGCTAAAAATCATAGTCACACAGTCATTTAGCTTCATAGAAAGAGATTTCCATAAAGAATCCTCTCTTTTGTTGTACACCTCAGATGAGGTTACACGATTGGAAAGATGACAATAAGTAGAAGCCATTTGAACACTTAGACAAATAGAAGAGAATGCTCAAAGTGCGAAACCAAGATTCACAAAACTTCACGAGTATTTATAGATGAAAAACTTCTTACATGTGGAAGTGAGTGGCAATCTTTAGATTTGATGTATCAACTATGGCAAAAACATCATTGAATTTTGTGAACCCAAAAATATTTCATACCTTCAAAAGTCATTTCTCTCAAGGAAATTTAAACATTTGCATTGTGTGGTGTGCCAAAACATTTTTTTTCATATGAAATAGAAAAAGTGTACATTGAATACAAGAAACACCATCACTTTAGCGACACTTTAAAGCATATTTTATTAAAAAAGGCATTCCTTCATAGGATTAAAAGAGACAAGAATGTTATATTCTTGTACATATGGAAAGACCCTATTTCTCAATTTTTTTAATCGTTCATTAGAAAACAATGTTTTTTGCGTTTCTCATCCTAATGGGGAAAAATGGGAAAAACCAGCCCTACAACCCTCTTGAATGCAAATACAATTGGGTGATTGTGTAATAAAGTGATAGGTAGACATATAGGAGATGGTTGAACTACTGAGAGAGATGATTAGGAAGTAATCCTCAACCATGGCTTTTGGGGCAAGTGGCTAGCCCATCACATGCCTAACCAAGAGATTGTGAGTTCAATTCCTTACATTGGTATCACAACCTAGGAAGTAGACTTGGAAAAGGTGGATTGACCTAATGGCCTCTAGAAAAGATGCTTGGGCATCCTCTATATGCAAGGGTACAAAGAAGTGGACGTCGCTTTCACATGTTAGCCTAACAAACATTGAGCTCTATTTCTCAATCCATAGGTCGGATTGAGGCATGTAAGATACCATTGGAAAGCTCTTAGAACAAACTTTCCAAATCTAATGAGGTAGCTAAGAAAATCTAAAGCCCTTGGGAAACTATGGGTGGCACTGGTTTGAGGGTTCAAGATACCAAACATGGGTGAGAACAAGGTTCAAGATTGAGGTTGAGAACAAGGGCCCAAGACACCAGGGTTGCGAACAAGAAGGTTCAAGACACCAAGTTTGAGGGCAAGGTTTCAAGAGACCAAGGTTGTGAACAAGGTTCAAGAAACTATGCGAGGTTGAGGACATCAACTCAAGGTTGCTTAGGGAGTTCTAGGGGCTGATCAATGAGGCTAGAAGGATACAAGAGCAGATCATTGAGGATAATGATTGGCCAAGGGGGGAAGAATGTAATAAAGTGATAGGTAGGAGATGGTTGAACCACACCCTTAATAGATAGGAGATGGTTGAGCTACACCCTAAGAGAGAGGACTGGGAAGTAATCATCAACCATGGCTTTTGGGGCAAGTGGTTAGCCAAGAGGTTGTGAGTTTTATTCCTTATAGACAGTCATGTCGAAAGACCTCTAGGAATCCTAGAAAAGGTCATCCTGACTACTTTCAAAGTTGGATTTGAACACATGCTAACCATTTGGTAGTTTAGAAAAGCATGTAATTATGAGATGATCTTAGGATTACCCTTTATGAGACAGTTGAGGGTAGTACAAGATTGGGGAAGAGATGCTTTATACCTCCAACATCAAAGTGCTACAACTAAAAAAATTTTACACACTTTTACATCTAGAGATGTACCACCCTTGTGGTGCAACTTGGTTATAAAGAGGATGATGATGTGTGCATTCATAGTGCAAGATCAAGTGAAAATCTTGGATGAATGAAGATGCCTAGTTATGGATGTGTAAAGAAGAAAAATGAGAGGAAGGAAGATTACAATCTTGGCTCGTAGGGTATGAATGCTTCAAACCCATAGAAGATCTTGCTTACATGCCAAAAATATTTCTAGATGAAGCATTCAAGCCACTTGGATGGATGGAAATATTTTCCACATTAGATGTTTGTGCCAAGGAGCAAGTATTGATGATGAATGAGTGCATAGATGAGGAAGCCTATGACGTAAGTTTGTAGATGGTAGCCTTGCAAGAGGTAGAAGCAAAAGAGCTAGTAGAAAAAGAATGGAGGGAGGACTATAAAGGCATAGAAATGGAACCTGAATATAAACAATAAAGATCCCTAAGCAAACACTAATGTACTCGCCATAGAGAAGTATCAAGAAAAACTTAAAGTCGATAAAAGCAAAGCTTAGGAAGATCCAGATCATTAATCATTTGAAGTACATGAGCATTTCAGAAGGTATGAAGTTGAAGAAAGAAAAATAGCCATAGAAATGCCAAAACTAGAAGCTCAAGAAGGAGTAGCATATGACAAAAAAGAACAAATTAAAAAGTTAATACTAACAATGGAAGGAGAAGAGGAGAGATTCACATACATAGGTAAGGATGTATTAATAAAGGAAGAGCAGGAACTCATCTACTAAATGAAGAGTGTATACATTTGGCCTCATGCCATTTGGTTTGAACAATGCCCTAACAACTTTCTATAGATAAATATGTCATGTGTTCAAAGAATTTATGAGGAAACAAATGGAGGTCTACATGGATGATCTATGTACTTACTCCTCTCAATGCATAGCTCACATACCTGAATTAAGGAAAATATTTGATGAAAGTCTATTTGAATCTAGAAAAGTGTGACTTCATCATTAGAGAAGGTAAAGTTTTTGGACATATTGTGTCAGAGAATGGAATCGCAACCGATGAAGATAATATAAAAGTCATTTTGGAATTACCAAGACCAAAACCACTAAGGAAGTGCAAGCCTTTATGGGACATTGTGGATATTACTAATGATTCATCCACATGTATGCCATAATTTCTAAACCTTTGTACAGGCTGTTGAATCAATTTTTTTGGTCCGAACATTGTGAAAAAATGTTTAACCAATTGAAGAGAAGCTTGAGGTCAGCACCAATTTCGAAAGTGCTGAACTAGAATCATCCATTCCATATTCATGTGGATGCATCAAATTACCCCGTTGGGTGTATCTTAGCACAACCAGTAGATAAAGGAAACCCGATAGCCTATAGGAGCAGAAAATTGAACCATGAAAAACAGAAATTATGCTACAAATGAATGAGAAGGCTTAGGGATGTTCTATGTAGTGAAGAATTTCAGACATTACCTCCTAGCAAACAAATTTAAATTCTTTATTGATCACCAAGCGCTAGTATACTTGGTCAATAAACCTTGTAATACAGGAAGCCTAGTGAGATTGTTTCTATTTCCAATGGAGTTTGACTTCCAAGTAGTACTAAAGAAAGTTAATACACATGTAAGAGTGAACCATCTATCAAGAATGACACACGGAGAACCACCCACAAGAGTAGGTGACGATCTACCTAACACCTACTTGTGAAACTTAGAAGTATATCCTAAATGGGACGAAGGATTGATTCCTATATTAACTCATGGAAAACACCATAGGATCAATATGAACAACAATAATGAGTTATGGCAAACAGAAACCTTCACATAGTGGCATGTACTTTTTACCTCAAAGACTCAATGGAATACTTCTAAGATGTGTGGAAGATGAGCAGAGAGAGGGTTTATTCGAACAAGCCCATGAAAATAAGTGGAGAATGCATAATGGTGTTAGTAGAACAACCCAAGAATTGAAAAGATTAGGTGTCTATTGATCGGACATGGAAAAGGATGTACATGAGCACATAACTAACTACCAGGTATGTCATGAAAATACCCCTATTGAACATTCCTCATTATGCTATTCCACTATTGCCTCCAAATGGAGTAAACCATTAGTCAAATTTTTGAAGTCACATATGTACCATGAAGGAGCAAGCTTAGCTAGAAAATGAGCACTCGAAAAGCAAAGCAAGGACTTTGCAATTGTGCAAAAACATTTATTCAAACATGGAAAGAATAATAAATTATGCTTATGTATGCACAAAGGAGAATATCTTCCCATACTTGAGATGCCACATGCACGAGCAACACGAGGGCATTTTTCAACCAATAAAACTATAAAAATGATTCTCTTTGCATGCTTATGGTGGATAACATTCCACATGGATGCATAAAATTATGTATGGAGTCACGACGTATGTCAACAAAATAAGTATCCAATATGATGTGATGATATGCCATGGCGGCCCATGATTAGTGCAAGGGCTTTCTCAAAATAGGGATCCATTTCATTGGACCCATTAGTCCCCCAGTGAGAGGATCACATGTTCAATACATCATAGTTGCTACAAACTATTGACGAAATGGGTAGAAGCAAAAGCCACTAGGAAAAAATGATGTTCATTCTATAGAAATATTCTTGTTCGAGAACATATTCACTCAATTTGAAATCCCTATTGAGATTGTACGTGATAGAGAAACACATATCATTAATGAAGTCATCGAGTCACTCATGAATGAATTTCTAGTGATTCATAAAAAGTCAACACCCTATGAGCCTTAGGCTACTGGACAAGTAGAGAGTTCCATTAAGGTGTTTTGCATGGTCCTAACCAAGATAGAAAATAATGAAAGGTCAAGTTGGGATAAACATTTTCATCATGTACTATGGGCCTCCCGAGTAGCATGTAAGATGGTTATGGGTACAACTCCTTTTAATCTAGTTTATGGATAGAATGCAATATTGCTAATTGATTTCTTGATCCCTACTCTATGATTCGTGAGAAGTATGAATGGAGAAGACACAAATTATCAAGCCAATTTGTTCAAATATAGAAATTGCATGAGAATAGACTACAAATTCTCATTAATAGAAAAAAGAGTAGTTCTAAGTAGTATAGGATCTTCTTTAGCTGAGAGGCTAAATGCACAACTCATTCCAACAAAGGTGCATATTATAGGAATTAGAGGCAACATAATTGAATGGATAGCAAAAGTATCCATATCTTCACATTTAGGGAATAATACCATGTAGCAAAGACTCTTAGTCTATAAAGACTCATAGTCTATAAAGACTCATAGTCTATAAAGATTCAAACCTTCTATAAGAATGGGTCCTAGGACAAGATTATATTTTTGAATTCGAACTCACTATCTACCTTGCCCAAGGATGTATATCAGCGAAATGCATAGAGAGTTCTTTATCCTACTCCACAAGAAACCACTAATATCCACATGTAAGGAAAATCCTAAGATCACAAGTCTAGGTGACCATACTAAAGAACTCCCTTCAAATCCCTTGTCGATCGATTCTACTATTCTACATTCACATCCACCTTGTTCTAATTTGCTTGATTAGCCTATTCCTTCTTCTCAAGAAATTGATCATGAGCGACCTAATGAGGTTATTCATCCAAAAGGAAATTGTGAGAGACACTTATTCATCCTTGAGGATAACACAAAAATGATATCATCAGGGCATAAAGCAAGTATGGATTCACAAGTATCAAGTTCAAAAATCCAAAGGCAAGCAGATCTTGGAGACTCACAAAAAACCTAAGAAGCGAGGAGACAACAAAGATCAAAGCTTGTTGCAAAATGGATCAAAGATAATACAAGTATGGATACCCAAATAGTTAATGGCTACTCAAAGATCACAAAAGCAAGTTGATTAGCATTATTAGTAGGAGAATCATCATTATCATCATCATCAATATTATTGCACTAAACAATACCATTATCTACATCATGTTCAATACATTCCAATTGTGGGATTCCAGATGTAACATAACAAAAATTACACCAACATGTAATATGCTCTTGATAGTAAAATTCATCATAACTTCTATAGGATGACACATGTGAAGTTGTTGCATATGTAGGAGGTGGTGGAGTACCCTTTGATTGATTGGAATTTGATTTTAATATAACAATAAAAAAAACATATATTAATTATGTATGTGTCTATCAAATATTAGAATTAAAATTAGGTATTCCTTGCACAATTAGGAGACGATGGTGGAGTTCCCTTTTGATCAAAATGTGTTTGTGTAGCACAAAAAATATACTAGATATTCTTAATCTGATTATTTACATACATATACATTCACATGTAAATATTTGCACATACACATATATTCACATATACACAGATACACTAAATGACATATAAATAGGCATACAATATCATAAATGTATGATGTGTGTATGCTTTTATATATGTATATATGCATGAAGATGTGTGTGTATGTCTATATATATGTGTATGTGTATGTTGGTGTGTTATGTATGTATGCATATGCATGTGTATTTGTGTGTATATCATTAGGAAAAAAGGTGAACCCTGCATGGGCCTTGTAAGGATCCCTAATTTTTAGGGATTAAGCCTAATTCTGTTGTTGTCTAAGGGGACAAAGTGCATTTAATAGGGCACTTTTTAGTAGGCTGGAGTAGGCTTTTTTTAAGGCTTACTAGGCTCCTCTCTCTCTTCTATTAGAGAGAGAGAGAAAGGGAATCTACTTTCCACATCATCAAACTCGAGCATGTATGGGAATAAAAAATTGATTTTTTTTTTCAAAGTTTCAATTTCAGTGTTTATTTACTTGAAAGGGCTCATTTTTTAATATATATGTCAGAAGTGACTTTTTTTAGTTTAGTTTTTAATTTTTCTTTTGGAAAAATAATATTTTTAAAATCCCTCCAAAAGTAGAGTGCCACATCATCAAATCCGTAACTACTCTTCACCCAAAAAATGAACTTTTCAAAATGTCATCACTTTTGGCTATTCTGAATGGAAAAACACACTGTGACCCATCCACATCCAAGAAAAAAAAAAATCTTGAGAAAATCATGCTCTAGCATCTCTTCCAAACAAATTTCTGGTCTCTTTCTTAGTATTGTTTAGTTGTTGGAAAAGATGGTGTTGACACCTATTACAAACCTCACATTAGGACGTCCTCATGTCCCAGCATCAACAAGTATCCATGTTCGTGTGCCCAGAGAGTTTGCTCCAAATACACAGTGCAACAATGATGTGAACTCTCAAAATGAGCGTCGTGAAGCTGGAGAAAAGAATATTGATCTATGGACTCATGGTTCATTATACCCTCCTAATCCAATGTCTTCTTACCATCCAACATTCCATAAACTCTCAACTTTACTTCAGTTCATCGGTGCTGGTAAAGTTGGGCTTCTCATTTACGAACTATAGCTCCAAGACATTTCCTGCATGGAGTAGAAAATTTACTATAGAGCTATTATCGAGGCCTAGTTGCACTCTGTTCTCCCCTCGCTCACAAAGTTATTGTGGAAATTTTGGAAGCACATTCAAGGATAGCCATCGAGCATACTGGTGTTGAGTTAATGCTGAGGAAAATTATCCACAACAAGATCTGTTGACTGACATTATAGAAGGATGTGCATGGCCAGGTTACATCAGGGCATTAAGGAAGGCGCACATATGACTCCTTTTCCTAGAATACAAATTAAGAAAGAGATGTTCCCAGGTTCTTTACTGGGGGATGAACTATGCTTTTTCCCTTCTGTATTTTTTATCTTTTCAATATTAATCTTTCTAGTTCTGTCGAAAAAAAGAAACACTACATGGAATGCATGATTCAAGAAGGCTGGCTTGAAACTTGGGGCCATACAGCGTTGAACACGACAGGTCTCAAGTAGTAGTGCGATGCCAATTTGGCCATAAAGTGGCGCCTCAAATCGTTGGCCGTCAACAAATGCTTTGTCTATGAAAGAATTGCAGTTTTCCATCATGTTGTAGCTGCTGTTGGAGTGTGCACACTCGACTCGGCACTGTGCTGATCACGGAGAGGAGTACTCATGGGCAACGAATACCCGATCTCGTACAGAGCCGTGGGTCCGTGCTGATGTCGAGCTGGTGTGAAGCATGTAACAGCAACAGAAGTAGTGTTCCAGCGTGCAGACATTCGTATGGCCATAACGTTCGACAAACGGACAGCAGCAGCCGTGTCTGGAATCTCGATCGGGGCTTTCCACATGTTATGTTTTGTATAGATTTAACCAATCGTACTGGACCCCACGCTGGAAGGCAAGTACGACCCGCTGGACCACCTGCCCAAAGCATGCACGACCACTTCTTTCGTGTTTCGTATATTTGTCTTCGCAAATTAAGAATCCCAATTATCTTCTTACATCGAGCAGAATGGTAATCAGTCGAATGGAATAGACATCTGGAGTCTAATCTCGCACGGAACAGTTATTAGGCGTTATATAGAGATGACTCAACCAAGTGGCTATGAAAAACAAGCGCATTTTTTCGTGGTCGAAGTCTCTTACAGTGCACGATAGTTGATCATCTCACACGAATTCTTTCTCTGTCTTGTATTATTTCAACCATTTACGACATTTTTCCTTATTTCATATTTTCACTTTTGACTCAAAGACGGACGCGAGAGAGAGGCCAAGTTGAGGGAAACAAAACTGCCATATGAGAGAGAGAGAGAAAGAATGAACACGAACCAGGGATATTGAAGTTGATTCGTGAGTGATAGCAGCTGACAGAGACTACATGCGACATTGCGCCAAAAGATCTTACAATATGCGGCCAAAACATCAAATCGTGTGAATGTGCCGTCCTTATTTCTTCGTAGAATCCTTATCTTTCCCAGAAACTTCGCGTTCAACAGAGCGTTCTGCCCGGTATATATGTACTAGCATATCCGTTAAACCGTAATGCAAGACACAGCGCTCTGCAGATATAAGCATTTCTGGTCAACAGAGCGTGCTGCCCTCCATATACACTATCACTTCTGTTGAAGGCCATCCACCATGGCAAGGAGTTCTTATGCAGAACGACATATCCGAAGCTTGCCCTGCATCATAAATGGAGCGACGTCACGAGATTCATTTTACAATACCTCTGTCGGAAGTCTGTACGATACGGCCTCCGCGAGGTTTGACGCACTCTGGCACTTCGATTGCGTCGTTAGCCCACGCTCTCCATCATCTAAACTCTTTCTGGAATCAACGCCCTTGAATTCCCCTTCTGGCTGTCGCAGGAGTTCTGCGAAGCTTACTGCCACTGCCACATCCACCCCCGCTCAAATGGTCTTTGCAAACAAGTTTCTGCAAACCGTCTTCAGCACGTTCGATGAGAATGGGGACGGGTCTGTGAGCGTGAGCGAGATATGCAGCATACTAGAGAGGCTTGGGATGCCTACCTCCGAACAGTCCATTCAGGCGTTCCTTGGAGGACTCTTCTCCAATAAGAAAACACATGTGACGGAGGACGAGTTTCTAGAACTCTATGAAAACATCTGCTACTACCTGGAGAAGCATGATGCGACCTCGAACTCATCATCTTTTCTGCAATATTCCGAAGATCAAGATCTTCTTCACGTTTTCCGCCTATTTGATAGAGATGGCAATGGGTTCATCACTCCAGAGGAGCTACAGATCGTGCTATCCTCTCTGGGATTCCCTGAAGCGACCCGGACTGATGCTTGTGTCGACATGATTGCTAGAGTTGATAAGAACGGCGATGGGAGAGTCGACTTCGTCGAGTTCAAAAAGCTATTTAGTCCTTAGGTTTCTATTCATTATAAACCTTTTGTCCAAACGTTCTGATTAGTTTTCACGTTCACAACCATTTATCCTGACCGGTTTTCTCTTACTGAACCAACCTGTGCCTTCATTGCATGCGCCATTGTTAAGCCTCCAGCTTCCTTTCAAACGTGGTGGACACTCTACTACCATCTTGATTAGGAGGGTAATCGAGCCGCCTTGGAAGTAGGCAATGGACGCTCTGGGTAAAATGGTATGGCGCTTTTCGCTTCTCCCACTCCGTTAACCTTTCCAATTTTTCACAGCTCTGATTTTTATGTTGCTGGTTCTTTCTCAAAGAATACTTTTCTCATTCTTACTGTTTGTCATTTCAACTGCGTAGCAAAGGCTAGAACTGCTAGAATTCGCCTACTCCTCATTTGCAAATAGGCAAGATGATGTGAAGAGGAATCCATTAAATGATAATGTGAAGAGTACATGCAGCTTTCATCGTAACCGGCTCGCAATTCAAATAGCTATGTTCATTTAAGTCCTGGCTATTAGAGCATAGGGTAATTAAAAATGCACAGCGTTCTAAAACTTGGTTCTCTTTCCCAATTCGACCTTCAAATGATATAAGTAACTCACTAGTTCCATTTCTGATCGAAAGCGTCAATTATTACAGATCACTAAATTTTGCAAAGACCTTACAATAACATGAGAAATACATGCCATCAGAAGAATTAAGGTCAGACATCTCTTATTTCCAGATCACGATAGAGATTCACGCTTGTGTATGGAGTAGAGAACAGAGAATTTGATTTCGAAACCAAAGCAGCAAAGTTGAGAGAAATGCATGCAACTTCTCGTTCATTGGGGATTTTTGTATCACAAGAAACAAAAATGGCAGAAAAGAGCAAAAGATTCGACAGCCGTTTAGAAGTTATAAGCTCATTGCGAAAACCAGATGACATAACTACAGCTTAGCCAAGACCATCAAAAGAAAACAATGTGATGCGTTTCCCACTCCATGCATCTAAACATTGTGATACGTTTCCAACTCCACTGCAAGTGACATTGGGAGCATTAAACATGATAAACGTCCACCAAACAAGTCAATATCAAGAATAGATCTTCACAATATGTTTGCATGAAGAGCATTGTCGACTAATTTATAGTTTTGAAGCTTGTCCAACGTATTGGTATTAACGTTGAAGTTATTTTTTGAGCACCACCAGCTAATGCTTATATTAACAAATAGTCAAATTAAGTGCCCATTACCAAACCAAGCTTATTTTTTCCTCATTAAAATATGGTTGCCTCAAATATACTAAATCACATGAAATCGAGAAGAACTCATCCACTTGCCACCCAAGGAAACTAAAAGTTATACCCAAAACATATTCAAAGCCGTTCATGAACATGGACTATTGATTCAATTCATATTTACTTGGATTTTTCAATCAAAATGGACCCCACGTAAATTTCCAAAGTGGAAGATATCCTTCAAATCCCTAGAGAAGAGTAGTACAATATCTTGTTCATGCTATTTAAAGGGTCTCAAATTTTTCTGAGAAAAATATGAAGAAGAACTAAAGGAAACACATAAGGTATATAATTCTAAATGAAATAAGTTTTAACTTTTGATGTTCACATTTAGGATTTATTTTTCACTTAGTATAATAATTTATTGCATGCTCAATAGATGTTGATGTGCCATCCACGAGCTAGAGACCGAGGGCTACGAAGATGGATTCCCATCGAGGTGGGAGAGGACGTGAGAGAAGAGAAGGCCACACAATCCATCCAAATCCAAACACTAATCTACAAGAGGATTGGGTGCAGAGATTAGCATCATCTAGTATTGATGATCATATTTTACGTGTCAACACACAAAGACTTGTGGATTTTCATCGGGATAGTACAACTACTTTCCCATGAGGGTTCTTTGGAGGAAACGAAAGATACTGATGATATTATAGATGAAGATTCTAATCCTTAATGGTTCTCCCCACTACAATATCTATTAGGGATGATTTAAAGCTTCTTTCGTAGGGTTTAAAGTCTACTCCAACTGCAGATTTTTTTTTTAATTCTATGTACAAGTGGAGAGAAACGTTAAGAGGAGATGAGAAATGGAAGCCTTTCATATTGTCCATAGAATTGTCATTAGATCATTTTACTCCTGATCTTAATAAATTGCTAGGACACATGCTAATTTTTGAGCATGACATTAAGGGAGATACTGATCGGAGTGCAAGTGAAGCTATGTACTCCAAGGACGAGAAAAATAATGGCAAAGGGAAGCAGTCAACTGATGATGAAGCATCCTCAAGCCAAGTGAATTTCAGAAGAGGAAAGATGAATTCAAGAGGTAAAGGAAGAGGAGGTAAGAATAAAGATAATGTTAGAGCTTGTTGGATTTGTGGTAGAACAAATCATTTGGTAAATGATTGTTGGTATAACAATCAAAATGGTGGAACCCATAATCAGAGTTTCAATCAAAGAGGTAGAGGAGGTAGAAATCAAAGAGGTAACTTCAGAGGAAGAGGGGGTAGGACTTCATATGCTAGAGGAGGTGGAAGAAGCTTCAATCTCAGTCCTACAATAACAACTATTTTAATTATGCATCAAATCAGAAGGATGACATGACTCTCATCTTAAATGCAACACATGAAGCAGTAGGAGAAGATCAAAGGGTATTCTATATTGACTCAGGATGTAGCAATCATCTGAGTGGAAAAATATCATTGATGACTGACATGGAAGCAAAGGTGAATGGGCATACAGTTCAAACAGGAGATAACACCAAGCATAAAGTGGAAAGCATTGGATCAGTGAGGACAAAGAATGGAAGCACACTCTTAAGCAAGGTACTTTATGTTCCTACTATTCCTAAAAAATTGATAAGTGTAGGACAAATTGTAGAGAAAGGACATGAAGTTAGATTCACAAGTAATGGTGTTTATGTGTAAGATCCAAACCAAGGATATAGAAGCATCATTACAGGTTAAAAAGAAGGAAGAATTTTTACTCTCAAGGTTCAAGGTAATGAGGGACATGCATTATTTACTTATGGAACTCAAGAGATGTCTGATTTAGACCTATGGCATAAAATGTTAGGTCACTTCAATGAGATAGCCATAAAAGAGATGTCAAAGAATTATGTAGTTCTTGGATTGCCAAATGTTGAAGGTCAACACATGGTATACAAGTGTGAAGCTTGTCAATTAGGTACAGCTCACAGAAGTTCATAGAATAAATCAAGATACAAGTATTCAAACATGCTTGAGTTGATTCATACAGATGTGTAGGGTCCTTCAAGGGACTATAAAATAAATGGATCTAGATATTATGTGTTGTTTGTTGATGATGCAACAAGATGCATTACACTTTACGTAATCAAGGACAAATCAAAAGTGTTTAAGACATTCAAACATTATCATGCTTATGCAGAAAGGATTACAAGAAAAAAGCTCAAAAGGTTGAGATGAGATGGAGGGGGAGAATATTTTTCTAAAGAGTTTGATGATTATTTATGGAATGCAGGTATAAAAAGAGAAGTAACTTGTAGGTAATCCCCTCAGCAAAATGGAGTTGCAGAAAGAAGAAATAGAACTCTTGTAGAGTTTTCAAGATCAATGATGAAAGAGAAGAATTGTCCAAAGTACTTGTGGGCAGAAGCTATCAACACTGCAACATACCTTGTGAATAGGTGACACGGCAAAGCTTTGGATGGTAGAACACCTTATGAAGCATGGTGGGGTAGGAAACCTACTCTTGATCATTGTAAGGTATTTGGATGTTTGGCATATGCTTATGTCCTTCTCAAATAAGACATAAGCTAGAACCCAAAGCAGAGAAGTATGTGTTTATTGGGTATGATCATAGAAAGATGGGTTACAGATTGTGGAGTACATCTACAAGGCACTTTCTTGCTACAAAAGATGTTACATTTGATGAGAAAAGCACATGGTATAGAGGGTCAACAAATGATTACGCAGATGTTGAAGAAGTTCAAAAGAAAGGGAAGACATAAGTTAAGGTGTATGAAGAAGATATTGATGATGTTGATTCTAAAAGTAAACTGCAGGGCAATGATGAAGATAGGCCAAGATTTGATCCAGAATCAAATGTGGTTGAGACTTCAAGAAGTGCAGAGGTTAGAAGATCTTTGAGAGAAAGAAAAGAACCTATCAGGTATAGCTATGATACATCTTTCTTAACAACAAAAGATTATGCTTATATTGTGAAGACAGAAGAAGATCCAACTACATAGCTTAAGGTAAACAGAATTGGGAGAATGCAATGCAAGAAGAGTATGATGCTCTTCTTGAGAATGAGACATGGGAATTGGTTCCAAGACCAAAGAACCAAAAGGTAATTGGATGTAAGTGGGTGTATAAGCCAAAGAGGTTTGCAAATGGTGAGGTGTCTAGATACAAATCTAGACTTATGGTTAAAGTTTATGCTCAAACTTATGGGGTAGATTATGATGAAACCTTTAGTCCAATTGCTAAGATGTTTACAGTTAGATATCTAATTGCTATTGCTGCTTGTAAAGGATGGAAGTTGTCACAATTAGATGTGAAGAATGCATTTCTGAATGGATATAGTGCAGATGAAGTGTATATGGAGTGACTAGAGGGTTTCATGGATTCAATTGGATCAAATTATGTGTGTAAGCTCAAGAGAACTTTGTATGGTTTGAAGCAGGCTCCAAGAGCATGGAATTACAGGCTTGTTGAGTTCTTGAATGAATGTGGATATCAAGCTTCAAAGGTAGATAGTAGCTTCCTAGTGAAGGCAAGTGAAGATGGGTATATATACATGTGTATTTATGTTGATGATATTATTGTCATAGGTACATATGCTCTAGGAATCAAGGAGCTTAAGAAGCAAATAGAGAAGGAGTTTAAGATAAGTGATTTGGGAAACTTGTCTTATTTCTTAGGAATGCAGATTCTATATAATCAACATGGAGTATATGTTACACAAGAGAGATACTTGAAGCATCTTTTGGTCAAGTTCAACATGGAAGATTGCAAGCCTTCAACCACACCATTGGAGGTAAATCATAAGTTGAGTAGATATGGAGGAGAAGAATTTAATGACATGAAGAAATATTAGAGTTTGGTAGGTAGTTTGATCTATGCTACCTTGAGAAGACCAGAGTTATCATATGCAGTGGGTGTCTTATCACAATTTTTGCATTGTCCAAAGAAAACACATTGGATTGCAGCTCAAAGGGTACTCAGATATATCAAGGGAAATTTAAGTGAAGGTTTGTATTATGGTTTTACTTCTGACACAAGAATCAACGTGTTTAGTGATGCAAATTGGGCAAGTAATTTCAAATGATAGAAGGTCTACTCATGGTTATCTCTGTGATATTGGAGATAAGTTAGTTTCTTGGTGCTCAAAGAAGCAACATACAATTGCTTTGTCATCAACAGAAGCTGAGTACAAAGGAATGATAGAGGCTGAAAAAGAAGTGATATGGTTGAAGATCTTATTGAAAAGTTTCTGTTTTTCAGGCCAAGACTAAACACATAGAGTCTTAGTATCATTTCTTGAGAGAAAAGGTACTTGATAAAGAAATTGAAGTATTGTATACACCAATAAAAGACCAAGTTGGAGATATGTTGACAAAAAAGCTTAGATGGACCTAAGCTACAGAAGGTCAAAGAGATGGCAGGAATAAAGAAGAATGGCATAATCACAATAAGTGATTGAGGGGGAGCAGTTGGAGCAAAGCAATCCCTAGTTGGTGATTATGATGAACTTGAAGCAAACTAAGAATCAGAATAAAGCCAAAGAAGTTATTGAAGATAGTGAAGAGATCTCAAAAATGTAGCTTGTATACATATATACATTATAGATGAAAATTCTTGTACTATTAGTATAAATGATCATTATAATGATAAGGAGTAATAAAATAGATTCACTATGAGTCTTGAATCATATTTATATAAGTCAATAATGTAAAGAAATAAGAGAGAGTCATTAGAAGCCAAGTGTCCATGAGATAGATGTGTAAAGAGTCATCTTCAGGAGTTAGCGTCCAATCTTTCTCTAATTTCTCTCAAGGTGATCAGGTGGATCAAGAAATCTTTTGTATACATCTAATCTATAAGCTAATCAAGCTATGTTCATGGTTAATTCCTTTCAAGCTATGTGTTTGATCAATAGGAACATGTATATGTAAAGTCTACAGATAGGACGCTCATAATCATGCACTTTTTCCTGTCAATATTTTGCTTGGATCTCAGTGCACAATGTAAAGTTTTTTATGATTGAGAATTTAAAATCTAAACTAGATGGTAAGGAAGCTATGGCTAAAAGCATTCAGCAAAATGGGACTTGTGCTATGAGAAATCAACCTTAGAAGTTGACTATGTCAAAGTCGCTTGTTCAGGAAGATAATTTCTAACATACGTTTGATCTTAAAGATCAAATTATAGTTTTAATGATTCTTTTGAAGGTCTAATGGTTGATATGATTGCACAAAGGTAGCATGGAGATATTTGTATCATTAGATTGAAAAAATTTGAAGATATGTGTAGGTAATGAAGTTAATTTCTGAAGCAGACTTCTTGAAGAAGAAAAGTTTTCACTCAAAGAAGTGATAGTTTATGATTTGGTAAATCAAGATAACATTTGTGTAAATTTTGTTCTATAACTGATATAAAGGTGCTCTTAAATCAGTATAGATCAAGTCTTTGGAGATTTAGAGGTCTCCAACAGTGTCCTCATAAGCAATTTTACAAAACCTCTTATTCATAAAGTGATTGAATGTTTCATAATATGTATAGTGAACCACATACATTTTTTACACATAAACTAGACTCTAAGACCTTTCCAATGCAATTTATCTCACTTAAGTTTAATACGCCTATTATGAGAACCAATACCTTCATGAAAAATGGACTTCGGTCTTCATTAGGTGTACATAGATAGACGCATGTTCACTCTTGAACTTGGTTCTCTCATATTATGTAGAGAGATGATCAAAGACTTTAACCAAATTTAGATAAATTAATTAGCATTTTAATAAACCAAATATTACATTAATTGAGTGAGATATGACTAATCAACAATGGTCAACAATTAAAGCAATCTAGAGTGCTCACAGAGGATTCTAATGTTAGCTATGGCTACATAAATTCTTATTCAAACTCACCCAAGAAAACAACCAGGGGGCTAGCTTAGCTTAGGGGCCTTCCAAACTATTTAGGACCACACACATACACGGGATCTCCGTGATTCAAGGTTGAGTGTGCGTAGATATAGAGATGAAAAGATTACGTATAAGTTAGGAATGATGTTTGCTAGATTATAAACAATTACTCACAAAGTGTCATTCAAATTTTGGCTATTAAGGGGAAGATTCCAATTAAACTTTGATTCCTCATTTCTTATGCTTGATTGCTCCTTGATCTATGAGGCTCCAAATGGAGTCCATTTGATGCTCCAAATTATACTAAGTTCGAATCTTGTATTTCAACACTCCCCCTCAAGCTTCAAGCTTCAATTCTTCATCCTAGCTCCAACAATACGATGCCTTTCTTGAACTTTCCTAACTTCATTGATTCCAATGTTGTGGTGAACATGTTAGCACATTGGTCCTTGGTATATATATGTTTCACTTGAGCTTCGTTAGCCAACACCTCCTCTCTGATCTAATGATAGTCTATCTCTATGTGTTTGCTTCTATCATGGATGATGGGATTTGTAGATAGTTATTGTGAGAAGTGGATAATGACATGCCTGGGACTCACCTCCCAGATTATTTATAGCCCTTGCCTATTGAACATCTAGAGTTCTCTCTAAGGTTCCACTACTCATCTGGCCATCATGAGTAGGTACCTCATATGAACTCTTTGGCTTTTTGCCTTCACTATCCCCCGAGCAAGGAACTTCTTGTTCCTCCAAGCATGTACATCTTTGGAATATAACACTCTCCCCCCCTTCTAAAGATCATTGTCCTCAATGATATAGAAGGAGCTATAAACCTAGGAATCAAAATCTGTGATTCCAAATAATAAGAGTAGATTGTGCTAGGTGTCTGAAATACTAGATGCTAAAAAAGTAGACAACTAGTCTCTATGCTTTATATCTAGCATTTCCACCAACAAATAGTATTCCTTGCCTTGGGCATAATGTAGGAATCCCTCTGAGGCTCAATGAGTCCATATGTGCGCAACATAAGTACTCGGAATATCCTCCGACTCCCTATGCCAAGACCTTGACCACTAACTTGTGATGCCTTGTCACTTGTACGTAGAGACCACGGCAGCTTGTCCTTGTCCCCCTAAAATACCCACACACAGCTTTTCATATGGTATAATCATGAGAATTCACTTACTCCACTAGAGTAATGAAAAAAAAAAACTATGTTCATTCGAAACAATGTCACTATGTCCCAACTCTCTATGGACAAAAATACTAAAGATAAATGGAAATCTTTTCCAAATAGCGTTTTATCTCTAAGCTCAAGTTAATCTGCTTGATTTACTATCCCTACGATCGAGATATGTCAAACTATGAATCCAAGATGACAATTTATCAACCATCCAGACTATTAACCAAGATATTAATATGTCAATGTCCAAACTATGGACCAAGATCTCAATCCGTCACATCCAAAATATGGACTAAGATCTCAATTAGTCACATCCAAACTTTGGATCCAAATCTCGATCCATCATATATAATAATCCAAACTATGCATCCAAATAATCCAAACTATGGATCAAAATATCTTCAATACAAAGCTAATCCCCAATCCACTCTCTAGAACTAAGTCCATCATGCCAAGTGAAGATGTGCTAAGAAAGTATAGCAACAAGGGGAACTACCACCACCTTCTCAATATTAGGATGCATGATGTTCCAAGTGGATGAAACTTGCTTTATCGATGACCACCATCTGATCATCACTATGATAAAACAATTCCTAGCTAGGACTGAGGTGTCCCAAATAAAGTACTGTAATAATTTGGCACTCCCAGATATAATGAGGATCATAATATGAGTCCACCAAATACACTAAAAAATGGTAAGTAGATGTGTGCACACTCATAACCCACTAGGCTAAGCATCTAGCTCACCTCATGCACATTATGTATGAACCATGGCCTAACCTTAGGCATATCAAATAAGGTAGTACGTACTCTATAAATTTCTTCTCAATGCAATTGTCTATTCATAGTTCTTATATGAAAACCTTGCCTTTCTGCTTCTAGGCTACTTGCCTGCAGACTTGCTTTGTTTGCGATCACATATAAAGTGACTGTCTCAACTGCCCCTCTGCTGTCCAATAATAAGAAGATTATATGGATGTACTCCAAATCATATAAAAAATACAATCTCAAAGACTTCTCTCCCATACCATCTGTCCTACACCTAGGTAGAATACAAAGTTTGATGTCCCATACTACCAAACTTTATACCCCACATAGATGCGTGTATGAGATTAAAGTCAAACACTTCTATCCAAACTAATAAGAATAGCTCAGTGAGTACTCACAACCATAAATAATAATAATGAAATCATGAAGTGTTCATGAAGTGTTGCCTTCCCTCGATGGAAAGAATAGAGTCAATCCTATCACTCTATCACTCATAACTATCTCGAGACATGAGAAATTATTTCATAAATCAACTCAACTAGAGTTGTGAAGGATGCGGCTTACATTAGATATCAACTCATGTGACTTGAATGAAATATTGACTGGCAATAAATTGGAATCTATACAACTTGTATGAATCCAATTATACCAAATGAGAACAAGTAGCAAAGTTCTCCTGTTCCATGCTATCTTGGCACTATATATATTATTAAAATTTCGACAAAGTCTGTTCTACTGATAATGATCACCATAAACCAATGCTCAATAAACAAGTATCTAGGGCATAGCTAGCCCATGGTGATCACGCCATCTCAAAAATAATCATAAAAAACCTGTGAAAAGCCTTTTCCTTTCAACAATGTCTTCTACATAAATAATTTCAAAGAGCAGTAGATTAAATCCTAATTTTAACTTATTTTTTTTCATGAAAAGTAGATGAAAATTTTCAGCCTTAAGTAACTTTGCTAAAGATTTTGTTAGGCTAAAAAATCACTTGATTTGGACAATTGCTCAGAGTTTTATAACCATTTCATTAGAAGGGTCAAATACTTGATGAGCAACTCTAAAAATGTATAGGGCCATCTTCTTGAAGCCCTTATACTAATCAAGAAAATTCCAAATTTCATTTTCTTTGTGCCCAAATCTAGATCAACGTATCTAGTTTGGTCTCACAAAATTTCAACTCAAAATAAAATCAATTATGGATTCAAAAGTATAATTCTATCTCTGTTACACCTGCGCTTAGGTGAGCCTAGAAACAATGATGCTCAACTTTTAAAATATCTTCTAACTATGAAGATAAACTCCAAAATCCTTGAATATTGGGTATATCATAGGATCTCTAGTGGAGTAGCTTTTCCAACAAAAAGTTTTGAGCCAATATTAAACTATCATATGCTCATCAGACACATCCACTCTTTGGAAAATCCTTACCAGAGATTGATCTGAGAAGAACAGATCATTTGACCTACAAATGATATTCGATTTTTTTGATATTTTAACAGAATATAGCTACTAGCATATACTTTTAGTGGTATACATTGCACAATATTTTGACATTTGAGCCTATCACAACAACCAAAATAGTAAGCCTCTATACTTGTAATATTTTAAACATTTGTAGATGCTAACTTTTACCCTTTTCTTTATATGTCTTAAATGGAGAAACATTTCATCTTGAAATTTTGTACACACTAGTTGGAGGTGTTTAGATAATGGTAGAAACAAAAACCATGCAATTTGAGTAAAGGAAATAAGAGAACCAACCACCTCTAGGTGGGATGGTCTCTAGTCATTTTATAAATTCCAAAGGCTGCACTTTGATGTGCAAAGATTATTTGATCCATCAAATGATCTCTAAAAATAATGAAAATTGGTATGAACATATTGTATCTATCAAAATTTCATTTACAACAAAAATCATTCCATTTGACTCTACTAAGTGAGAGAAATGCCCTTTGTACTAGGCCTATGTCATTTGTTTCAGGCCTCTACCTCTACTAGCAGCACTTTTAGTGCAGAGGTCATTTGACCTATCTCAAAATATCCAAATCACTTGAAACTTGGTCAGATCCAAGCCAAAATTAGGTACTACGTTCCCTCCAAATTGAAATAAATTTGAATATTCCCTCAAAGACTAGCATCCAAATTGCTATGAGGCTGCTACCTTACTAACTATTTGCTCAATAATATTTTTAAATCTCAAAACAATGAGACATGTTAATCCTCATGGTTAAACAAACTCACTCATTTTCTTGGATGAATTATGACATGGAGATATATCCATGCATATAATGATCATCTAGATCAATTTAAATCAATTAACCATCACAAATTGTCACGCTGAAAAATCAACTCTTTACATAGTATCCACCTTTTAGTGAAAGTGAACATCTATGGATGTCCTTCTATTCATTTTGCTTCTTGCACATTCATTAATCTCATCACAACCAATCACATAAAAGCACTTAATACTTGTATTGATGATCATAACCATAGCACTCTTTTGCAAACTTGAGATAAGTGTCTATATCAAGTACATAGACTCGCATGAAAAAAAATTCATGTGCTCATGCGTTACTAGTCAAAAACACATCTTAGTTGTTCTTGATGTATATAATTTAGCTTTTACTTTCTAAAGGCACAATTAGCCTATGCCTGGTACCTCAATCACGTACCTCATGCTCACCCTAACTCATCGTGGTGATACATAAAAGTGATCTTCTATAAACAAGAAAATGCATCATACATTTCAACTTTCTAACAATCATATCGTCTATGTATGCATGCATCCATTCATGCATCATCTTCTCTAGTTCAATCAATTTGTATGCCTTTAGCTATGTAGACAGAAGACTTTATCTCTCACACAACACAACATCACTCTAGTTCTCACATGGCATATAATACCATGTGCCTACAAAATTCTTGGCAACACTTTGCTGGGAAAAGGAAGCCTAAAAAAAATAATAATAACCAAGGCATCAACCTAGTGGTTGGAAAACCACTTTCCTTACTCCAGAAACCTTCAAATAAGAAACTTTTCCAAAATGTGTTGTTGGACACTACACCCTCATTACAATGTCTTTTTTTTGCCTTCAATACCTGCAAAAGATTCTAAAACACATAAAAAAGATCTATGCATGCTTTTATAAATCAACATAAGTTATTTTATCTTCATGTGCATAGATAAATTCATGTAAAAACTAGCTTTCAGGCACATTGTAATGTTGATTTCATAAAACTCGAAGAAAATACAATGCAAAATTATAAACTTTGATGTGAGAAGTATTTAAATGAATTTATTTGAGAGAAAAATTATGAGGAAAATGCATGAAAATTAATTCAATCCTATCCAAAATGGTTCAAAGAAATGATAAGAAATGTTGATATATTTAGGTAGTGATGTGTGTGAACACACTAGGACCGTCGCGACACTTTTTTTCCTCTTTAGGGGGTTTTTTTCCTCGGCTTGCATATACGCCTATGGCTCTAATCGGCTACTTATCTTTTCTACATTCTCTAGTAATACATTCAGTATTGTGTGTTTGTGCTCAAAGCTTCTTCTTCTTCCCTATGCTGTTCGCGTGCTTCCACAGACGTCTAACTCGAACAATTGGTATCAGAGCTGGTCATCGCTTCATCTAGGGCACCGTCGACACTCCTCTGTTTGCAGTCTCAGATTCACACAAAATTTGGTGAGCATACTCAAGGTGTTTCAGAGATCAAAACTGCTTTGCTTTGTGGTGCCGAATCGCGATCTGAGCTCGTTTCGGCCTCCGAACGCACTATTGTAGCGTTGTCGGAGAGAAATTGTTACTCTTAAAATATTACAAAAATTAAAAGATTAATTGATTGATATAAGTTTGGTTAAATTATGGAATTTTGACTAATGTTTGACTTTAATTTTGCAGGAAAAGAAGTTTGCTGACCAAAAATAAGATGGGAAGTATTCATTTAAGTTTATTCAAGGGTATTATAAGGGTTACTTAAGGGGTAAACTAAGTTTTGGATGAAAATATAAAGATAATTAAGGGTTAATTATAGGTTTTGATCATACTCTAGCTAAATTACAAGGGTAATTAAGGGTTAAATGTATGTTTTGAGCATGGATTATAGGGTTCAAGTTAAGCTTTAAGGTTAATTATGGGTTAATTATTCATCCTAGTGGGTTATGGAACGTTAGAAAATAGATTTATGGGTTAGTTGGAGCTAATTGATGTGGTTTAAAGTTAGTTGTAGGGTAAACCTAAGGTTAAATAATTAAATAAGTGGGTTGTAGTCCATAAATGAATTATTCAATAGGTTAATTATATCTTAAGGAACCTTAGCAAATTAAAAGGAATATATATTGATTATTTATTTCCATTAAGCCTAAGGAAATAATTAAAATGGGTTAAATTAAATTTTAGTCTAAGTTATAGTATTTATTCTAAAAGTTTAGTATTCAATTAAATAAAAAAGGAGAAGTGAAAGGTTTTTTAAATTCTAAAGTATATGGTCCATAGAATATTTAAATAGTTGGATGAAATTGGGGAAATTCACATAAAGGAAAATCCCACGCCTTTTTTCTTGTTGAGTGTTGTTGGAGTGATGTGGAGTCAATTTAGGTAATTGGTTGAGTTATCTAAAGAGAATTGTAGGCTATGGTGGGCTACTCACATCTATTTAAAGAGGGAGTACGTGCTCACAAGTTCATGTGTTTTTTTTCAGGTACTTAATTCTTCTCTAGACTATAGTCATATTTGTACTTAGCTTTATGTCAGTCCTCTGACAGGAGGACAGAGAAGGCCATCTCTCTTGTCCTTCAATTTATGAAAAGCAAATGTTCTTAGGAAGTGCAGAGATTTATTTTCTGATTTTTCTTTCTTTCACCTCTTCTTTTTCCCTTCTTCTTGCCTCTCCCTTTTTTATCTAATTTTTTTTTTTTTTTTTTTTCCCCCCTCTCTCTCCCTCCCTTTCTCTGCCGGCGGTGCAGCTCTGCTGCGCGCGCAGCAGAGAGAGAGAGAGAGAGAAAGAGAGTGCAGTAGAGAGAGTGAGATGAGAGTTTTTAATTGTTTTATTTTTTTGTTGTTTTGTTTTTTTTGTTTTTTTTCTTTTTTTATTACTTACTCTTCCCTCTTTGTCCCTCCCTGCTGCCGGCGGCGCAGCAGCGCCGCGCGTGCAGTAGAGAGAGAGAGAGAGAGAGAGAGAGAGAGAGAGAGAGAGAGAGAGAGAGAGAGAGAGAGAGAGAGAGAAGAGAGAGAGCGTGCAGTAGAGAGAGAGAGAAGAGAGAGAGAAGTAGAGAGAGAGAAAGAGAGATAGAAAGAGAGAGAGAGTGTGAGAGAGAGAATGAGATTATTTTTTTGTTTTTCTTTTTTTATTGTTATTGATATTTTATATTTCAAATCTTATTTCTTTTTAATGTATTTATATATTTTATTTTAGTAGTTATTTTAAATATTATTTATCACTTATATATTAAAATATATATATGAAATAAAGATAATTTAATAATGTTTATGTTTATTTATTTATATGTGTGTCTGTATATGTATTTATTTAAGTATGTGTGTGCATGTGAATATTTATGACTTAATGTATTTAATTTACTATAAGTATATATATGCAAGTATTTTTGTGTGTGTGCATGTGAATATTTATGTCTTAAATATGTTTTATTATAAGTATATATGATTTTGTATCTATTTATCTGTGTGTGTATGTTTAACTAATTAGGTTGATTGCTAAATGTATGTTGTTATCCTAATGTTTTTTGTGTGCTCACAGGTTAACATGAAGAAGAAGAAACTTAGCTTATTCTTTCCCAAAGAACTCATTTTCCATCCAACTTTTCTTTATTTCAATACTTAACCCAACCATTCTTAGCCTATACATTTCTTACCCTACCTTATCCCAAGCTTCTTCAATCTGATAGACACCTAAGTTCTTTTTCCCAAGTATCAAGTTAGTGCATGTTAGATATTAGGATTTGAACCCATGTTAGTTTAAGTATATGAACCCATGATAGTGATAGAACTTGATCCCATGTTTTATGTTCGTACATGTTAAAGAAGTTAGTGATAGGCATGTTAGTTAGTTTAGATAATGCATGTTAGAATTTTATCCATGTTAGTTCATGCATGTATATGTTTAGTATGCATATGTGTTTTAATGTATGTATGTTTATGCATGTATATATTAGTAAGTGTTAGTATGTGCTCATGCATGTATATGTTTGTATGTGTTAGTAAGTGTTCATGCATGTGTGTGTTTATGCATGTGCATGTATGTTCATGCATGTAAATGTTAGTATGTGTTAATGTATGCATGTAAATGTTAGTATGTGTTAGTTTATGCATGTATGTGTTAGTGCATGCATGTGTGTGTTAGTGTATGTTTATGCATATGTCTGTATGTGCATGTATGTTTATGTATGAATATTTATGCATGTATGTATGATAGTTAAATGTATGATTATATTAAATAATTATGTAAATGAATTTTTAATTGTAAAGTATATATTTTAATAAAAGAATGTACTTATTATATATTTGTTTTTAGAAATATAATTACTTTAATGTTATTAAAAAAGAAAATGCTAGATGAGTGTTATTTTTTATATAAAAGATATACTAAATTCTGTCATGTGTTTTTTTCAGATTTGATTTATGAAGAATTGCAGCCTCTTGAAAGCTATTGGCGAACTGGAGATACACATGTGACCTGAAGTTTGAAAAGCAGAGATTATCCTTAGTTTGAAACTTTTATTAGCTTGTATAGGCTATTTTTTAGACTATCATTTATAAACATCATCCTTGAGGTTGTATAGGACTTTGGTTATTAATTTAGTATCATCTTTAATGTCTAAAGAAAATTCTTCTAGTAACACCTTTCTACCTTCATCAACTTTTGAATTGTTGTTTCCAAAATCAATAGAAGATAAAGAATCAATAAAAGAAGTAATAGTAGAAGAATCTTTGCACGATCCTAGAACAACTATAACTTTACTTTCTACTGTTCCTCCTAGTGTTAGTGAAGAAAATTTTCCTCCAACTGTAGATAGAAACGTAGAAAATATCCAAGAAGAAACAAACGAAACTATAAAAAATCAAATAGTTAGTGAAAAGATTATCCTACCTTCTTATTTTGATGCAGTTGAACTTTATAGGAACGCTTCACCTTACGGACCTTAGGAAAAGTTATACTTGTACCTGTCCTGCATAGTCACCCTGCGTGCGCCGTTAGCGAGGCGATTGAATTGATCCGCCAGTCGTCAGAAATAGCGCCCACACTTTGAACCCGACGTGAAATATGATGAATTGGTTTCCAACTGAACTATTAATTATTTCCTTTAAGTCTCCATTATGGAACAATCTTCTTTGAGTTCTCATCGTACCTGAGTTCTCCAGTCACCCTGCGTGCGCCGTTAGCGAGGCGACTGAATTGATCCGCCAGTCGTCAGAAATCGCGCCCACAACGCTTGTGTAGGCTATTTCATATTTTTGTGCCAAAGGTATATACCGGTTTCTGTTCGCTAGTTTAAGCATCTTGAAGTCTTCTACAAGTCTAGCAGAGCTCGTTTGGGTAGTTCTGTTCAACTTTTTGAGATACAGTCAATTTTTTGCATCAAGGTATTTTAGTCACTAACCATGGCTAAAAGCAGTGATGTATTCCGTATGTTGGCTGTTCAGGATAAGTTGGATGGTACCAACTACCCATTATGGGCTTATATGATGCGACATGTATTGGTTGCAAAAGGATTGTGGAACATTGTGCAGGGTGTTGAAAGACATCTTGTTACACCTCTGACTACAGGTACTCCAAATACAGGTGCTAGAGCTGATGAAGATGATGTCGAAGATGATATTCTGCAGATTCTTGTTCGTGCTGTTGTTTCTATTGCACCTACTACAGAGCAGATTTGCAGGCATGGAAGAGATGCCCAAGCACATGCATTGATAGCTTTGTTTGTCAAACGTGCCATTATTACTCATATTCGCTCTTGTAGAACAGCTAAGGATGCTTGGGATACACTTACCACATTGTACCAAGCTAGGGATGAGGCTCGTGTTGCTTACCTTCGAAAACAGTTGGAGAGTGAGCACATGAATGAAGGTGATTCTATGGACAATTTCCTAACAAAGATCAAAGACTTGAAGGAACAGTTGATTTCTGTTGATGAGGTTATAGCAGATAGCTCACTTGTGCTGACCGTTCTGAATGGTCTTCCTGATTCATATCAGAGTTTTGCTTCTACTCTTCGGTTGATGATGAAAGGCAATCCAAATGCCTTATCATTTGAGGAGTTAGTCTGTGTTCTGTTGCAAGAAGATCAGTCTAGGCAAAACAGGTCCATTATGGGAGTTGCAGATCAAGCTTTCTTGGCTATTCAGAAGGCCAAAGGAAAATGGAGCTCTTCAGCTAGTAAGCAGGAATCTGCTAATTGTACATATTCGAAGAAGGAAGATAAAGATGAGAAGAAATCAGAAAAGAAGAAATTGTTTTGTAAGTACTGTAAAGGGAATGATCATATCATACAGAACTGTCCAAAACTGGCCGCTAAAGAGGAAAAGAAGAAAGAGGATGGAATGGTTGTTGCAAAGGCCTCTACACCAAAAACAGAGTCTGTAAGTCTTGTGCAAGTTGAAGAATGGGCATTTACTAGTATCTGTAGTTTTGACCCATCTTCTCATGAGCAGTGCATGTCTGCAGTAGACTCAGATGTTTGGTATTTTGACAGTGGGGCGACCAAACATATTACCTCGCAGTGCAGTTTCTTCTCTTCACTCGAGCCTACCCCTACAGGGAATACTGTTACATGTGCCAACAACTCCTCTTATCCTGTTGTGGGAGTTGGTAAGATCATTTTGACTACTGCTGATGGTAGATCTTTCACTTTGTCAGATGCTTTATTTGTGCCAGGGATAAAAAAGAACCTGTTATCAGTTTTTGCATTAGCCAAGATTGGCTTGGTTGTGAAATTTGTTGATGACAGGTGTACAGTTCATGATCTGCCAAATGGCGATTTGATTATTGCTTCTGGCATTTTATGTCGTGGGCTGTATATGCTCATAGACTATGAAAGACTTGAAAATGATTTGGCATGTCAAATAAATGATTCTCAGGCTATGTCAGATGCAAAGCTTTGGCATGCACGCTTTGGTCATCTGAATTTTGCTAGTTTGCTATGCTTGTAGAAATCTGAAATGGTGTCCTCTTTGCCCAAACTTGAGGCACCTGGAAACCATGTTTGTGAAGGTTGTATTTTGGGCAAAATGCAGCATTCCTCCTTTCCAAAAGATGTTTCAGTTTGGGCTACACAGAAATTGCAGCTTGTACATAGTGATGTCTGTGGTCCTATGCAGACACCCTCTTTTGGAAATTACCTTTACTTTGTGACTTTCATTGTTTTGGTTTTGGCTGAAAATCTGTCAGCATGTAAAATGGGCACCCTCCATTCTATTCGAGGGGGAGGAATATATGTCTTCTGATTTTAATGCATTTCTGGCTGAACGTGGGATAAAACACCAGTGTATAGTGCCGTATACACCTCAACAGAATGGAGTTGCAGAACGGAAGAACATGTCTCTCATGGAGATGGCGAGGTGTATGGTCAAGAGTGAGGCTTTACCTCATAGTTTCTGGCTTGAGGTTGTCATGTGTGCAGCATATGTACTGAACAGGTGTCCCAGTAAAGCGCTGTAGTCTATCACTCCATACGAGGCTTGGCATGACCGCAAGCCATCTGTTGCTCATCTGCGTGTTTTTGGTTGTTTGGCATATGCACTAGTGCCTGAACAACATCGCAGAAAATTGGATTATAAGGGAGTAAAATGTATTATTGTTGGGTATAGTTCTTAAAGTAAAGGCTATCGTCTGTATCATCCACAGACTAAAGGCATTCTGGTTAGCCGTGATGTTGTCTTTGTGGAAGATGCTATTCAGCCATTAATTTCATGTACTAAGGAGACATCTGTTAGCTCCAAAGACATGTATGATACTTTGATGCCTCGTTTTACAGGTGGACAGTCTAGTGCTGGTCCTAATGAGGCAACTTGTCAGCCTTTGTAGGTTTCATATGATGATGCAAATCATTCCATTTCTGATGCAGATTTACATGATGCACTTGTTTGATGAGAGGGGCTGCTATGCAATCTGAATATGATGCTATAATAAAGAATGGTACATGGTCTTTATGTGACTTGCCTCTTGGCAAGAAGGCCATTGGCACTAAGTGGGTATACAAGTTGAAGCGTAAACTTGATGGTACAGTTGACAGATATAAGGCTAGGCTTGTTGCGAAGGGTTATGCGTAGGAAAGAGGCATTGATTTTGATGAGACCTTTGCACGTACATGCCGTATGACTACTGTTCAGAGTATTTGTGCACTTGCAACCCATCATGGTTGGAATGTACATCAGTTGGACATTAAAACAACATTTCTGAACGGTGACTTGCATGAAGAAGTGTATGTTTTTCAGGCCCGTGGCTTTGTGCAGAAAGGGCATGAAAACCAGGTGTGCAGGTTAAAGAAGGCATTATATGGTTTAAAGCAAGCACCACGTGCTTGGTATGAGAAGATACATGCCTATCTGGTTGCACATGGTTTTGAGAACAGTCCCACTGAAAGCAACTTATATGTTAAGCATGCTAATGATGTGCTTCTGATCATTGTTGTCTATGTTGACCACATGCTGCTCACTAGTCCTATTGAGAAGCATATTGCTGATTTCAAGGCTGATTTGCATGCCTCATTTGAGATGTCTGATTTAGAGCATTTGCATCACTATTTGGGCATTCAATTTATGCAAGTTGATGAATGGAATGGCTTTGTGTCAAACGAAATATATTGACACATTATTGCAGGGTTTTGGCCTTGAAGATTTTAATCGTATTGCCACTCCTATGGAGACAGGTTTACGATTGAGTCTTCATGATGTTGGAGATGCATTTGATGCCGTTCTCTATCAGCAGGTTGTTGGATGCTTGATTTACTTATGCATTACTCGGCCAGATATTCAGTTTTTTGTCTCACAGATGAGCAGGTTTATGCATTGCCCATGAGTCACGCATTGGAAGGCGGTTAAGCGCATCTTTTGCTACTTGAGTGGTACTCGGCTAGTTGGGTTGTTTTATCCTAAGGGGGGATCACTACCGCCAGATTTGCATGTTTTTTTTTTTACTCACATTGGGCTGGCTGCTATGACACTCGTGTGTCCACCAGTGGTTTTTGCTTCATGCTTGGTAGCTCATGTATATCTTGGTTGAGCAAGAAGCATCATAGTGTGGCCACTTGTAGTTGTGAGGCTGAGTATAGGGCAACTTTCACAGCGACTGTTGAGTGTGTGTGGCTCAGATGCCTTATGGCTGATTTGGGTGTTGGCCAGTCTTCTACCACCACCATCTTCACTAACAGTTAGAGTGCATTGGCAGTTGCAAGGAACCCTGTGTTCCATGCTCGCACTAAGCACCTTGAGGTGCATTATCACTATGTCAGGGAGAGGTTCTCTACTGGGGAGATCATCTTGGCCTATGTGCCCATGCACGAGAGCATTGCAGACCTTGTCATGAAGGCTCTCACTAGGGAGAAGTTTGAAGCTTTCCGCAAAGCTTTGGGCTTACTTCCTTTTGTGGAGTGATTTCCACATAGGTTGGCACTTCCTTATACATGAGTGCCAGCTCCTTGTTCACCGCATCGCTTCCAAGGGGGATTTGTTGATATATTTAGGTAGTGATGTGTGTGAACACACTAGGACTGTCAGGGCACTTTTTTCCCTCTTTAGGAGGTTTTTTTTCCCCGGCTTGCATATACGCCTATTGCCCTAATGGGCTACTTATCTTTTGTACATTCTCTAGTAATACATTCAGTATTGTGTGTTTGTGCTTGAAGCTTCTTCTTCTTCCATGTGCTATTGCGTGCTTTTGCAGACATGCAACTCCAACAAGAAACTCGTAATTATCATAATTGGACACTCAAATCACTCAAAAAGAGTTTCTCACTAGCCAACAGACATTTAAAAGCTTGTGCATAGATTGCTTGCAATAGTCAAAATATGGATTATGACTAGTTAAAAGCAAGGGCTTGAAGTGCATAATCTATACCAAGTTGAATTTCTTGATTTGGAGCTTCCATTAGGAAGTTATGGCCAAAACAATGAAGCTAGGTGAGTGGGCAGCATGCCTCTTTGAAAAGCTAGTGAAACAATTAAATGCTCTCTACAGGTAGTTTTTGATTATCCAATCCATCCACTCACTGGAAAGTTTTTAAAGTCTATTTCCTATACCAAGTGGAGTTATCCAATTTAGACTTCATATGAGAGAGGTATGGCTAATTTAGTAAACATAGGTATGCGAATCTTGCTCTTTCTCTCCTCTCTCTTTCTACTTTCTTTCTCTCTCTAATCTTCACTTTCATCTTCTCTCTTCCTCTTTGTTCATTCACTTCTTTGCTCCTTCATTCTCTTCTTGCCTCTCTATCGCTTTCTTTTCTTCTTCTCTTTCTCCTTCTCTCTTTCCTTCTTCTCTTTCTACTTCTCTTTTGTCTTTCTTTTCTTTTTTCTCTAACTGTCTCTTTATTTACTTATATCTTAGATATGTGTAGATGCATAATCAAATGCATAAGTACGTTCATAATTAGATTACATATGTGTGTCATTATGTGAGCAAACATGAGTGCATATGTGTGTGTGTAAACATATGCAATTCTATGTATGTATGCTTGAGTTTAAGAATCTTTCCTCTTCTTTTCTTTAAATTCAAAGTTTAATGAGCTGTAGAATTTTTGGAAGTAGTATCTCTTTTTTCCGGTAGAGATCACCCTCCCCTTTTCACATATCAAAATGTGAAGAATGGAACATTCTACATGGTAGCATGGACAGATCTGCAAAAACAAGAGAAAAAAAGAGAAAATAGCCTTTGAAAGTTTGGCAGAAACATACTTACCTCACACCGGAGCTCACCATGCGTGTATGAAGCCATTGACGCATGGAAAAATGCTATCAATGTCTACATACCCCCTTAGGACACTCATTCCTCATCATATCCATGCCCATCGAGCCAAGGGAAGGAAGTAAAATGCCGTAGAAAAGAGAGTTACGAGATTTCCCCAAAACCTCTCTCTATGCTCTGATACCAAATGTGAGAAGTGGATAATGACATGCCTGGAACTCACCTCCCAGCCTATTTATAGCCCTTGCCTAGTCACCATCTAGAGTTCTCTCTAGGGTTCCTCTACTCATCTGGCCATCATGAGTAGGTACCTCATATGAACTCTTTGGCTTTTAGCCTTGGCTATCCCCCGAGCAAGGAACTTCTCGTTCCTCCAAGCATGTACATCTCTGGAATATAACAGTTATGCATTTATCACACATAATTGGAGCTTGACTAACCTAAAAGTTTAACTCAAAACACTAGCTTCTTGAGACATGTAAGCTCACAAGTCACTTGAGCTAATTCCCTATGTTCAGCTTTAGTGAATGAGAGGGAAATTGTGGGTTGCTTCTTTGCCATTCAATGGATGAATTCTTGCCAAGCATTATTGTATATCCACTTGTGCTTCTTCTATCCTCTTTGAATCTAGACCAATCATCATCTCTATAGGCAATTACCTGTAATTCATCTTCAAATGGATAAAATGGACCTTCATTGAGTGTATCCTTGAGACATCTGAGTACTTTCTTTGGTGCAAGTAAATGTGGAACTCTAAGTGTGTACATGAATTGAGAAATCATACCAAATATAAAAATTACATCTAGTCGAATAGTAGTGCAATATTTTAATGATCCAACCATAGATATATATAGAGTTGGATCATGTAATTTATTGCCTTCCATTGAAGTCAATTTTATATTCATCTCAAGAGGATTTTTCAATATAAATTTACATCTTGGAAGTCCATAATTCTTCAAAATCCAAAATATACTTCCTCTAGATAAGCCAAATTTCATTGTCTTTTTATGTTACTTCAATACCTAGAAAGTAACTTAGATCTCCAAGGTTTGAGATTTTAAACTCCTTCACAAACTTCCTTCTGATATCCTTGATACCTTCTTCATGATTTCATGTAATTATTAGGCTATGTACATACACACACAAGTAGACAAGTATTTCACCTTCCTTCTTGTAAAGCAATGATGGATCTACTTTGCTTTCTTTGTATCCACAATTGACTAGATACTCCAAAAGTCTTTGATTTGAAGCCATTTGGGCTTGCTTGATAGCAATTGATGCTTTCTTCAACGTGCAAAAATAGCCGTCGTTCACTTTATCTTCAAACTCCAATGGTTGGTCCATGTATACAAATCCCTATAGTTCTCCATTAAGGAATGCATTCTTCACATCAAGTTGGTACATCTTGTTAGTATATGATCAATGTCTACCCCTCATGATTGTATGCACATTTTGTAAGGCCCCCTTTATGAGGAGAAGCCAAATGTGCATTACCCAATTGATGGGAATCCCAACTTGCAAGTTGGATGAAGGTCATATTGGACCATGTAAGGTATTGTAGGGAAAGGGAATTACCAGGGTCCCCAATTATGGGGTTCGGTTCAGCGATGAGCAGCCCCGACTCGGGGGTCCAAGGGGGCCAATGGGCCCCCTAGATGGGGGGTCCCAGGGGGCCAGTTGGCCCCTGGTGGGGGTCTAGGGGCATCACCCCCGGCACTCTAGTAAAGGGAATATTCTGTGGAATCTTCCCTCTCGGAGTCAGAAATCATTTATATTTGTTAGGTCGGTTCAATTAGTCTAAGCCGTATATGGCAATTACGTGGGCGGTGGCCACCCACGCTCTACCGCGCATGTATAGCCGTCTAGGGAAGGCCACCCATGATCCTATACATACATGACTTCTGCACTATCTGAGACATTGAGTTGAGCCAGCATACCTCTACCTTGTATCTCCCTATCTAGAGTTGTCTATATCACCATTTAAGCTCTACCTTGAGAGCGCATGGGTGGACAACGCCATCATCTTTGTACTTGTTGCTAGTAGAAAATTGTTGAGATTCTCCTATATCTATTATCTTCTCTGCCATTGCTCCTAAGTTATATTGCGTAACTATTGTCTTACATGGTATCAGAGCCGTAAGGTTTGAATAGCTTGAGAAGTATCACTATTTTAGCCTACTAGCAGACTAGAATATCAGTAGATTATTCGAGTGATTACATGATAGCTTCATCATCGAACACTGGACTTGGTGCTTCAGCTAATGTTAATGCTGCACCTATTCGAATTTGTCCACCTGCATTCACTGAAGGGAAGCTGGATGGATCCAACTCTACACTCTGGAAGTTCAAAATTTCTGCAATTTTGGACTCCTATCACTGTCATGGGACCGATGGGACTCGATCCAGAGCCTATACCAGTGGAAGATCCACCTAATTCAAGATTGATGATTCAGCCAGATCCAGATCTTCTACGAGCTTGGAAGAGGCGGAATGCTGATGCATTATGTGCAATTGTCACCAGTGTAAGTGATTCTATGCTTACTTTAGGTCAACTAACCACTAAAGCACATGAGGCTTCGGGCATATTGGCTCGATAATATGAGACCAAGAACCACACTAGGATACAAAATTTAGAAAATCAGTTGGCAAATGAAAAGCACTCTAATTCTGAAAAGGCTCAAGATTTTATCAAACGGATAAAACATCTTCAAGACCAATTGGCTGCAGTTGGTGTTGTTATAACACCTGAAGAGTTCGCTCAAAGATGTGTACATGTTCTTCCAGCAAAGTATGATGGATTAGTAATAGCCCTTAACACTCAAGTAAGACCAACTCCCCTCACATTTGAAGAGTTTTGTGCTACGCTTTTAGAAGAAGAGATGCGGTTTAGGAATCAGCAAAGTACAAGTGATGCTGCATTTTTAGCAAATGCAAAAGGTAAGGCTCTTCTGATGTATCAAAGAAGAAGCCAAAGAAGAAAAAGTTCACAGGAAGTTGCTTCTATTGTGAAAAGAAAGGCCATGCCATCAAGGATTGCAAAAAGAAGCAAGCTGATGAACGGAATGGGATTGTAAAATCATCGTGGAAGAACAAAGAGTCTGCAAACAACACAGAGTTGGAACTTTGTGTAGCTATTGAAGAGGTATGTTCATCTACTCAAGCTCGTGTTGATGAACCATGGATTTTAGATAGTGGAGCTTCTCGCCATATGACCACTAAAAAGAATTGGTATAGTTCCCTAGTGCCTCTGTGGGAATCCATGAATGTAGTGGTGGGAAATGACTCCAAGTGTCCAACCCAAGGAACTCAAACCATCTCTTTTATCACTTCTCACGGTGTTGAGAAAAAGTTATCCAATGTTCTGTATGTACCTACACTCAAAAGAAATTTGTTGTCAGTTTCTGCAATAACAGATCGTGGACTCAAAGTTCACTTCAATAACAGTGGTGCAGAAATCATGGATCCATCAGGTAATGTTGTAGGTAAAGGCATACGATGGGATAATTTGTATGAGTTAAGTACTTTAACTGCTACAGAAGATAAAGATGTAAGCAGGTTATGGCACCAATGATTTGGGCATCTCGAATTCGTAATTTTGAAGGAGATGCAAAGAACAGGGATGGTTGCTCATTTTCCTGCATTTTTAGAGTTGTAGGAACCTTGTGAAGCTTGTATGATGGGCAAGCAACAACGAAAGGCATTTCCAAGAGAGACGAGCAATCGATCTCAAGCTCCTCTAGAGTTGGTACATGCTGATCTCTGCCATAAAATGTCTACACCTGCTTTAGGAGGATCTTTCTATTTTTTGCTATCAGTCAACGATTATAGTAGAAAGATGTGGGTTTATTTCATTCGAGAGCAGGTTGATGCTTTTGAAAAATTTAAAATGTGGCATAAGTATGTAGAAAATGAATGAGGAAGGAAACTCAAGAAATTTAGAACAGGTAGAGGAGGTGAATTCTTGTCAACAGAATTCAATATATACTGTAAGGAGCATGGTGTGAAAAGGCAACTCACCACAGCTCATACACCTCAACAAAATGGCATTGTTGAGTGCAAAAATAGGACAACAAAGAAGAGCCTCAGAACACATTGTTAACATGGCTCTAATGGCAGATACCATGGGCTTGATAAAAGAACCTACCACCATTGAAGAAGCCCTTGATGATCTAGGTTGGAGAGCAGCAATGCAGTCTGAGTATGATAGTATACTAAACAATGATACATGAGATCTAGTCAACTTGCTGCCAAAGAAGAAGGTAATAGGTACTAAATGGATTTGGAAAGCTAAGTATAAAGCAGATGGAACATTAGAAAAGTATAAGGCAAGATTAGTTGCACAGGGTTTTTCATAGATTGAAGGATTTGATGTTCAAGAAACTTTTGCACTAACAACATGCATGACGACTATTCGGATGGTACTTGTAGTAGTTGCACAAAAGGCCTGACCAATTTTCCAGATGGATGTCAAATCTGCATTTTTGAATGGTCACCTCAAGCTTTGTATGGACTTAAGCAAGCTCCACGGGCTTGGTACCAACGGATAGATAATTTTTTCAAAAAAATGGGTTTTGAAAGAAGTACTTCTGATGCTAACTTATGTGTAACAAAAAGGGATAGCAAGCTAGTTGTTGTCATTGTATATGTAGATAATTTGATCATTACAGGAGATCATCAAGAACTCATCAATCAAAATCGGATCAGCTTGGGAACTGAGTTTGAAATGACAGACTTAGGTCTACTCCATTTTTGTTTGGGAATTGAAGTATGGCAAAGGAAGGATGGCATTTTCATCTCACAACAAAAATATGCCAAAGAAATTCTCATGGCATTTGTAATGATGGACTCCAAACCAACTAGCACACCTATGGAGGTAAATCATAAGCTATCTATGGATGATAACATGCCCGATGTAGATGCTAAGAAGTATAGGAAGCTCGTTGGAGGTCTTATTTTTCTGTGCAACACTAGAGCAGACATTTGCTATGCTGAGGAGTGTTTAGTAGGTTTTCCAACAAACCTAAAGAGAGTCACTGTAATGCTGGAATGCGAATTCTAAGGTACATTGTAGGAACCTTGGATTTTGGTATTTTGTATACCATAGGTGATACACTCCAAGGATATTGTGATTCAGATTGGGCTGGAGATTGTGAATCTAGAAAACCAGTTTTTAGATATTGTTTCTCACTTGGTTCACGAATATTTTCTTGGGTAAGTAGGAAGCAACCAACTCTCCCACTCTCCTCCAATGAAGCAGAGTACAAAGTAGCTTGTTTTGCTTTTTGTGAGGCAGTCTGGTTAAGAAGAATTCTTGTAGATCTAGGCTTTCCATCAAATATGCTAACTTTACTCAAGTGTGATAATCAAAGTTGTATGGCTATTGCAAAGAACCCAGTATTTCATGCTCGCACCAAGCACATAGAAGTATAGTACCATTACATTCGTGAGCTAATTGAAGATGAAATTGTGGAGCTGAAATATTTCCCAACAGAGGCAAATTGTGCTGACATATTCACTAGAGCACTTGGAAGAGAGCAACTCAACAGGCACCTTCAACAGATGGGCATAGGACCGAGACCTACTTGATTTATCATCACTAAACATTGAGGGGGGTTGTTAGTGTATGATCAATGTCTACCCCTCTTGATTGTATGCACATTTTGTAAGGCCCCCTTTATGAGGAGAAGCCAAGCGTGCATTAGCCAATTGAAGGGAATCCCAACTTGCATGTTGGATGAAGGTCATATTGGACCATGTAAGGTATTATAAGGAAAGGGAGTTACCACGGTTCCCAATTGTGGGGTATGGGGCAGCGGTGAGCAGCCCCCGCTAGGGGGTCTAAGGGGGCCGCCCACGCTCTACCGCCCATGTATAGCCATCCATGGAAGGCCACCCATGATCCTATATATACATGACTTCTGTACTATCTAAGACATTGAGTTGAGCCAGCATACCTCTACCTTGTATCTCCCTATCTAGAGTTTTCTAGATCACCATTTAAGCTCTACCTTGAGAGCGCACGGGTGGACAACACCATCATCTTTGTACTTTTTGATAGTAGAAAATTGTTGAGATTCTCCTATATCTGTTATCTTCTATGCTATTGCTCATGTGTTATATTGCGTAACTATTGTCTTACACATCTTCCAATTCTTTCTTTTTGAAATTGCTATGAAGGCTTTCATAGTAGTCATCTTAGCCACATGTCTAAAGGTCTCCTCATAGTCTAGCCCATAATTTTGAATAAGTCTTTTGGCTACAAGCATAGCTTTATATCTAGCAATACTTCCATTTGAATGTTTTTTTTACTATATAATCCCACTTCTTTCCAATTATCTTTAAATGTTTCTTTCTTAGTACAAGAGGCAAAGTGTTATTTATATCCAACACCTTGATTTCCTCTTGCATACCTTGTTTTCACTTCTTAAATGTGTTAGCTTATTCAAAACATGTGGGTTCTTCAATAACCTTGCTCATATAAGCATAATGTCTAGACATAAATGAATCACAGATAAGTATTCACTTGGATACCTTACCCTACATGAGTTCCTTATCTCACCATTCCATTGATTTGGATATTTGAGGGTGACCTTTGATATCCCCCCACCCCCCTTCTCATGATGGTCTAAGTTGAAATTAATCCATATATCTTCATCTCCTTATATTTGTGTGATTTTGGCTTTGCCTTTGCTTAATGCATCACTTAGTCTACTTGATGTAGGGCAACCTCTATCCCATGATAGCTGATTTCTCTACTCTTTGGGTCCACTAAGAACTATGTTCTTTGGTTCATCCCTTGTTATCTTATTCTCTTCAAATTCATTACCCTACATAGATACATTCAAGGCATACCAAGGTAACGATTCATCAATTCTAACATCTCTTCATACTTTTAATTCCTTTTTTCTAGGGTTATAACACCTAACCCTTCTCCTCACTTGGACATCCTATAAAGCACACCTTTTTGATCTATCATCAAGCTTGTTCCTTAATTCATTTGGAATCAATAGATAGCAAGTACAAACAAAGGGTCTCAAGTGTGAAACATCTGGCTTTCTATTGTAGCAAGCTTGATAAGTGTAGTAGCATGTATGTATGAAAGTGGGAGCTCTATTCATGGTGTAAATAGTTGTGGTTGCTGCATCAGCTGAATAACAATTAGGCATACTCACCTCCTTCATCCTCATTGCCCTGGCACAATCTGTAATATACCAATTCTTTATCTCTCCTACATCATTTTGTTGTGGTGTATATGTGCATGTGATTTTGCTTTTGATACACTTAATTTCCAAGAAAATAAAAAAAATACTGAGATACGTATTCCCCCCTCCATCTCACCTAATACACTTGATGTACTTGTCACATTCTCTTTCAACCATAACCTTTAACTTCTTGAAATAATAAAATACATCTGATTTATGTCTTAGAAAATGGAGCCAAGTCATCCTTAGACAATCATCTACGAAAATCTTAAAATATCTATTACATCCAATTCATGTTTCCTTTGTTGATCCACACATATCTTTAAGAATGAGGTTGAGTGGAAGGTGGCTCACATAATTGTTCTTATTGAATTGTATATATTGTCTGCTTTCCCAACTGATAAGCTTCATACAAGTTCTTGAGATTGTGATTATAGAGATTAGGTAACCCTAACACTAACCTCTTATTTTCAATGTCCTTCAATCTTTGAATGTTTATGTGGTCATACGTTTTGTGCCATAGATCTGATTCTACCATCTTCTTGATTCCAAATGTGAAGTTATGTGATAGAATTTAGGCTTCAAGGCAAACAACCTTCCTTCCTTTGTACCTTTGATTCTCAATTTGTACCCTTCTTTAGGGTTTTGCATAGACTATCCAATCTGATTGGACTTGACCTAAAAACCTCTCTCAACCATTTCCCCCACAAAAAACAATTTCTTTGTGATTGTGGACACATCAAGCACATCTTTCAAACACTTGGATTTAAGAGAAGATTCTAACATAACATAACCTATGTGTGTAATAGCATGAGGAGTATCATCATCTATTTCTACATGTCATTTGGTTGATGGCACTTTCATGCTTGATAAGAACTCCTTGTTGCAACTCATGTGGTCGCTACACCCACTATCAATGTACTAGTTGTTTGATCCTTGTGTCTTTTAGTCACTCATCTACATCATGGCTTGATTACTTTCAATTTCATTTCAAGTAGATGCATAATTACTTGACCTCTAGGGGTTGAATTAGTCTTCTCCCTTTGATAGTAGTCTCTTGCATAGTGGACATACTTGCCATAAATGAAGAATCGTTATGAATTTTGATTTCATCTATTCTAGTTTTATCTTTCTCCTCTTCCTCTTGAAAGAATTTGGACAAGTTTGTAGGAGGTAGGAAAGTGAGTTGCGAAGCGACGAAGTTTTGTCTAGCGAACTAGCACGAGACTAGCTCTTCAGATTATGGAGACTCAAATAGAACGTATTGGCATGCAATAAGTGCAATAAAATGCACTACATACTTTCAAGCATCAAGGAGCAAGAGTTGATACAAAATGGATAGGTTTGCACAATGACTAGCTTGAAAAACTTACTATCTTTGGATGAGACAATCCACTTCAAAAGCTCCTAGCAACCAGCATGATTAGAATTAGACAAAGTCCTTTTGGAGGAGTGATGAAAATGGGGTTCAATGTATACGATGCATAAGATTACAAGAAATAAGCAAATATGCATTGGGAAGGAACCTGACACTCAACAGTGATACCTCCTAGTTTTTAGGAATGTGCAGAGATAGACCTCGAGATAGAAAAACTAGTTTTTCTCTAAATCTACTCAATGCAATGCTTTGCAAATGTAGACACATTAACTAGAGACCAATACCTTTCTAATGCGTCCACTTTCATGCAATTTTGAGCTCCATATAGAGAGCAACAACCTCTTGAAGCATACTATTGTTAAAGAAGATGATGCAGAAAAATGAAGGAGCAAGACAATTATGGCCACAAATATATGTGTATTCCTTCCATGTAATGTAAAAGTGATTTGAAGTCTTCATATAGACTCATGAATTGCTCCAAGACTTTGACAAGTGGATTTTGAAGTCAAATGAAGGAGATAAAGGTTGTTGGAGGGAATCAATTCACTTTCCTACAATCTAGAAAAAGTGAAGATGTGGTCTGATCTAATTTTAGCTAATTGATTGATTGATTGATTTAAACTCAACCACCACAAATTCATGGAATTTGGGAGATATTTCCACCTTTTTAGATGTTTAAAGATCTAGGCTTTTAATATGGTAAAAGATCCATGAAAAGTCTTTTAAAAAAATACATTAAATGAGCATAGGCAGAAGAATGATTCAATGGATATCTAAGTGATAGGTTTTGGTGTAGTTCAAATCCACCTTAAGCACAGTGTAATCTTGATGTTCCAACAAGTCTCCCTCAACCTAAAGTATTCTTGAGTCTTCATTCTCTAATAGGTGGAATACCTGCCTTTGATTTAAGTATGCAAACCTTTATTCCATCAAGTGCCTTTGCCATCAGATTTGCTACTTGCTTTTCACTTGGAACAAAACAAATGTCAATCTCCTTTGCCATGAGATTTTCCCTAAGAAGTGGTAGTGAACCCTTATTTGTTTGGTTCTTGCATGGAAAATAGGATTTGCTACTAGATGCATGGAGCTTACATTATCTCCAAATATGTGAGGTTTGGAATTCACAAGTCCGAAATCTATATACAATTCTTTTAACCATATTGCCTCTTAAATTGATATGGTCAAATGTCTAAATTCTACTTCACTTGAGGATAAAGAAACTAATGGTTTCTTCTTAGAACTGCATGACACTAGCTTTGAACCTTGAAATGCTAAGTAATGAGAGCTACTTCTTCTATCATCCTTGGCTCATGCTCAATCTGCATGTGAATAGATTTTGATATCCAAATATGAGGAGTAAGGATACAATATACCTTCATTGATTGTACCTTTGAGAAACTTAAGTACTCTCTTAGCTGCATTCATGTGTGGCCTTCTTTAAGAGTGCATGAATTGGCTTAGCACTCCCATGCTATATGATATGTATGCTCTTGTACGAGTAGCATTTATCAAGATACCTACCAAGATTTAATATTCTCTGATGTATTCAATTTTCTCACCTTCATAAACACTAAGTTAATGATTCATCTCCAAAGGTGTACCTATAGGTTTAGTGTTTTCCATTTTGAACTTAAGAAGTATATCTAGAATGTATCTCCTCTAAGTCAAATACATTACTTCATCTATGTATATCACATGCATACCTACGACCTTTGTGAGCTCACCTAAGTCACTGATTTTGAACTCCTCTTGCATGTGTCCCTTGATCCTTTGAATGGCATTTAGATCATCATTTTTCACAATAATATGATCTACATATACACATAGATATATAACCTCATTGTGATCCCTTTTGATGAATAGAGATAGATCCGAGTTGGTAGTTTTGAACCCTTGATCTTGAAGGTATGTGACCAACCTATAAATCCAAGCTCTAGGAACTTGTTTCAAGCCATGCAATGAATTCTTAAGTTTGCAAACATAAGATGCATGATTAGGGTTTTCAAAACCTGGAGGTTGTGACATGTATACATAATCACTTATTCAACTATTTATAGATGCATTTTTTTAATCAAGTTCGAGGAGTCACCAATTTCTTGGAGCAGTTATACTTATGAATGTTCTGATTGTGGTCATCTTTGCAATTGGTGAGAATGTCTCCTCATAGTCTATACCATGATTTTGTGAGCATCCTTTGGCAACTAATCTTGCCATGTACGTTCAAACTGATCCATCTTGTTTTCTTTTAACTTTATACACCCATCTGTAATCAATTACCTTTTGATTGGATGACATTGGAACCAAATCCCAAGTGTCCATCTCCTTCAATACATCTATTTCTTCTTTCATGGCCTTTTCCCAATTATGGTTTCCCTTTGCATCCTCATAGGTTCAAGGTTCTTCTTAAATTGAGTCCTTTGTTAAGTAGATGGAATGCTTTGTAACTAATGTGGAATCATATCCATACCTTTCTTGTTGTTTCTTCTCTCTTGTTGATCTTCTAAGCACTTGCTTGGAGCATTCTCCACACTCCTCCATTTTTTATTTTCCTCTTGACTTTCATAGTTTTTAATCCTTTTCCATTTCATCTTGTTCATCATCTATATCACGTCTCAGATCATGGACACGTGTATCATGCTTGCTTCCTAATTGAAGAAATCGGAATCAAGATCATATGGTAGACTTACCTTTTGTTTGTCTTCATCATTCCAAGACCTCTATTCTTCAAACACAACATCTCTACTTGTAGTGAATTGCTTGGTTGAAGGATTATAGAACCTATAACCCATCTGAGCTGAGTGATACCCAATAAACACTTCCTTTATTACCTTTTCATCTAGCTTACCTCTTGTTTGTGATGGTACATGAACATAAGCTAAACAACCAAACACCTTGCAATGTCCAAGACTAGGTTTTCTTCCATGGCATGCTTCATAAGGAATCATAACTTGAAGTAATTTGGATGGCAGTCTATGGACAAGGTACAGAGTAGTTGGAATATCCTCTGCCTATAGATAATGTGGCATCCTCTTCTCTTAAAGCATTATTCTGGTTGATCCAACCAATTTCTTTTTTCTCCTCTCTACAATTCCATTTTGTTGAGGAGAGTACCTAGTAGTCCCCATACATCTGTATGTACTAAGTCCGATACGTTATTGTGGATGTAGCCTTTGTGGTTGAATGGTTGTCTTTGTGCCTTCCTAATCTGAAAACACTTTGATCCATGCATATATCCCTCAAGGTTCTTTCATTCATATGAGCAAGTCTCTTATGCCACACTCCAAGATCACTTAGGCTTTGAGACCCAAAGGTGAATAGAGCTATGTTCCTAGTTTATCCTACTCAAATGTAAAGAGCCTACCATGCTTCTCACCTCTAGCTATCTTCTTGAAGCCTTGACATGGATCTTGCACAAAAGCTCCATGTTGGATGAACCTAACTTGCAAGCATTTTTCAACTATTTCACCTACACTTATTAAGTTTTAGTGATATTGGGTACATAGAGAACCTTACTCAAATTGTTTGTCCTGTAATTGGAAGATTTGACATTACCAATCTTCTCCACATTGTGCTTTGTGTCATCCTGTGTTTGAACTTCATATCTATGCTTTGGACCTTCCAAATCAGGTAAAAGAGCAATGTTGCCTACAAGATGATTTGAGCATCGTGAATCTATGAAGAACAAATGATCATCTTCTTTACCTTATTTGTGGCTTGGATTCATAAGAAAAACTGAGTCTTCATGTGGTTGATCTTGTGAATATTTGTTGAATTCCCTTCTATTATAGCCTTTATTGTTATTTTTGAAGTTGTGTCCACCTGTGCCTCTAGTGCTACCATATCCACTTCTTCCACTTCTTTCTGGGTCTTCCTTCCCATTGAACCGGCAAATCTGAGTGGTGCAGCTGGTCGTATCACAAATGGCACAAGGTTGAACATTCTAACCTTTGGCTTTGTCATGCTTTGGTTCTTTCTTCTTCCCTTTCCACTTGTTCTTGCTTGCGAAGTTGACTTGGGAAGTCCCCTCTTCATCTTCTTCCTTCTTCTTGGCTTTTAACTTCTTGTCCTTCTTATCTGCATGTAGAGGACTACTTGAATTACCATGATAGGAGTTACCTTCCTTTATGCTATTGTTGGCCTCTTGATTGAAGAGTTGTCCAAGAAAGATGTTGAAGTCTGGAGTTTGCACATCCATGATGAGATCATAAGTATTGGTGAAAGATTGCCATTTCTTATCACTTCAAATCCCATTGAGAGTTTGCCTCATGATAGCCTCTTCTTCAATCAGCTCTCCAATGGATGCTAACTAATCCGCAACATCCTAGACTTTGGTAACAAACTTTGTGATAGTTTGTTAAAGTGTCTTCTTCATTTGGTTGAAGTCGATGTTCCAAAGATGATTCTTTCTTGCTTTGGTACTAGCACAAAAGAAAGTCTCGAGGGCATCCCAAGTCTCTTGAGATGTCTTGCATCCTCTCATCTGTTGTAATAGAAAGTCAGAGATAGAGTTTAGTATGTATGACCTTGCTTGAGCATCCCTTGCACACCAAAGTGTGAGCTTCTATATCTCCTTTTGTGTAGGCCCTCCTTTGGATCTTGGAATCGGCTAGCTTCATCACATGCTATAGCTCCATAAATATTTCTACCTTGCAAATAGGCCTGCATTCTGATTTACCAAGCTGCATAGTTGTGTCGATCAAGCTTCTGATTCTTTGAGGGAAAGCAATCACCCATCATAATCTAGCTTTGATACCACTCAAAGAACTTGGAGAAGCTTGTAGGAGGTAGAAAAGTGAGTTGCAAAGCAATGATGTTTGTTCTAGCGGATCGGCACAAGGCTAGTCCTTCAGCTTATGGAGACTCAAATAGACCTTATAGGCATGCGATAAGATCAATAAAATGCAGTACATAGTTTGCATCATCAAGGAGCAATTGTTGACACAAAACAAAAAGTTTTGTGCATTGACTAGCTCAAAAAAATTACTATCTTTGGATGAGACAATAAACTTTTACTGCTCCTAGCAACCAATATGATTAGAATTAGAAAAAATCCTTTTGGAGGCATGATATACATAGGGTTGAGTGTGTAGAATAAAAGATATTACAAGAAATAAGCAGAATATGCTTTTGAACATGATACTCAAGAATGGTACCTCATAATTTTTAGGAAGGTGGAAAGATAGACCTCGAGCCAGAAAACCTCCAATTTCTCCAAATCTACTAAACAAAATGATTTAAACATGCATATATACAAACTACACACAACATATCACCTGATCATCCAACTTAGAAATTAACCAAATCTCTTGATAAACATCAACAACCTCGGAAGCCTGCAACAAGGATAGAAATTCCTCAGTTGAGTTACCATGTGTTTTAAATTCTCATGCTAAAATAGTTTAGGTTTTGAAATAAATCCCGACAGACCTTCTATATCACCCTACATCCATACGTCTGTAGACTGAAGTTAAGAACATGGCGGACAATATTATCAACAAGCTCAGACCTTTGAGAAGCACTGTCATGCTCAAAAACCTTGTCCAAGGAATGTCAAGATTGAATTTTATTCCACAACATTTACTCCACAAAAACTTCCCAACTTCAACAATTAGGAAAGATCCATCAAATAGGAGTTAAGTTAAACAAGAAGTTAGGTTTCAATGAATCCTTCCATTAAAAGCAATGCTGGAGGATCCCATAGGGTCCCTTGGCTCAAATGGAAGACATTCAAGATGCACTTGGTCTAGTATTTGTTCACTGATAATCGTAGTCTTCTCTACTTAAAAGTAATCGTAACCTTCAGAGGCATAGACAATTCGAAAGATAGAAGTTCCATGAACTATCTAGATGCACTTCTTGATAATAAGCACCTTATGCATGGGTTTAATTGGCTGTAATTTAAGCATTAATATTCGATCAGAAGTGGAAGCTCTTGTGACTTTCAAAAAATTCCTTCATTATGTTATCGGTGAAGGAATGCACAGAGTAAAGTTTATATCATCATCGACATTAGCATGACTGCGATTTTGCAAGAAACATCTTTGTTTTTTCTTTGCAGCCGCGACCTAGAAAATGAAGAAAATTGTTTATATCCCTTCTTACACGTATTGAAATCATTCATATTTTATCAATAGTCAAATGTTGAAACAAATTATTAGTATCCCATCTTACACGTTTCTGAATTGTTCCAAGTTTTGTTAATAGTAAATTAGAAAAATTACTTCATCGTTGGAACAATTTGCATTCCTTTTTGTCTCCATGATATGGAATTTTAAAGAACGACTAAATCAATTTACTCTCTTGGATTCGGAAAATGATGAATGTTTTATAAGGGTTGAGTTGCTATCTTACAATATAATGCGTGTAAGAAAGCTAGCTCACCTTATCTCAGCTAAATGAAAGCCTATTTGAATCATCAAACAAAAACGTAGGTATGGAAGACACTCTTACTTCATATAATGAATGCAGTGGACATGAATCTGGTTTAGACCCATAGATAGAAACTTCGTAGTTAACAAAGGATTATCAAAACAATTACCATAAAGTAGTTGACGGTCTAAGGAAACGCAAGTGTGGCCTTATGAGTACTACTAAAGCTACAGTTGAGTAGTGGAGGAGGTGACTAATGGTGTAAGTAGCGATGAGCCAGTAGTGGAGGAGTTGACTAATGGTTACTATTCGGGCGACGTGTAGTTTGAGATGTCTCCAGCAGCTTGGCTGCCGTCCAACACAGTAGTACCGTCTTTCCCGATGGGATGCGACACAACTTGTAGATCGAAAGATGCATCTGCTTTAGAGATCTTTGATTTAAAAGGAAACGCGGAACACAGATAAGATAATTGAATACAACGCGGTAAATATCTTCATAGACGGAAGTTCCTCCGACATACATGGGACATCGATCACATAGATGGTCAAGTGTTCGGATGGGATGTGAAGCTTCTAGGAAGCCTCCTATCTCTAAAAGACCTGATAAGCTCAGTGACAACGGCACATGCTAGGCGACGTCCTGGAGAGGGGTTGTTTGTCTGGTAGTGATCTTGCCAAATGGCACAGTCTTGATGATTACCGCGGCGATTCTAACATGAAAGTGACGAAGGAGACTTTCTCCGCATAATGGAGGAGACGTTCCGGCCCTTTCCAAACTCAGACTTCCTGCTACGAACGGGAGACCCAGAGTCTCGCGACAACGACTATAACTTAGAAAAGTAGTCGAATTCCTCACTCGATGCAATACGAAACTTCGAAGAAACCTCCTTCCTCAACATGTACTACATCATCCTGTCTAGCAGGCAGGTCAGTGTAAAGCTGTGTAAATGACGACGTCTGTAGCTTACATTAAGCCTTCTTCGTTCCTTGCGATGGCAGTTCATAGGCAGTACGTTTATGGGCTTTACGAAAGCCACATAAGGCTCTGCATCGCCGGCACTCCTTTTGTTGCCTTCAAAGTCGAGATCCTGCGAGCCCTGAGAATACGGATCCACGGAAGTGTACGATCTGTTTTGTAGCTTCTCCCCATGATGGATGTCTCAGTAGTCGGAACGACACACGGACACCTTTTGTTTTTTTAATGGAGGTTCGATGGAGACCTACTCCTCCTCCAGGCTTTAACTTTGAAATTGCAACTGTACAAAGAAAGGCATAGTACTCATGGGACCCCCCTTATCCTACAAGAACAGGGATTTACATAGCTGAGTTAAATTATGGTCATAACAACCACTGGGAAGGACAAACGATGACACATCAGCCACAAGACAACTCTCCATGATAAGCATGTCCCTTACATGGTGTCGATAGGGGTTGAACCCTCACCTTCGCCTCAAGCGGCGAGAGACCCAACCACTGGAGAAGCGACTTGGAACTTCTTGCAACAATATTCCTTATTAATGTGTTAGTGTTTTATGCATGTCTAGTCGTGCCCATGTGATCAAGGTTCACACGTCTATTCAGATGATTTGTTCGAGCCTCCCATGTGGTGATAGTTACACAGAGGTGTGTTCAACGCTCCCCTTTAACTAGAACACATGGGGAGATATTGGCAGAGCCCTATAAGTCCCAAATCTTTCTTACAAAGTATGAACATCTCTGTTGCTAGAGGTTTTGTGAGCATATCCACGACATGAGGTTGAAAATCTCAGCTGCTAGAGGTTTTGTGAATATATCTCCCGCCTGAGGTTATACATGCGTAAGACAACTGAGTTTTCTTTTTGTTTGATCAACTAAGGTTATACATTTTCCAAGTCAAGAACACCATGTTCGTGATTCTTACCAAGGAAAGAATCAGCAACATGGTAGGAGAAAGAACAAGGAAAAGAATGGTCAACGGAATAAGAGTAGAAGTAAATCAAGGAAGAGGGATATCGAATGCCATTATTGTCATAAGAAAGGACACATGAAGAAAGACTATTATGCATTAAAGAATGCTAAAGGTAGAGGACAAAATGTTGATGGGCATGTTAAACAGTTACCTGCACCATTTACTTGGACTGTGAAGATTGAAGAAATTAATGCTATTTCTGATGATGTTGATGTGTTGACACTTGATAGTACTATGCCATGTGAGGCACTTATGGCTGATTCTCTTTCCCACACCTGGCTGCTAGATTTTGGTGCTTCTTTCCAAGTGACACCACATAGAGAATGGTTCTCTAATTATGTAGCAAAGTCTCTTGGTACCATGAGACTTGGTGACTCTTACCAGTGTGATGTTGTGGGGATTGGAGATGTAGTTGTGCAGTTCATTGATGGTTCAAAATTTACTATGCATAATGTACACCATGTACCTCAGTTATCACACAGTTTGATGTCCATTGGTCAACTTGATGACCTTGGTTACAAGGTGGTCTTCTATGCTCAGTCCTTTCGTATATCAAAGGGCAATATGGTTATTGCAAAAGGAAGCAAAGTTCGCTCACTTTATCCTTTATTTGTATCACAGAAAGAACACTTGTTAGCTGTTACTGAACAACTTATGGCTTGTATTTGGCATGGTTGTTTGGGCCATATATCTCATAGTGGAATGGAAAATCTTTCTCGTTCTGGCTACTTACCTGTGTTATCTTTCTCTGATTTTTTCATTTTGTGAGCATTGTCAATATGGAAAGCAAACAAAAAATGTGCATAAAATGCACATTGACTCTTCAATTCAGCCTTTAGATCTCGTTCATATAGATGTGTGTGGTCGTATGCCCACTAGGTGCTTAGATGGTTCTCTTTACTTTATCACTTTCATAGATGATGCTACTAGAAAAGTCTGGGTATATCCTATCAAATGAAGGGATGATGTATTCCCTACTTTCAGAAAATGGCTTGCTTTAGTTGAGACTGAAAAAGGAACTAGCTTAAGGCTTTAGGTTCAGATAATGGGGGTGAGTATACCTCACATGAATTCAGCCTTTTTTGTCAGTCTAGAGGGATTCATAGAGAGTTTACAACTCCTTATACCCCAGTACAGAATGGTGTAGCTGAGAGGATGAATATAACTATTCAAGATAGAGTAGTCTCTATGTTGCATCATGCAAACCTCTCACAAGTTTTTTGGGCAGAAGCAGTATTGACTGGAGTTCATTGATTAACCTTTCACCTAGTACTGCCAAATTTCTGAAAGTGGCACAAGAGTTATGGACAGGTAAACCACCATATTATGATCATCTTCGAGTTTTTGGGTGTGAAGCTTATGTTCATATACCCAAGAATCTTAGACAAAAGTTGGACCATAAGTCAAAGAACTGCATTTTTCTTTGATATGGTCCAGAAGGACAATTTGGATATCGCTTATGGGATCCTGAAACACGGTCAGTGATAAGAAGTAGTGATGTCATTTTTAATGAGTCTAAGATGCATAAATAGCCCATTAAGGAGGTTCAAGTGAGAAGAGTGGTGTTTGAGGATACTAGTCCTCCGGTTAGCATGCATAAAAGTGACTCTAAGATGCACATAGGGATGTTCAAGAGAATGTCCATTCAGATCAGTCTACACATGTTCCTATTCAGCAACCATTGAGACGTACTGCACGTGTCTCACATCCACCTGATAGATATGCTCCAGGTTTAGATTTTGTTATGCTAACAGATGCTGGTGAGCCTTCTTGCTGCAAAGATGCTATGTAGACAGAGGATCATGTCAAGTGGGAGCGTGCCATGAAGAGTGAGTTGAATTCTATTTACAAGAATGGTACTTGGGACTTAGTACCTTTGCCAAAGGGCAGGAAAGCTTTACCATGTAAATGGGTATGTAAGCTGAAATTCACATCAGATAGTGCTTCTCCAAAATATAAAGCACGACTTGTTGCAAAGGGTTTTAAGCAACAACATGGTGTTGATTTTGAGGAAATCTTCTCTCCAGTGGTCAAGATGACTACTTTGCGCATGTTGCTTGGATTCGTTGCAATGGAGGACTTAGAGCTAGTGCAAATGGATGGGAAAACAACTTTCTTGCATGGAGATCGTACAGGTGAGGTCTATATGGAACAACCAGAAGGTTATGTAGTTCCTGGCAAGGAAAGTCTAGTTTGTAAGCTCAAGAAGAGCTTGTATGGACTTAAACAGTCTCCTAGACAATGGTACCAAAAGTTTGATGCTTTTATGAAGTCCCAAGGCTATTCTCGGAGCAATGAGGATCATTGTCTCTTCACAAAGAGATGCTCTGATGGCAGCTTGATATGCTTGATACTTTACATCGATGATATGTTGATTGCTGGGAAGTCTTCTTATGATTTGTCAATTCTCAAAAAGAAGTTGAGTTAGACATTTGATATGAAGGATTTGGGGGATGCCAAACATATTCTTGGCATGTGTATTACTCGTGATAGGAGTAAAAGATGCATATGCTTGTCTCAAAGTGAGTACATATCCAAAGTACTTCAGCGGTTCAATATGCAGAGTGGAAAGGCATTGAGTACACCTTTACGCACATATGTGAAATTGAGCAAGGATGACTGCCCCAAATCAGATGAGGAAAAGGAATTCATGCAAAAAAATTCCTTACCAGTCTGCTCTTGGTAGTCTCATGTATGCTATGGTAGCTACGAGACCAGACATTGCATTTGCAGTGGGAGTTGTGAGCAGATATATCTCTAATCCTGGCAAGAAACATTGGGAAGCGGTCATGATGATTTTGAGATATCTGAGTGGCACTAAGGACAAGTGTCTATGCTTAGGTAGAGGGAAAGCATCCATTATTGGTTACACAGATTCTAACTATGCTGGTTGTGTAGACAATTGTAAGTCTACATCAGGGTACATTTTTCATTTTACTGGAGGTGCTATCTCTTGGAGATCTGGACTTCAAGAATGTACAGTTGTTTCCACCATAGAAGCAGAGTATGTTGCAGCCAGTGAGGCATGTAAGGAAGCATTGTGGCTTTCTCGTCTTGCTTGTGATATGGGTTTACCTCAGCATGTACCTCGCTTGCTCAGTGATAGTCAGAGTGCCATTGCTTTGGCTAGGAATCCGGTCTATCATGCAAAGACCAAGCACATTGAGGTGACGTATCACTTCATTAGAGATTCCTTAGCCACTGAGAGCATTATTCTTGAGAAGGTTCATACTCGAGATAATGCTGCAGATGCTTTGACTAAAGCTCTACCACAGGATAGCTTTCGACATTGTTGTCACTTGATGGGGGTTACTTGATTCTTGATCTTATGTAGTCACATGGACACTGTGTAACATGCCCATCAGGTGGGAGGTATAGTTTGCATACTTACACTCAGGTATTCTTTATCATTCTTTATTTTTTCTCCCATAGTTACTCTAGCCATATTGGCCTTTAGTGGGAGATTGTTACCGTTAGTGTCCATGTGAAAGGCCAAATGGCCACCGAACACTTCTTTGTATATGTTCTTTAATAAAACATAAAGTGGCCTGGTCAGTCACAGACTGTAAGTTTGACCGCATTTGTAAGACCTAAGAAGTCTGTCTTCGTGCTCTCTACATACTGTGTTTTCTACGTATTTTGCAGCTTCTGCACGGAGTACTGTGCGCAGCCTAGGGAGATCAGTTTTCTACTCCGAGCATATCATCGTGGAGATCTCGAGAAGGAGAGCACACTATGGTGCATGCCATCAAAATACTTCAGTTGGAGGAAGGCTTCATAGATGACTAATACATATCCTTGAGATGAAAGCATTCTGCTACGTGAGAGAGAGAGAGAGAGAGAGAGATTGAGAGAGAGAGAGAGAGAGAAAGTGAGAGAAAGTGAGAGAGTGGAAAGTGGCTCCATGGTGGAATGCATTGGCACTCAATGATGGGATGTTCAAGGTCGGATCAGTGAAACCTCACCCACACTAATGAGTGTTGTAGAGGAGGTATTGGGGTATCTCCTTTTAGTAGGATCATGCACCATGCACTTCCAGTACCTTGCCTACTGAAGGGAGGTTCTCCTTAGGGAAATATAGCCTTTAACACTTATGTGAGCAGGTAGATAACAATAATTGCACAGAATTGTAAATACTTAGGGAGAAGACAAATGAAAATAGTGGAAGACTAAACCACTCCTTAGTTGGAACAGATGATTACAACGTAGGCAAAGGAAAAGCTCCAAAAGCTGATGTTCTATGCTAACATGTCAATCGAGAACAAAGCAAAATCAATACAAGAGATTCGTCCAATAAATGAGCACAACTAGATGAAGACTTGCACTGCTTAGTACAAAAGTATGAAAACTTGCTTTAATTGGAAGAGCACGGAAATACCACTGACTTAAACTGAATGACAAAACCAAGCCACTTCTTTACACTACAGTGCTATTAGCCCTCCACTAGGAAGCCCATGCTCTGTATTCTCACCATAGAGTGACTTCCTACAATAGGCTTGTAGCCACAGAGTGCAAAGAGAGGACCAAAAGAGATGCCAGAAATAAGCTGTATACGTCTCTGTATGTGTGTGTATCCCAATGAGGACTAGTCTATTGCTTTTATAGGCTCGAATAAGCCAATAGGGCCTTGCTGATTTCCCACGTTCACTCAAGATGTGCCGATTGATTGCCCCAAAATTGGAGGGGTAGATCAAGTATGGTACTGGCCACCAGCTTTGAATTAGATCCTCAAAAATAGGCAGTCGTCACGAATGGTTGGCGACAACAGTCATTTATCTTCTTTCACTTTTACCACTTATACTTTTACTCTCGTTTTGAATGAAAGCTAAGATCTCATTATGTGCCGCCCTGATATTGTAATGCCCCTCTGAACTCCTCCTTTTGATAATGCACATAACACTTGTAGTAGTTTTTGACCCTTACATATTGAGTGGGGGAGGTGGTGGATGGTGTGGCTGGAGGAGGGACGGTGGGATGGAGGGTTCATTCTAACTTCACTAATAAAAGAGCCCAATGAATTCCCTAATTCAAAGAGTCAAAAGCATCAATGTAACAACATCAGAAGATCAGGAACTTTTTCCAAAGCATGTATGATATGATATGAAAGGCATGATCAGAGAGCTAATTTATGTCCTTGGTCATCTTATGTCTTTGGTCATATGTATAGTAGAATCGAATCAAAACTTGGTTTAACCACGTGAGGAGCCAAATGAATTCTCTTGGGAGAGTCATCCTCTACATACTGAACTTCAACAAGCATGGGGGTGGAGGGAGGATGGGGGCGGAGGTGGAGGGGATGGAGGAGGAGGGGATGGAGGAGACAGAGGTGGAGGAGGAGATGGTAGTGGAGATGGAGGAGGGGGAGAGGGTGGTGGAGGTGGCTGTGGGGGCGGAGGGTGGAAATATGAGGGTGGAGGAGGTAGAGGTGGAGGGGATGGAGGAGAAGGAGATGGAGGAGGTGGAGGTGGAGGGCGAGGGGGAGATGGTGGTGGAGGTGGTGGAGATGGAGGAGGGGGAGAAGGTAGTGGAGGTGGCTGTGGGGGCTGAGGGGGGACATATGAGGGGATGGAGGAGGCAGAGGTGGAGGGGATGGAGGAGGAGGGGATGGTGGAGGAGGAGATGGAGGAGACGGAGGTGGAGGGGGAGATGGTGGTGGAGGTGATGGAGATGGAGGAGGGGGAGAAGGTAGTGGAGGTGGCTGTGGGGGCTGAAGGGGGGAAATATGAAGGGATGGAGGAACTTCAAGAGGGAGATTTGCCATCTTTGAATAAACACCATTTGTTACAAAGAAACTTGCTCGCTTTCTTGGAACCACCATATAACTTTAGATCTTTGCTCAAGAATCTCAATGGAAAAGGGCGAATGTAGAAAGCCCCATAGGCT
>CM035440.1:18642266-18807266 GCA_020310875.1 Ceratopteris richardii | reverse complement strand
TATATTTCTTACCCCTAGGTTGACCAGTTGGACTAATCGGTCATATGAAATCAAGACCCCATCGTTCGAACGGATGCCATCCTGTAGATATGACTAAGGGTTGGAAATTCAATTTGGTTGGTGTAGGAGCACATCTCTGACAAATGTGGGATTCTTTAGCAAACTTGATCACATCCTTGTAAATATAAGGCCACCATAGTCCTTTGTGGATGATTCTATGAGCCAATTCTTCCCCCTTTAGATGCCCTTCACTGTGCAGCCTCTAGCAAAAGATTTACCTCCTCTAGATAAACACACTTTCTCAAGATACCATTCTTGACAATATTTATATAAATTCTTATTTATAATTGAGTATGCTTTGGTTTTGAGGAGTAATCTTCTCTTTTCTGTTGGTGTTAAGTGATTTGGGAGTTTTCCAGTAGTGAGAAAATGGAGAATTCCATCATACCAATCAGTCTAAGTTGCTACTAGGGAGATATTACTATCCACCAATTCATTATTAATACCTGTTGCCTTCTCACTCATTGCGGTCCTGGATACTTGATCTGCCATGTATTGCTCTCTTCGTGGCTTAATATGAATATCAAAGTTGAATTCTTGAAACAGGAGTAACCATCTCCAAACCCTTCTAGCTACTCTAGGCTTGTTTATCAAGTACTTCAAGGGCTAATGGTTATATATGACTATAAAATGTACACCGAGAAGGTAATCCCAAAAATTTTGAAGAGCAAATACAATAGCCAAACCTTCCCTTTTGGTCATTTTGTAGTTCCTTTCTGCCTTAGTGAGTAGTCTGCTGGCATAGGAGATAGGTCTATCAACCTTGTGTGATGATGGTTGAGCCAAAACGACACCAACAACATGAAGTCTTGCATGTGTATGCACATGAAACTCCACTGACCAGTTAGGAACACTTAGAAGTGGAGCAGTACATAACCTGAATTTTAGTTCAGAAAGTTCTTTCTTAGCTTCAGGACTCCATGAGAAGGGGACCTTTTTACTGGTAAGCCTTGACAAGGGTTTAGCTATTTCAGAATACATTTGTATAAATCTTCTATGGTATCTGTTGGTGCAATTTACAAGCCTACACATTTGGCTTGTAGTCCATAATCATATGGAGAAGCATGAGAACCAATGCTAAAAGATAATTACCCATTTACACTTTGTAAAAGTCACATTTGACTTGCAATCTTTGTAATCACCTACCCAAGGGAGTTGTGGTGTTTATTAGTTGGAAATCATGAATCAATCAAGGGACTATATCCTAGGATGTAGGAGCATGATTATAGGGAGCCAAAAGTCTAAATTCAAATTCAAACTTTGAACTCAATTACTATAAAAATGATCATAAAAAAGTCGCGAGGTAGAAGAGTCACTTTCCAATTTTCTCATTATCAATTCTGAGTGTGTGTGAGGCCTAAACTTTAGCCCACACCTATCTACACCATTATTCAATGATCTTCATGCCAATGGTATTATACAACATTGTTCATTAATACATATATCTACATTGTTCATTTCTGAGTTCTCTGTCAAAGTGTCTGATGGTTGGTCACCTTGTGGAGAGCCTATCTCACTCATTTCTCCTTCAAATGCAAAGATCTATAGCTTCTTGGAACAAGCTCAAAGTCTACTACATACTATCAAAGTTTGAAGGACTTCTATTTAGCCATGTCAGAGAAAAGTCCGTCGAGTTGATCACTGGTCAAAGTCTGTAACAGTTCTAAAAAATCGGGTGTAAAGGTTTACTTGCTATATTGATTTCTCTGAGCATATTTAATCTTTTTAAGTAATTCCACTTGGAATAGTTATCTTGCTAAGGTAGTTAGATACTCCTTAAAGGAAGTTTTCCAATTCCTACGGTGCTGGTCATACTGAGCAAAAGAAGTAGCAGGTGTCTACCCAAGAATAGAAGGTTTTCTTGAAGACTTGAAGTTCAAAGTTATCTATTTTGATTCATTTGTTTCATACATCATTTCCAAAGTACATAGGCCAACTTATGGTGTCATTGAAAAGCTAAGAAGGTCCACTTATCAACTTCGAAGCATCAAAGGGCTGGTACAAAGCATGATTTGGTAGTACCTACTCATCGTCCTGAAGTATTCATCCATCTTCCCAATAGTGGTATCCGAGCAAAGTTAAGGTAAAATGGGACATCTTCCCAACAGTGGTAGCTACATATTAAAAACTATAAGACATCCCAAGAGACTTGGGAAACCTTGTCATCATATTTCTCTTCCAACACAAGGGCCGGAAAAATCAGTTGTGGAGTGAATTCACCACACTAAGGAAGCAACCTAAGCAGGCTATTTGGGAGTTTGTGACTAAGATTAAAGATGTAGCAGATCAGTTAGCAAGCATGGGAGAAGAGCTCCCACACCTCCCACACCCCCCACAACCTCCACAAGCTCCCCCTATTCCCACCCACAACCTCCCACACCTCCCACAACCCCCCACAACCTCCCACACCCCCCACAACCTCCACAACCTCCCCCTATTCCCACCCACAACCTCCCACACCCCCCACAACCTCCATAACCTCCCCCTATTCCCATCCACAACCTCCCACACCCCCCCACAACCCCCCACAACCTCCCACCTCCCCCACAACCTCCCCCTATTCCCACCCATAACCTCCCACACCCCCCAGAACCTCCACAACCTCCCCCTATTCCGACCCACAACCTCCCACACCCCCCACAACCTCCCACACCCCCCACAACCTCCATGTGCAAAACTGATAATAGATTTTTCTTGATACTTTTCTTGTATAAAGCATCTTACAATGTGAATGAACTACCATAAAAATAGTAATATTGATCTCAACAACTGCCATTATCAGAAAAGAGGAGTTGTTAGCACATGTCATAGTATTCCCCTTAAGGAAAGTCTCAAATGAGCTAAAGAAACTATGTTGCAAGGTAACATGTTTGGCTGCCCCTATCAAAGTATCAATCATCTGAGTCTATTTCAAACATCAAAATACTCATGAGAAGATGGGTCCTAGATGCAAGCAATTATAAATACCCATTCTTCATTTTTAATAATATAAGCAGACTCTAATTTAGGTGTAGAAGCCTCTTCAACAACCATTACATCCTCTTTCTTCTTTGCCTCCTTTGAATCAAGTTAAAGACAACTCTTTATGACATGATCATTTTCGTTATGGTACTTGCAATTTCTTTTTCCTTTTATGTTTGATTTTCAACTTTCTTTTCCATCTTTTATTATGCAACATGAGTAGATATCTACTTACTAGAAAATGAGATTCATTTAGTTTCTCCCTTGTGATTAGCTAGGAAAACTTGATCTACAACATTCATAATTCATCTACTCTTCTTGGAATCATCTTCTTGCAACAAAACTTAGACTAACTCCTCAAATAACATGGAATTTGGATTTCCTTTCATTGCCAATCAAAGAATAGAAGAAAAAATCTCATATGAATCTGGAAGACCATTTAGAACAATCTAAAGAATATTCCACAACCCATTTTCTACTAATACATGATGCATCATATATGCCCATGATCGTTGATTTGTACCATCCCACTTATCCTCAGTGGCCATCCCACTTATCTCAGAATATGTGATTTCCAGTTTCTAGATACCCTAATGTGGAAAATTGATTGCATCTCAAAATATTCAATAAAAACACCATATTAAGCTCCACTAAACGTATAGTAGACCTATAATCACTTGTATCGGAAAAGAGAAACATGTAAATATGTTTGGCACAAAAGGATGAAATTTCTATGATAACGCATTCAAAGCCCAAAACAAGCTCAAATCAAAACTTTAGTATGTGTATGCTCACCAATTTTCATGTGATTCTGAGACTTTGATCAAATGGTTTTTGATAATGCCTAGGATGAGGTGACGACTTGGTTTAATACCAGTTGTTTGACTTTGAGATTTAAGGAACCACATGAACAACACAAAGAGGAAGAGAAAGCTTGCATCATAAGATAATATTTAATGTATTACTTAGTGAATGTACAAAGATAAGTGATCCATTAAAGCTATATATGTATATTCAAGCTAGGGGAAAAATTCTCCTAAAGAGGGGGAAAAAGGGCTCGTGTGGCCCTATCTATGTTCACACAAATCACTAACAAAACATATCAACAATAGTAATCACCCATTTTCTTATTTATGTGTTTCATCAAATTATATATCCTCATTTGCATCACAAAAACGTGAAAAATCCATTGTATAAGAATCTAATACAAAAGAAACATTATGAGAGCATGAATGTGTACAATGGAATACTGCATTCAACTTGCATTCAACTTTTTGACAATGTTGTCCTTCAATCTCACCACTCTACAAAGCTATCAATGCATGCACCTCCACATTCTACCATCTCAACCAAGCTTTGTAGTAGCTGCAATAGGAACTATAGCAGGATCCAAAACATGAAGATCATCATCTTGCACATCATTTGCAACACTAAAACATATGAGGGGCATACAGACCTTATGTTAATGCAAATAGACGAGTGCAATTCAGCCCCAGAATTGGTATAAGCACCAACATACACCTTGGTACAATAACACCAGTATAAGCATCGGCATAGGTACTGATATGCGCATTGATAATAGTATTGTCGATATAAGCACATGCATGGGCATGGATATTATTTTGCAGGTATAGGTTTCAGTATCTACCTACAAACTGACGGTATAATTGATGATATGTACATCGATATCTAAATCCTGTGTATAAGCATCGGTATATCTTTGGGCAAATGCATCGGTGGAAGCACTAGTATGTTGCTAGACATACCAATGACCATATCTACAAAAACGTTTGTGGGCAAAGTATGTTGTCTCTTGCTAGAGCAACATCAGACCATGCTATTGTGTAGCAAAAGAAAATACTCTCTACCAAAAAAAAAAAACCAAGTACATGTGACATTTACTCTAGTGGTTGCCGATTTAGGATTTAGATGACCGACATCCAAAGCATGATTTGATAAAGCAAAACACATTCACAAACATAAAAGAGATATGTAGAGAAGAATGAACCATCAACCATGTACAAAAGAGATATTCCATAAATGAACCATGTACAAAAGAGATATATATTCCATAAATGAACCATGTACAAATGTGTGGCAAAACACTTCCATGTATGAGCCAAATACAAAATGTAGGAAAACCGCTCCCACATATGAACCAAATACAAAATTGTGGTGCACAGTTGCCATATATGAGCCAAATACAAAATTGTGGCACACCACTACCATACACATACTTAGAGGGATCAAAGTAGTGGCTATCCATATGTGTATGTATGTAAAAAAACCTAAAATTCTAATCCTGAAGCCTAGAACTAAAACATGTATATATATGTGTGTGAATGTGCATATGTGTGTATTCATATGTGTGCTTCCATATGTGTGTATGTATATGTGCGTACTCATATGCATGTGTATATATATATATATATATATATATATATATATATATATATATATATATATATATATATATATATATATATATATATATATATATATATATATATATATATATATATATATATATATATGCATATGAATGAATCTATGTATGTATATGTGTGTGTACATGTGTGTATGTATATGTGTGTATGCATGCATGAATGTATGTAATATGTATGGGAGAGTGTGTCTATATGTGTGTTTCTATGTGCGCATGTATATATGTCCATATGTGTAAAACAACATGTGTATGAATATGTGTGTATGTGTGTATGTATATGTATCTCTCTTATGTGTGTATGCATGTTAGAGTGTATGTGTATGCATATGTGTATGTATGTGTGTGTACGCATATGTGTGTATGTGTATGCATGTGAGAGTGTATGTATATACATATGTATGTGTATGCATATGTCTATGCATATGTGTATGTATGTGTGCACACATGTGTGTGTATGTATGTATGCATATGTATGTGTATGCATGTGTATATGTGTGTGTGTATGTATCTATTTATTTGCATGTGTATATGTGTGTGTGTATGTATGCATGCATATACATGAGTATGCATGTGTGTGTATATATCTTTATCTCTCTGTCTTTCTCTCTCTTTCTCTCTCTTTATATCTCTCTCTTTCTCTCTATCTTTCATCTCTATCTCTCTCTCTCTCTCTCTCTCTTTCTCTTTCTCCCACTCTCTCTCTTTCATCTCTCTCTCTCTCTATCTCTCTCACTTTGTCTCTCTCTCTCTCTATCTTTTTCCCTCGCTCTATCTCTATTTCTAATTTAGAACAAAATAATCACTTACATTTGTGTGTGTGTATTGTTAGGCTTTCGGTGTTGTAATTGGTAATTATCCATATTTTTTATGGTGTCATAATGGCCAACCATAGTAATTTGTTCACAAAGTAATAAAAAGAAGAGTCACATCTATGTGAGCTTGACACGACAAGTCTACAAGACCCATTCACGATGGGGGATGTGTAGACATTTCTCCATAAATTATGTATTCTATATTTTTGGACGAGTCCTTTGTCACTGCATTATTAATTAATATTTAATTAGTGTCTACTTAAAGTTTAATTCGGGTAAAGATTAGCTTGGTTGATACTTGACGTAGTTAGATATTATATGTAAGCATTAAAGTGAATGTTAGGTTGTAGTGCTAGAGTTCTATAATTGAATATGGTAATGAAATGACAATATTCGATTGTAAAGTGAAACGCTGATAAGATTAGGTGATAATTTGTAAGTACTACAAAGTACTGACGTACCATGAAGTGAGAAATTAAAGTTGAATATAATTCGGGGAAAGTTACTATAGACAATTATGTTGGGATGAGTACTATAATCTAGTGGATTGGTTATCACATTACTTTAGTAGAAGAGGTGGGGAAAATATCGGGGATAGTTTTTATAGGATTCTACCATCCCAAGAATCCTAACAACCGATCATATCTAACATAGTCTTACTAGGTAAGGTTAGATAAAGAGCTTAGTTTAACACTCGTGATCATGGTGGGGAGTGGAGTTCAGTTTTAGAGGGAAGCCTATAGTAAATTTTTAGTGTATATTGTTTTCAACATGGCAATAATTCATTTCAATGAGACTTAGCCAAAGTACTAAAGTGATTCGTAGCTAGTGTGAGTGAATCGTGTGCTGGGAACACCAGCATGGAGTAGTAATGATAGTGTTATGTCTAATGGAAGGAGTGTAGGAAGCAATATTGATTCAATGTCATAGCATTTTCTTGTTTCCAATCTGCCTAATATACCAGAATCCACTCCGATACGCTCGGGTACTATTTCAGTGTGCGATGTAAATACCAAATTCAGTGGTAGTCCGTTATCAGCCAAGTTAACAATAGAAGTCATTATTGTGGGTATTAACAAGCTTATTGAACGTGTTCTAAAGGCAATAGGTGATAGTTCATGGTGGAGTATCCCTATTGAATCCCATAGTGAAGTAGAAATTCCAAGGCATTGGAGTGATAGAAAGATTCTCCTATCCCAAGAGTTGAACCCGATCTAGAAATTAAACATCCAACATCGAGAAACCTATTTGCTACCCACTAATGAGAGCATACAAGTTCCTTTAATTATGAGAAAATAGTATACACACATGTAGAAGCAATGGTAGACATACAAAATGATCAATAGGGATGACAACAAGGAGGTTATCAAAGAGAACCAATTGCAGGAGTGACTTATGCTAAATTTAGTGGATTCCGAGGAGACGATCTAGATGTGCATGTTCACACTTTTGAAATCAATTACACTGTATTGAATAACTTAGAAGATCTAGAATAAAAGACCATTGGATTCGAGTCTACATTAATCAATGAAGTAGCAAGATAACTCATCCAATTCGATCTAGGATGTTAAGAATGGACTTTTACAATGCTTTGGATTAAACAAGAATGGTACCAAAATAGTTGATTTTTTACAAACCAACAGGAAAAAAGTAAAACAATGTGTGTAGGAGTATGCCAACCTCTTTCCCACACATCTATAATATTTATCCCAAGCGCATGCAAATTTATGTAATGATGTTCTCACCTAGTGGTTCATCAACAACCTCAATCCACAAATTGCAACAGGTCATTATTATCTATTGCCTTGGTGGCATGACCCTAGATGTTTTCATTGTGATGGCACTACAATTAACACATAAAGTAGGTGGTTTTATAGAAGACCTCAAATTGTTGAAATGTAGAAAAACCAGAAGTGATGATCCACTAAAACAAATATAGTACATCAAATGCAAAAATCTTTATCATGTGGTAGCTAATTGCACATTATATCAAATCTAGTGTGCCATTTAGGACATAGCAAGTCATTCCGCAAAGTCTTGTCCATAGAATGCTAAAACACAAAATTGATTATCCATGAATATAGTACTTAAGGAACAAGGTGAATCATCCGTAAGCGATGTACCTCCTCACTTGCAAAACACATCATATGCCAACTATACAAACTACCTAGTATCGAGAATATGGAACTACAATCAATCCTAGTGGAGCTAGGACCACGTTAGCTATAGAACCATAGTACCTCAACCACGATGTCATTTTTGTGGAGACCATGGACATGTTCGTCGACACTAGAAGGACGCTGGAGAGTATGACAAACGTAAAAGGATAGACAAACCCCCATGTCTAGTATGGTTAACATTATAGTAGCAGACACCCATATAGCAACCATCAAGAAACGATTAGGAAAAATTCTTTATCTAGTTGAGTAGGCTTTAAGGAGCAACAATGCACATTCATTAAAGCATCAAAGTGGTCTCAAGCAAAATGTAAGGTCTTTCCTCACCCTATAATAGTTACTTGTCAAAAGGTGGAGCAGCCAAAGACACCTCTACTAAAACCGGTGACATTGAAGTGAGCACCCTCACCAGACACTACATCACAATCCACCATTCCTAGCATGGCATGGGATATTCTCGCTAAGGTACCAATCACTCTTTCATTAGCATAGCTATTGACTCAGATCCCTCATATTCAACAACAATTTCAGCAGTAGGTCAATCCAAGTTTGATTCGAGCACCAATCAATGCCACTATGGATCCTAAAGATAATTCTATAGTCAACCATAAAGTTCCATTGATTACACTATGGTTTAAAAATCATAAAATAATGGACATCCTTAATGATGGTGGTTCCAATGTCATCATTTCTACGGCATGCTTATGTAAAAAGTTAGGATTGAAGAACATTGAAACAGTTAATTTCTTTGTATGATGGCGCACGCGATGGGTTTGGAGCATGATATTCCTATTACATTGCAAGGAGTAGTGTTTAATATGACCTTTTGTATTCATGAATCTTTTCAAATCTAGTCTTGATTATAATCTTTTGTTTGGTTGACCTTGGCTCAAGCAAGCCAAAGTCCTCCAAGATTGGTCATCCCATGAGCTCATTTTTAAATGCATTCATCATAAATATGATGTCCCATTGAATGACATCAAACTGTGCAAAATTCTTGCATGTGCCATGTTGCAGAGCCCATCCACATGTTGGATGGCATGTATAATGATGAAGAAGAAGTTTTTTTCTATTTCCAACCATGATTTACTCTCCCTAGGGATTATAGATCTACAATAGGTGCTATACCAATAGTCTCTGGCAACTTGTACGGTACAACCCCTTACGAGTGAATCTATAAACAAGATCGAGGAACTAGTTGAATACATGGACTTTAAGCAACCTTTTCACTCTAAGAGTGACCACGCAAATGCATGTCAATGTTATGTACCAGAAGATCAACTAGTGACTTATCTTCTTGCAAATGAAACCAATCCAAGTCCTATCAAGATAAAAGTCCGACGAGATACTACTTTTTAGTGTGACCTTTTAACTCTCTTAAAGGATTTTATGGATGTTTTTTCATGGGAATATAGAGATATAAAATTTTTAGATCTTAGGATCTATCAGCACCAGGTTAAACTCAAATCGGATGCTCATCCGATGAAGCAACAAAGTTGGAGGATGAACCCCAATTATACTCACCAAGTAAAGGAAAAGTTAGATAGATTACTCTCTGTTGGGTTCATTGTTCTAATGGAACATGCCAATTTCATTTCACCAATTGTTATTGTACCAAAAAAGAATAAACAGCTCCGTATCTATGTGGACTATAGGAAGTTGAATGTAGAAACTATTCCTCACCCATTCCCATTACCATTCTTAGTCAACATCTTAGATGATGTCATTGAAGTAGAAATGTACTCGTTCCTAGATGGATATAGTGGCTTTAATCAAGTTTGAATGGCTGAGGCTGACATACCCAAGACTCCATTTATCACCAATTGGGGGATTTATGCATGCACCGTTATATGGTTCGGTATGCGTAATGCACCTAGTACCTTCCAATGGTGCATGCAAGAAACCTTTTCCCCTTACCTGAGCAGTTTTATGAGAGTGTGCCTTGACAAAGATGTCGAATGACACTAATGCTCACTTATAGCACCTTCAATGTTGCTTTCTCAAGTGTAGGGAGTATTGTTTGTGTTTAAATTGTCATAGATCTAACTTTGTTGTCGCCTACTGCAAAATTCTAGGACATATCATTTCAAAACAAGGTATAGAGGTTGATCATGACAAAGTGCAGGTCATCTTGAATGCTCCTACATCAAAACTCCAAAAGATGTTATGTGCTTTTTGGGCCAAATTTGTTGTCATGGCTATCATCTTCCTTGCCTGGCCCATCTCACCATCCCCCTCACCTCTCTTACCACTATGCCTCCTTGCCAGTTCCAATGGACTGAAGGCTATTAGATTAGTTTTGCATGCCTAAAAAAACTTCTAACATAGGCTCCGATCCTACTCGCACCTAATTAGGGATTGTCATTTCATCTTTTAGTCAATGCTTTTGACATTCCCATTAGTAGTGTCTTAATACAACAACATGACAAGTGGTATCATCCATTATATTATGGTAGTTGGCATCTCACTCCAACTGAATGGAATTACTCAACCATCGAGCGGGAATGTTTAGGTTTGATTTATTCCATAAAAGATTTCCAACATTACCTATTGGGTCAAAATTTTTCTTTTCATGTGGACCATTCTGCTTTAATATATTTAGTCTAGTAGCACCATTTGGGAGATTGCTTGGCTTGTTGGGTCTTACTTTTAAAAGAGTTTAATTATGATGTTGTTCACCGCATTGGCTCATCACGTGTTATTATAAATTTCTTATATCCTATTTGGATTTCGTTGAGGCTCTAATAGTGATTGATGACTCTTCACCTGTAATCTATATGACTACAACTTCTAGTTCATCGTTAGTTCCCTTGCCCATCGTTGATTCATATTATGATATTCTAATGATCTTCCTCACCAACAGCTATCCACCCGATTCTATCTCGACTACAGATTTACAAATGTAAGTTGTCTACCAAGGTTCTTTCACATCATTGTTGGCTTGCTCTATTATGTTGACACTTTGGGTGTCTTGCTTTAGTGTATCCCTGCACATGAAGTTCTATCTATAATTTTAATGGCTCACTCAACACCTTTCAATGGTCATTTCTCTATGGATCTAACCTATTGAAAGATTTCATAGATTGGATTATGGTGGCATACTATGCACAAAGAAATTTAGGCTTATGTCAAATAGTGTGATGCTTGCCAAAAAACTAGACAACCACTGCATTGGCACTACTTTCCTCTATAACCAGTATTACCACTAGAGCCCTTCGAGAAGTGGGGGTTAGACTTCATGGGGCCTATCACTCCACCAACTATTTTGACTCTTGACTATGTCACTAGATCAGCTAAGTCCTAGGTTGTTCATTGCAAAACCTCAAGTCATCACCAAAAGCCTTAATCGTCACATCTTTCCTTGGTTTACTTTATCGTTGGAAAATTGTTTCCAACCATGGCACACATTTTACCAATACCTTAATTTAGGTGTTGAAACATTTTTTCCATACCATTTAGAAATTCAATACTCCATATTAACCTTGTGCCAATGGTCTCACCAAAAGTATGATTAAAAATCTACTTACTATGGTTAAGAAATTAATCATGGATTGCCCTAAATGGTTTGATCAATTTCTCCCATCGATTCTTTGGGCTTATCATATGACACACGTATACCCCTTTTAACTTAGCTTATGGATTAGACAAAATTACCCCTATGGAGTTGGTAGTGCCCAGTCTGTGAGTAGCCATTGATAAGAAATTGTTGCATGCTTAATCTCTTTACGCTTGACTTGATGATTTGCATTCACTCAATGAACAACACTTTGAAAGCTTCTTGTGTTCAACTGCGTTAGGCTCATATGCATGATTGCTTCTTGAAGACCCCTTTATTTGAAGAAGGACTATTAGTCATCTCTTATAATTCCAAATCTGACACAGTAGCATGACATTTTAAACTTGGCTAGTTTAGAATATACCACATTTTGGCAAAGCTAGGTCCGACAATATTCTGGTTAGACACTCTCACTAGTGTACTGATTGCAAATCCAGTGAATGGATCCAAGTTGCATCCCTTTTGTCCACCTATAGTGTAATATTTTCTCGGCATTACTATTGTTCGCTATTTCAATATGTTTTATTATCCACCAACATTCCAATTGGGATAGTTAGTATCATAGTCTAATGCAGATTGGAAAGCCCACCTATTTGAGGTCTGCTAGTTCGACGCTTACCATATTGTGGCATCCATTGATCCAATCGCATTTTGGTTGAGACGTGTGATTGAAAACCCATTTTCGATCTCTTTTAATGGATTAATTTTAGACCTTTTTGTGCACTCTTCAAGGCATCCGGATGTTGTTGGATCTTGAAAGGCACCAAACCTTCTTGTAATGTTTTCATTTGACCCGTCATGCATGTTCTGGTTCCACGGCAAAGACTCTTATCTATGTTAATTATCATCATGACTGATTGCATGTCTTTTGTAATCCCTCTTGCCATCTCCATTTATTCCTTGGATTTTTTTCCTTTGCTTTATGGTGTACTATGTCTGTGATTCGTGCTTAATATGTATTTGTGTGTTGAATTTTTGTGCATTGTGTTCCCATAGCAACCATGGAGCCTTTGCTGCATCTTGCTAGATTCGGTGATGGCATGTTCATCGAGCTCACCAAGTATTTCTACGTATGAGGCTTGCTCCCGTTTTTGGAGTTTCCATGGCACACCATGCCAGCACACCCCCTCTCCATGACCCTTGCCCTAGCACAACCACCTACTCTACCTCTGTCATTTCATGGTCAGTTGTAGAGTCATTCTTTATGACTTGCATCATGATTGAAATTGTTGTATCCTACCTCCATCTGCCTAATGAAGGCCAAACTAAGGTCACCCAATTATCCTTTGATATCATCAATCAGTTGTTTCCCCATAAACCCTCTAATGAATATGCCATTATGTGTCGATCACCTCTAGAGTTCCATGCTTTCCAATTACTTGTCATCACCATTAAGCTTCAAAAGAAAAATTATGGCATTTTGTATCCAATGTATTTTGTTATTGAGATGTTTGCCCAAGAGCCAATCAATTGGGAAATGTTTTATCTCCATCACATTCAGAAAGAATGCCAGGTGGTTGTAAACCAGTTAGCCGAAGGAGATTTTTCCTGAATCCATCTACCACATGTCTTTTCTCTCCTCCTTCATGATGCACAATCTTTCCGCCCTACATCTTTCGTTCCTTCTCTTCTCCCTTTGTCAGTTGTTTTATCCCATATGGATTAGGATGCTGAGGATGACGAAGATTTAGTGCTTCTATGTTTTCCTTGAAACAGATGCCGTCTTGTTGAGATCTCCCCTCCCCCATTGAGTTGTTCATTTGCTCATGCAACCACCAAAATTTTCATCACAACCAAATAAGTACGACCCCAACAAAAGGTCGTTGAAGTTCTCTCACAACGTTTGATGGACGGTGTAGTTCTTGTTGTTGATATCAATAATCACACTCTTTGCTCACCAATAAAGGACTAGACTTTTAGCTCAAAAAGCATTGATTAGTTCAAAAGGTCCTTCGCTCGATCATTGATGAGATTCTCAATCGTTTGAAAGACAACTAGGTTCAAGAGAATATCGATGGAGTTGCTCTAGTCACCGAGGCACAAGAAGCTTCCTCCACCACAACCATCCCCACCATTCTTCAACCTTGCATCCCCAGCCTACCCTCTACTATTCTATCCTATGATGCTACTTCTATTGATGATCAGTCTACTTCCATAACACCACGAAGTTCTCCTCATTACTCTCCACCCCACTCTCCAAAAGTTGCAGCTGCCCATGTTCATCCACCCCCATCACTACCCTTTTTGGGTCCTTCTTGCAACTTGAAATTGGTTCTCACACGTCGCTCGAGGATATTACCAAGGTGGAGCACTACGAAAGCAAACATTGCTCCTCTTGAGGAGGAAATCCTTATCCTCAGAGCAGATGAATCGCAACTACAGTAGTAGGTGATAGATAAAGATCAAGAATTGGCATAGCTATGTAAAGCATTGGTAGAGAACAATGCCTTCCTTGACAAAATTGGTGTTGTTTTAGAAGACACAAACACAAGAACTACAACATTAGAGCAAGTCGATACAAACGTTATTCTAGAAATGTCAATTCTTGACTGAGCAAATGAGGGTTACCATTTAGTTGAAGGAATTAGATGCCACTCAAAAAGAAAGGCACACATATTTCGGAGACCATAGAATTTCAACTACCACTACAGAGAATGGAAAGTATGCTCACTAATCACATTGGAAAGTTGAAGAAGGTAGAATCTAAAGTAGAGGATAGCAGAATTTGGTGCCACACAACTTTGAAAAACGACTTCTTTATAGGAATCATATTTGTTCCAGTAGAGTGAATCCATTACAAATAAAGTTGTTATTGAAAGCTCTTGAAGCGCACATGCCCAATTTATTGATGTGGAACATGTACAAAAAATTTTTAAAGCTTTATAGAACAAGGATAAATGAAGTTTTAAAGAAGCCTGCACCCTATATATATACAAGGCCTCGTTGATGATGATTTTTTTGCTATTGAGTCCACTTTGCCTGCCGTTGTTAGGCCCGTGATGCTTTAATTTTTAATTATCCATATTTTTGGTGAAGCACCATATTAGCCAACCACTGTAATCAGTTCAAAAATTGATAGAAAGAAGAGTGGCATCTCTGTGAGCCCAACACGACGAGTCCGCAAGATGCGTTCACCGTGGGGGAGCATTGTGCAAATAGATTTCGTGAAATTGTGTATTCATTATTTCAAGATCAGTCATTTATCAAAGCATTGTTAATTAATAGTTAATTAGTGTGTAGTTAAAGCTTAACTCCACTAAAGATTAGCATGGTTGATATTTGACGTAGTTAGATATTATCTATAAGTGTTAAAGTGAATGTTAGGTTCTAGCGCTAGAGTTATGTAATTGAATATGATAATGAAGTGAAAATATTCGACTCTAAAGTGAAAGGGTAATAGGATTAGGTGATAATTTGTAAGTATTGTCAAGTACTGGAGTATTGTGAATTGCAAAATCAAAATTGAATGTAATTTGGGGAAAATTTCTAAAGACGATTATGTTGGGATCAATACTATAATAAAGTGGATTGGTTATCACATTACTTTAGTAGAAGAACTAGGGAAAACCATAGGGATCCTATTTATAGGATTCTACCATCCCATGAACCTTGACAACCTATCTTGTATACCCTAGTCTTATTGGATAAGGTCAGATAAGGAATTGAGGTTAACAGTATGTATCTCTATCTCTCTCTTTTTCTCTCTCTCTTTCTCACTCTTTCATCTCTCTCTCTCTCTCTCTATTTTCCTCTCTCACTATCTCTATTTTTAATAGAGAACAAAACAGTCACCTGCATCTATGTGTGTGTTTATGTATCTCTATTTCCCTCTCTCGTTCTCTCTCTCTCTCTCTCTCTCTCTCTCTCTCTCGCTCGCTCTCTCTCTCTCTCTCTCTCTCTCTCTCTCTCTCTCTCTCTCTTTCTCTCTCTCGCTCTCTATCTCTATTTCTAATGGAGAACCAAAAAAATCACTTACATCGATGTAATTCTTTGGATCACTATCATCATATCCCAATCAACATTGTCTTGCATCGAATTCCAAAGAACGCATGATAGAAAGCTTTTTCAAAACAAAAGAAAAGAGAAATCAGAAAAGAAAAGAACATATAGAAAGTGAAAGGGTGAAAGATTACATGCATCACTTAGCAAGATGCAAGATCTAGAGAGAGAGATGTGTGTGTAAAGAGAGAGAGATAGAGATAGAGATGTGTGTGTGTGCACAATACGATCATAATGCAAATGAAGGAGCACAAGGTACACACACACAAATTTGATACTGACATTATACAATTCAAAACAAAAGTGAGTGTCGACTTTTTGCGCTTTGGTTATTAAAACATGCTATCTCTATAAGCATCGGTAAAGGCATTTGTATGAGCATTGGTGTTTCTAGGTATATACCAACGCTTATACCGATGCTTGTACCAATGTTTATACCAATGCCTATACCAATGTTTAGACCGGTGAGGATATTTTTTGACACCTATACTAGGAAAAATCTCTCAATGATTATACCGATGGTCAAGTGACTATCACTATGATGAAGGTGGTCTTTTTGGACATTTCCAATGGTCATACCGATGTCGAGGTGTAATCCTCAATATGGCTAGCATGGGTATGCCCCTCATATGTGGTAGTGCATCATTTGCTATCACAATATTTGTAGGAAGGATGTATTTCAACACATCACACAAATATTTCAATAGTCTTCTCCCCCAATACGTAATGCATCATATATGCCTAAATGCATAGCTAGAACCACTATAAATTATCCTCAATAGCCAACATAAAAAATGTTTCATTGCTTTTAGCTATAGTGAGTGATTGTATAATGATGCAAGAAGAAATTGACTATTTCTCTTAAAATGTCATACAAAATATGCAACTGAACTCCTCTCGACCTATGCTAGACTTTGATGCACTTGAATAAGAAAATCAATTCACCCTAAATATGTTTCTACATAAAAAGTTGAAAAAGCCCACATAGTCACTTTGGTAGTGTAGTATTAGGTTAATATGACCTTACATCAAATTTTTTGATCCGGCATAGAAACGTTTTTCCTTTTGAAACTTTAATCAACTCAATTATCCTCACAGAAATCTCAAGAATTTCATGATAGTTCCCTAGAGGGTGTTCATATTGGCCTGTACAAAGTGGCAACCTATCATGATACAAGTTTTTGGAGTTCGATGACCAAAGAAGCACAAAAAGAGGACGAGGATGAAGAATAAGCTTGTTGCACGAAACAGAGTGTATTAGCAAGTGAGCGTACATAAGACAAGTATGCCTTAGAGGCTAAAGTAATATATGGAAGCGAAGTGGGGGGGGGGGGGGGGGGTGTGAACCTCATAAAGAGGAAAAGAGTGCCTTGGTGGCCTTTAGTGCATTGACAAATATAAGTACCAAAATCTACTAACAATAAAGCATGAATGCTTTTTTCGAACTCAGTGGCCTCTCATAACCAATAATAAGGTGGTTCGTCTTGGACTTCCCCCAATAAACTAATCCTTCATGTGCCCGATTCCTGGACTTCCTCCGTTACCCATGCGTTCTTGGATTGTTTAGTATGAGCTTTTTATGAGGGTTCCAACGCTCCCTGAGTTGGTTCAAAATGGTGTTGGCCTTCTAAACCATTACTTCACAATGGTTTGAGTTCTCATGAATTTAAGTTTGTATATTTCTCAGCAGTTTATTCACTAGAAAAAATGGTTAAAAGACTTGGATTAAACAATTTGGTAAGATTTTCTTGAATATTTGAAAATAATTACTCGTTACATAATTTTATATCTAATTTTTAGACATCCGATTAAACTCGAAGCTCTCTCAAATCTTTGAATCCAAATTACATACAACCTATTCCTTGGAGGAGTCATAAGAGTAATATAATGAGCTTGAGACCTATCACCATGTTCGGATCAATCTACATCTACGTACCATATTACCAATATGACTCAAAAGTGGTTGTCGAAATGAGCTAGCTAAATCTAGATTATTCAAGCCATTGGGAAATTATGGGGACTTATGTGATATACCACAGAAAAAACGAAAGTTTCTAGTTTATAAGATTGAACGTAAAAATGCTTATGCTAGACTCAAGCGGGACTTTATCCTCTAACTTCATGTGAACATGGCCGTTGTAAAGAGTTTTTTCTTTTTCTTTTTTTGGCTTACAATCAAACAGACTAAAGTACATCAATATAAAATTAACACAAAAAATCAATTAGAAATGGATTTCCTTACACATACTGTCTCTTTGACATATAAGCTAAGTATCAACTTATTCATACATTTTCCACGGGGAATATCATCAATTTAAGAAGATGACATGCTAAGGAGCTTTGAGATTTCGAAGACAAGAAATTGAGTGTCTTGCAGCTGTAGAATGAATCACATCAACAAGGCTTTTTTAGGAGGGATCCCAGTTTATCAGGGTAACATGTATCTGTAAGGTCTTTAATATCCTCGCGGTGTTGCAGTCTATCCCTAAAATTGAATTGATGCCAATTTAATGGGGATATGAGAGCCATGCTTTTCAAGACTTCCATCATTTCATCCAATTTGTATTTTCAATCATGGTAACGCCACACAGGTAAAGAGTACGTAAAGCCACTCACATAAAGAGTACGTAAAAAAGAATCTTTGAGTCGGGGACCTCCTTTCCTAAAGTTGTGGTGAGTCTACGGCTGCATCTGGAACTTTCGACATTGTAAAGATGGCTTATGTTCATGGAGGCATACTCTAATTTACGCGTAGTCAGTACAATGAGGACTGGTGATCTCTTATCCAGTCTCCTTTGTACATGTTGTTCATTTAATATAATTCTTGTTTTTCTTTTTTCCAGAAAGAAGTTCAGGAGTAGCCTATTCTCCCAAAATTTAATTAGTAGAAAGAACAATTGTACAAGTGAAGGGCCCTAGCACTCATGGGACCCCTCGAATCCTAGAAAAACAAGGGTTGATTAAAACATGCTAGAAGACATTACAAAGAAAGTTGATAGTCATTTCATCCCCCTTAACGGGGCCCACTTGCTTGTAATCTTGTCGCTCTCAAGGAAAAACACTCTACCATTTCTAAAAGGCGGGCGAAACCTTGAAATTGGGAATTACTTTTCTTAAAATAAAAATAGAATTTTTCATGAACCATTCTTTAGGAGAGCTGCCAAAGCTAGCAGCACACCTCTTTTTCTAGATCTTTGAGAGGCTCTCACCTCTTATAGCATTCCATAGTGTTGACGAACATCGGATCGCTTCACCCAATAATGCTTTCTTTCAATTGATTTGTCCCTTAATGAACATGATTCTCCTAAAGGCCTGCTAGACAAAAATTGACTTGGGGCATGAAAGGAGGAGGTGTGTCCGAGGTCCTCGTTGTGGTGAATGCATAATTTGCACCATGGAGGGGGTCCACAAATTCTGTTAGCTTGTACAATGGCCCAAATTCCCTGGTGGAGAATTCGCCACATAAGAAATTACTTTTAAACCTCCATGAGGGGATGCCAAAGAGGTTGGAACTTGAAATCCCACTCAAGATGACCAATCTAAACACCATCTCATATTAAGCATGACATGAAAGTTAACATTCTTCTTGAATTTTGGAATTTTATCAAGATTGTTGCCATTGTGTAATTTAAGACCTTCAAGGTAAGGGGATTCATCTGTGATAAGGAGTCTAGTCCTCAAGCTCACCCAAGCATTGAACGTGCTCTACCTCAAGCACCATTCTTCATAGTCCAATCTTCAAGATGCATCAATGTGCACAAATATAATCGATTGGTATGTTTCTTGATTCAAGCAGTGCTTCCACAAGCAAAAACCTTTGTTCCAAAGCTTTCTAGATCTTTGGAGGTCCAAGGCTCAACACCTCTGTTGCCCTGGATAGGGAACAATATCCAATCATTTTGTCTAATCTTAGTAGCCCATTTCCAATCTTCATTGATCTTCATGAACTGTTTCACCTTGTTCCAACTCTTCCATAGCGAGCAAACTAAGCTCAAGCATCTGGACGTCACATGATAGGGGGAGAACAAAAGAGTGAGAAGATCTAGACCCTTTCATCATGGAAGCCCCACAAGCCTAGGGGTATTTCTAAAAACTAGTGTGGCCCAAAAGGCATCCCTATTGCTCCAAGCTTTATTAAACCATTTGGCCACCCATTTGTTCACCATTCCTTCAATGTCTACAATCCCCAAACCACCTTGATCTTTTTGGCATATACAAGTAGCCCATTTAATTCTGGGGACACCTCTTCTGTGAGGTGTCCCCATTTAATTCTTGGGACACCTTGAGGGTCTCCAATCTAGAGATAGTTTATGTGAATTCGTTTGAGTTTGACAATCACTTGATCCTTCCATCTCCAACAAGAGAGAAAGTAAATAATCAAAGAAAGACGGAACGTGTTAACCACCATAGCTCAACCCACCATGTTGATGCACACCTTCTTAGTATGCAAACTTTTTATCGAGCTTAGAAAGAGCCCAGTTCCATCATTGACCCATCGAAAACTCGAACCCCATCGAAATACCTAAGAGGCAAAAGATCTCTTCCCCCAGGATCATTTAACATCCATGGTCAACCAAAAAGTGAAGTGGATGCTCAATAACTACCCTGAACATGGTTCTAGAGCGGTCCATTTTTAAACTCGATGCCTACAAAATCTATTTAGGAAACACCAAAAGGTATCAATGCTGCCCAAATCGTTATGAACAAAAACATTTGTGTCATAGGCAAAGAGTCTCATCATCAGCTCATCTTCATTGAGGTGAAGAACGAGGCCTTGAATAAGACCTAAATGTGCTTGATGTTCAAGAAGGTAGCTGAGACCATTGGCATCTATGGCAAAGAGAGGATGGGCCAAGGGTATCCTTGCTCGTTAGAATGTTTTAATCAAATAGGTTGTGAAACCCGGCCATTGATGTTTATCTATGTTGTTTCATTTCCTAGCAAAGTAGAGATCATTTTAATGAGATTCATGCCACATCCTAAGTCTTTCAATTATTGGAGAACAAAGTCCCACTCAAGTCTATCATAAGCTTTAAGCAAGTCTTTCTTAAGAAAGAGATTATCTTGAGTGAACTCTTCACCGAAAACAAGACCTTCCCAAACATCAATGATAGCCTCCAGGATGGATCTGCCCTTGATAAACCCTTTTTTAATCCTCAGTGATCATGTTTCGTAAGTGAGAAGGAGATCGATTAAATATAGCTCTAGGAGGGATCCTATAACCTATTTGTAACATCATAATTGGATGCTGATTTTCAAGTTTGTTTTTGCTGCCTTTTTTTGTGAATACGCTTGATAATGTCTTCATTGAGACATTCAAATAGCACACCTGAAAGAAACGGCTTCTTGCCACATCAAACGAAATGGAGTAGTCACCACTTCAAACGAAATGGAGTAGTCACCACCTGTTGAAAGGTCTTAAAAAACTCATTGATGAGGCAGTATACTCTTTGGCTATTAGAAAGCAAATAATAACTTCAAAAAGCTCATCATCAGAAATGGAAGTTTCAAAAAGAGGCTTCATATTTTGTGGAATTTTTTGTTCTGATTCTAAAGGTGGCGGGCGCGAGTTGCGCTTGGGACGAGAAAGAGGCAAAAGGCGACATAAAGATGACGCAGATGTTTTATGGTAGCTAGGTCGTACGTAAAGATGAATGGTCCGAATATGTCTGCGGCTGAGATGAACACATCCTTTTCAGTGTCCGAATATGTACAGACGGAACTTTCACGAAGCCGTCCGGTTGCTCTACATTCTTTCCGCGACGACATGCCTATCTGTACGCTATACTAGTAAAGTTTTTGCTTACAATGTACAAATTACTAACAACGACTGGAGCTACGGACCCACGAATGTGGACGAGACTTGCGCTTCGTAGTCCATTCAGTACTTATCTCGGTGTCGATAAGCATCCCTATACTACCATGACATTCTCATGAACCAAGAAAAACGATTCTTTTACGGCAAAGCTTGTCCAAATATTGCCGGCTACGTACTGACACATGCTATGTTTTCATGTGTGCAATTAATTATATGTGACGCCAACATACGGCCTACCACCCGCTTGGCATAGCTCATTCGGCAGCTAAAGCCTAAATATCATCTCCGCTGGGAGTTCGCCATATCGACAACCAGAAGATCAAAAGATACGAAATTCTCTCTCGGGAAAGAGGAACAAAAAAAAAAAAAGGACAGAGAGAAAGAACAAGGACCTACAAGTTCGAAGCATCTTTTTGGTTTGGTTAATGCTAGATTGAGAGGAATTGTGTAAAACACTCTTGCTTTGTGAAAGTTCGTACATGTTTGGTCTAACATGGGCTCTCGTTAGATCACGATCTTCCATCAAACTTCATGAATTCTTTGTTGAAACAATTTCATCAACTACCACCATCAGTGGACTTCAAGTCCCGCCGTCAAGTGAACGCAGTATAACATGCATTATATTTCTGTACTCTATTACTCTATTGCACACTTATACAAGGAACTAATACTTCATGTACCTAAGTGAGCCTTGGACTTCCTCCATTACTCATGCGTTCTTGAATCGTCTAGTATGAGCTTTGTATGAGACTTCCAATGGTCCCCGAGCTGGTGCAAAATGGTTTTCGTCTTCCGTTTACTTTCGAAAGGCCTAATTAATTCATTACTTCACATTGGTCAAAAGTTTTCATGAAATAGATTTTCTATAGTTCTCAACAACTTAGCCACTCGAAAAATGTCACAAGCCTTGGATTGAACAATTTGATAACCAAAACTTGAAGAATTTAAAATAGTTGCTCGTAACATAAGTGTATCTATAACGTTTCAAGATCTTATTAAACTTGAAGCTCTGCTCAAATCTTTCAATGCAAGATACACACAAACTATTCGCTAGAGAATCACAAGTGCAAAATATGAAACTTGAGACTTATCACTAATATGAAACTTGAGACTTATCACTGTTGGAATAAAGCTACAACATCTAGTTACTACCACTATGACTCTAAAGTGATTGCAGAAATGGGCTAGTAACATCTAGAAAGATGTAATTAAGAGAAGAACATTATTGAGTCCATCGGGAACGTATGGGAAGGTATGTGAAATGCCACAAAAAAGGAAAGATTTTAGTTCATGAAGGTTCACCCGGAAAATGTTTATGATCTTTCTAGTAGTATTTGAGGTTTAGCGATCAATTCGAGAAAGATTTCCCCACACATCCTTGTTTTTGACATGTCCTATTTTAGAAACCGCTTAGGAGGGTAACCTAATTACTGTTGGAGATAGATGTCTGCGGAAGCACGTGAACAGCACAAGGAAGAAGAAGAAGCTTGGAGCACAAACACACAATAGTGAATGTATTACTAGAGAATGTACAAAGATAACTAGCCCATTCGGGCAATGGGCGTATATACAAGCTGGGGGAAAAAAACTCCTAAAGAGGGAAAAAAGTGCCCCGACGGTCCTAGTGTGTTCACACACATCACTACCTAAATATATCAACAAAGCCCCCCTGGGAGTGATGTGGTGAACAAGGAGCTGGCACTCATGTATAAGGAAGTGCCAAGCTATGTGGAAATCACTCCACAAAAGGAAGTAAACCCAAAGCTTTGCGGAAATCTTCAAACTTCTCCCTAGGCAGAGCCTTTGTGAAAAGGTCTGCAATGTTCTCCTGCGTGGGCACATATGCAAAGCTGATCTCCCAAGCAGAGAGCCTCTCCCTGACATAGTGATAATGCACCTCAATGTGCTTAGTGCGAGCATGGAACACAGGGTTCCTCGCAATTGCCAATGTGCTCTGACTGTCAGTGAAGATGCTGTTGGCAGAAGACTGGCCAACACCCAAATCAGCCATAAGGCGTCTGAGCCACACACACTCAACAGTCGTTGTGAAAGCTGCCCTATACTCAGCCTCACAACTGGAAGTGGCCATAGTAGGCTGCTTCTTGCTCAACCAAGATATACATGAGCTACCAAGCATGAAGCAAAAACCACCGGTGGACACATGAGTGTCATAGCAACCAGCCCAATCTGAGTCAGAAAAAGCATGCAAATCTGGCGGTAGTGATCCCCCCTTGGGATAAAACAACCCAAGTAGCCGAGTACCACTCAAGTAGCGAAAGATGCGCTTAACCGCCTTGCAATGCGTGACTCCTGGGCAATGCATAAACCTGCTCATCTGTGAGACAGCAAACTGAATATCTGGCCAAGTAATGCTTAAGTAAATCAAGCATCCAACAGCCTGCTGATAGAGAACAACATCAAATGTATCTGCAGCATCATGAAGACTCAATCGTAAACATGTCTCCATAGGAGTGGCAATAGGCTTACAGTCTTCAAGGGCAAAATGCTGCAATAATGTGTCAATATATTTTGTTTGACACAAAGCCATTCCACCATCAACTTGCATAAACTGAATGCCCAAATAGTGATGCAAATGCCCCCAATCAGACATCTCAAATGAGGCATGGAAATCAGCCTTAACATCAGCAATATGCTTCTCAATACGACCAGTGAGCAGCATGTCATCAACATAGACAACAATGATCAGAAGCACATCATTAGCACGCTTAACATATAAGGTGCTTTTAGTTGGACTCTTCTCAGAACCATGTGCAATCATATCGGCATGTATCTTCTCATACCAAGCACGTGGTGCTTGCTTTAGACCATATAATGCCTTCTTTAACCTGCACACCTAGTTTTCATGCACTTTCTGCACGAAGCCATGGGGTTGAAAAACATACACTTCTTCATGCAAGTCACCATTCAGAAATGTTGTTTTAATGTCCAACTGATGTGCATTCCAACCATGATGGGCTGCAAGTGCACAAATGCTCCGAACAGTAGTCATACGGCATGTAGGTGCAAAGGTTTCATCAAAATCAATGCCTCTTTCCTGTGCATAACCCTTTGCAACAAGCGTAGCCTTATACCTGTCAACTGTACCATCAGGTTTACGCTTCAGCTTGTATACCCACTTAGTGCCAATGGCCTTCTTGCCAGGAGGCAAGTCACATAAAGACCATGTACCATTCTTCATTATAGCATCATATTCAGATTGCATAGCAGCCATCCAATTTTCTGAATTCGGTGCTTCATCAAAAGAAACAGGCTCATTCTCATCATAGAGGCTAGACGCAGCCATAGCATACCAATCTGATGCAAAGAAGGCACTATGAGAGCTTGAACGAGTACGATATGACAAAGATGCATCTAATTTGTTGTAACGCAAAGTTTTCTCTCTCATCAACAAGTCCATCATGTAAATCTGCATCAGAAATGGAATGATCTGCATCATCATATGAAACCTACAAAGGCTGAGAAGTTGCCTCATTAGGACCAACACTAGACTGTCCACCTATAAAAACAGGCATCAAAGTATCATACATGTCTTTAGAGCTAACAGATGTCTCCTTAGTACAAGAAAGCAATGGCTGAATAGCATCTTCCACAAAGACAACATCACGGCTAACCATAATGCGTTTAGTCTGTGGATGATATAGACGATAGCCTTTACTTTCAGAACTGTACCCAACAAAAATACATTTTACTGCCTTATCATCCAATTTTCTGTGATGTTGTTTAGGCACTAGTGCATATGCCAAACAAACAAAAACCCGCAGATGAGCAACAGATGGCTTGCGATCATGCCAAGCCTCATATGGAGTGATAGACTGTAGCGCTTTAGTGGGACACCTGTTAAGTACATATGCTGCACACATGACAGCCTCAAGCCAAAAACTATGTGGTAAAGCCTAACTCTTGACCATACACCTCGCCATCTCCATGAGTGACTTGTTCTTCAGTTCAACAACTCCATTCTTTTGAGATGTATACGACATTGTACACTGGTGTTTTATCCCATGTTCAACCAGAAATGCATTAAAATCAGAAGACATATATTCCCCCCCTTCATCAGAACGGAGGGTGCCCATTTTACATGTTGATAGATTTTCAGCCAAAACCAAAAACTGTTTGAAGCACAAAAGCACTTCGGACTTTTCCTTCAATGGATATACCCATGCATGCCTGGAAAAATCATCAATGAAAGTCACGAAGTAAAGATAGTTTCCAAAAGAAGGTGTCTGCATAGGACCATAGACATCACTATCTACAAGCTGCAATTTCTACGTAGCCCGAACTGATCCATCATTTGGAAAGGAGGAATGCTGCATTTTGCCCAAAATACAGCCTTCACATACATGTTTTCCAGATGCCTCAAGCTTGGGCAAAGAAGACACCATATCAGATTTCTCTAGGCGTAGCAAATTAGCAAAATTAAGATGACCAAAGCATGCATGCCAAAGCTTTGCATCTGAGATAGTCTGAGAATCATGAAATGCACATGTTGAGTCATTCACAGATCTTTCATAGTCTATGAGTTTATACAGCCCACGACATAAAATGCCAGAAGTAATAATAACATCGCCTTTTGACAGATCATGTATTGTACATCTGTCATCAACAAATTTCACAACCAAGCCAATCTTGGCTAGTGCAGAAACTGATAACAGATTCTTCTTGATCCCTGGCACAAATAAAGCATCTGACAAGGTGAAAGAACTATCATCAACACTAGTCAAAATGATCTTACCAACTCCCATAACAGGATAAGAGGAGTTGTTGGCGCATGTGACATTATTCCCTGTAGGGGCAGGCTTGAGTGAAGAGAAGAAACTACGCTGCGAGGTAATATGTTTGGTCGCCCCACTGTCAAAGTACCAAACATCTGAGTCCACTGCAGACATGCACTGCTCATGAGAAGATGGGTCAAAACTGCAAACAGTAGTAAACGCCTATTCTTCTTCCTGCACAGGATTTGTAGAATTTGTTTTTTGTGTAGAGGCCTCTGCAACAATCATTCCAGCCTCTTTCTTCTTTGCCTCTTTTGCAGCCAATTTTGGACAATTCTTTATGATATGATCATTCCCTTTATAGTACTTGCAAAACAATTTCTGCTTTTCTGATTTCTTCTCATCTTTATCCTGGTTCTTCGAATGTGTAGCATTTGCAAATTTTTGCTTACTAGTAGAAGAGGTCCATTTTCCTTTGCCCTTCTGACTAGCTAGGAAAGCTTGGTCTGCAACACGCATAATGGACCTGTTCTACCTGGACTGATCTTCCTGCATGTTGGTGTAGACCAATCACCAATTGAAGATTTGAAGACAAAGAATGGAGATTAGAACAATTCTAGAAGCAAAGAAGGTGGACACATTCACATGATGAATGATTTGTACACATATGTACATTAGTGAAGACATAGATCACTTAGAGTTTTGAATAGTCATAAACTTGTACATATTTGCCTATAAATACTTTGGAAGAATGTCGGGGCAAGTGAGAAGACAAGGAGAGACTATGTACGAGCATAGGAATAGAGAAATGAGATGTATTAAGCGTCATTAGACACATGAGAAGTGAGTTGAAGTCTCTCTCTCATTCAGTTGTAGTCTTCTTTAGAAATGATAGAATTTTTGCGCCCGAATTTTCTAAGTTTTCTCCTTGTGTAGTAAATCTTTTGTGAATTCCTTTTGGAGATGTCTAAGTCCATAGTTAATCAATCTATGGCTAGAGTTTGAGAGTCTAATTGTGATCAGGCTAAGAGAATTGTGTGTAGGAACATTTACATGTGAGAAAGTACTCACTAGTTCCTGAAACAGGTGCAAATTTCGATCTTAATGATTTGATCATTTCTCATTCCACAGTTTAAAGTTTTGTGCAAGTAAGCACTTAACCTTTAAGTTGGAAGGTAAGGTACTCGTGGCTAAAAGCATTTGCTTAAACGGGTTCTATACTGAGAGAATTAAAGTTAAGAAGTTAAGGGTGACCAAACCGAGTTCTCAGAAGTGCAGATTTAGACATAGCTGACTTGGTAAGTAGATTTCTCAAGATCTACTGAATCTTTTGGAGTGATTTGACTTGGAGAAGGTGCACAATCTTTAGGCGACATCTTGTGCAAAGTTTCATAAAAAACTTTACACATTTACTCAGTCAATGAGCAAGATTTATGCAGCACACTTTCTGAGTAATTTCCTCCTTCACAGTTTAGTCAAGAAATTGATATTTGGTCATTGATCTCTTAAATTGGTGAAGGTTTTGACTTACTCTTGATATAGAGGTGTTCTAAATTCAAGATTATGTTGTTCTTTTGGAGATTAACACTCTCCATCAGTGGTATCAAAGCAGGAAGCATCAGAATTGAAGAAAAGGAGGATCCCGACTGCTGCAGCTACAAAGAATTTGACATCTGAAGATTCAAAGGGTGAAAGCTTGCAAGGAAAGCTTGAGAAGGAGATCATACGACATCAAGGAAGTCAAAAGGAGTATCATTCGAAGTAAAGGTAACCTTATACTTTATAAAGGTTAAAGAATTCAATATACAGGTGAAGGAAGGATGGGAGATTCTCTTCAAATAGAGAAGTTGGATAGAGAAAACTATCCTGCATGGTCAATGAGGATGGAAGCTCATCTAATGAGCAAAGATTTGATAGCTTACATTAGAGGTGAAGAAGAAAAACCACAATTCAGAGATCCTAGTGTTCCAACTAGGGAAGAATTAACAGATTTGAAGAGTTGGATGAAGAAAGATGCTCAAGCTAGGAGTATCATTTATATGGCAGTCAATGATTACTTGCTACCTCACATTAGAGATCTTGAAAGTGCAAGTGATATATGGAATGCTTTGGAAGAGCATTTCCAAAACACCACAAAGTCAAGGAAGGCATCTTTATGGGTAGAATTTACAACCTTCAAGAAGAAGGCCTCTCAATCCATTTCAGACTATGTAACAAGGATGAAAGACATTGCAGATGCATTAGGAGCTGTTGATGAAGATATTGAGGAGGATAAATTGGTAAGGCAAATCCTTGCAGGTTTGAGAGGTGATGACAAATGGAAGCCATTCATTTTGTCTACAGAATTATCACTTGATCATTTCACTCCTGATTTAAATCAGTTGCTAGGTCATATGCTAACATTTGAGCAGGATGTTAAAGGAGATGGTGACAAAAGTACAGGTCATGCAATGTACTCAAAGGACAAGAAGAAAGTTAACAAAGGAAAGCAACAATCAGGTGAAGATGAAGGTACAACTAGTCAAGCCAACTTCCTAAGAGGTAGAGGAGGTGGCAAAGGTGGAGGAAGAGGCAGGAACAACAAAGATGGAGCCAAAGCTTGCTGGATTTGTGGTAAGACAAATCATTTAGCTAACGATTGTTGGCATAATAATCAAAGTAATGGAGGATACAATCAAAACTATAATTCGAGAGGAAGAGGTGGCAGAAATCAAAGAGGTAATTTCAGAGGCAGAGGTAGTAGGGGTTACTTTGGAAGAAATGCAGGTAGAGGTTTCCAAAGTCAACAATATAACAATACCTACTACAATTATGCTTCAGATCAAAAGGAAGATTCAACATTGATAATGAATGCAACTTGTGAAAGGCAGAGTGAAGATCAAAGAGTCTTCTACATTGATTCAGGGTGTAGCAATCACCTGAGTGGTTATATAGCCTTAATGACTGATTTGGAGAATAAGGTATCTAATCATGTTGTTCAAACAGGTGACAACACAAAGCACAATGTGAAGTCAATTGGATCAGTGAAGGCCAAGGATGGTAGCACCTTATTGAGTAAGGTCTTGTATGTTCCTATAATTCCTAAGAATTTGATAAGTGTAGGACAAATTGTGGAAAAAGGTTATGAAGTAAGGTTCACTAATGAAGGAGTGTTTGTGGAAGACCCTAGCAATGGGTATAAACAAATTGTTTTAGGGAAGAAAGAAGGAAGATTGTTCACATTGAAGATTCAAGGTAATATTGGTCATGCCTTGTTCACCTATGGAGGACATAAGATCTCTGAGTTAGATCTTTGGCACAAGAGACTTGGACATTTCAATGAAAGAGGTATTAAAGACATGATTAATAATGGTTCAGTGCTTGGATTGCCTAATGTTGCAGGTCAACATATGACATACAGATGTGAGGCATGTCAATTAGGTAAGGCTCATAAGCAACCCTATTATAAGCATGGGTTAATGTATTCAGAGAAACTTGAGTTGGTACACACAGATGTGTGGGGACCATCAAAGGACTTCAGTATCAATGGCTCAAGGTATTATGTGATTTATGTTGATGATGCTACCAGATGGATCACTATCTATGTGATCAAAGATAAGTCAGAAGTATTCAATACTTTCAAACATTATCATATGTATGCAGAGAGAATTACAGGACATAAATTGAAGAGATTAAGGTCAGATGGAGGGGGAGAGTATTTTTCTAATGAGTTCAGTGATTACTTGTGGAATGCAGGTATAAAAAGAGAGGTTACTTGCAGGTACTCTCCTCAACAAAATGGTGTAGCAGAAAGGAGGAATAGGACTCTTGTTGAGTTTGCAAGGTCCATGATGAAGGAGAAAAATTGCCCAAATTATTTGTGGGCTGAGGCTGTAAACAGAGCTACTTATTTAGTCAATAGGCTACCTTGTAAAGCTTTGCAGGGAATGACACCTTATGAGGCATGGTGGGGTAAGAGACCTACACTAGACCATTGCAAAGTATTTGGATGTTTGGCCTATGCATATGTGCCATCACAATTAAGGCACAAATTGGAACCTAAAGCTGAAAAATATGTGTTTATTGGTTATGATGATAAGCAGATGGGATACAGGTTGTGGAATCCATACGCAAAACATTTTCTTGTATCAAAAGATGTTACATTTGATGAGCAAGGTACTTGGTATGCAGGCACTATCAATATTAATACAGATGATGAAGAAATTGTGAGCCAAAGGAAAGGAAAATCAAAGGTTCAGATATTTGATGAGCAAGAGATTAATGAAGTGTAGGTTGAAGTGGAAGAAACACCAAGATTTGATCCTAAATATGAAGAACCAGAAACCTCAAGAAGTGGAGAACTTAGGAGGTCTACAAGGAACAAATGGCAACCTACAAGGTATAGCTATGATACTTCATTTTTGGCTACCAAAGATTATGCTTACATGATTAAAGCAGATGAAGACCCTTCTACATATGGAGAGGCAAAAGGTAAAGAAAATTGGGAGAAAGCTATGCAGGAAGAATATGATGCATTGATGGAGAATCAAACATGGGATTTAGTTCCAAAGCCAAATAGTCAGAAGATCATTGGATGTAAGTGGGTTTATAAGACAAAAAGATTTGCATATGGAAGTGTGTCTAGGTACAAAGCTAGACTTGTTGTCAAAGGGTTTGCTCAGACATATGGTGTTGACTATGATGAGACTTATAGTCCTGTGGCAAAGATGACAACCATCAGGACACTTATAGCAATTGCTGCATGCAAAGGGTGGAAATTGTGTCAATTAGATGTGAAGAATGCTTTTTTGAATGGTTACATTTCAGATGAAGTTTTCATGGAGCAACCTCAAGGATTCAGAGATGGAAGATATCCAGATTATGTGTGTAAGCTCAAGAGAGCTTTATATGGCTTGAAGCAGGCCCCAAGGGCATGGAACTATAGACTTGTAAAGTTCCTAAAAGAACTTGGATTTCAAGTATCAAAAGCTGATAGTAGCTTGCTTGTCAAAGCAAGTGATGATGGGTTTATTTACATGTGCATATATGTTGATGATATCATACTTACAGGTACAGATGAGAAAGGCATACAAAGTTTAAAGAAGCAAATGGAGAAAGAGTTCAAAATCAGTGATTTGGGAGACTTGTCATACTTCTTGGGCATGGAGATTTCATACACTCAACATGGAGTGTATGTGACTCAAGAAAGGTATTTGAGAAACTTGTTAATCAAGTTTAAAATGGATGATTGCAGGGTAGCACCTACTCCAATGGAGGTGAATCAAAAATTAAGCAGATTTGGAGGTGAAGAGTTCAAGGACATGAAGCAATATCAGAGTTTGGTTGGTAGTCTTATTTATGCTACATTAACTAGACCTGATTTATCATATGCAGTTGGGGTTTTGTATCAATTCATGCATTGTCCTAGGAAAGAGCATTGGATTGCAGGTCAAAGAGTGTTGAGGTACATTAAGGGTACACTCAAAGAAGGTTTGTATTATGGTTTTACATCAGACACAAATATCAAGATCTATAGTGATGCAGATTGGGCAGGTAATCCAGATGATAGAAGGTCAACCAATGGATACATGTGTTATGTGGGAGATAAGTTAATCTCCTGGTGCTCAAAGAAGCAACATACAGTTGCTTTGTCATCTACAGAAGCAGAGTACAAAGGCATGGTTGAAGCTGCAAAAGAAGTGATATGGCTTAAGACTCTAATGAAGAGTTTTGACACTATACAGAGCATACCTATCATTTATGGTGATAACATGAGTTCATTATATCTAGCTGCTAATCCTGTTTTTCATGCTAGGACCAAACACATTGAGATACAGTATCACTTTCTAAGAGAGAAAGTGATGGATAAGCAGATTGAAGTCATACATACTTCTACAAAAGATCAGATAGCTGATATGCTTACTAAGAGCTTGGATGGACCAAAGTTACAGAAGTTTAAAGACATGGCAGGCATAAAGAAGGTTAGAGAAACCTCAATTGATGATTGAGGGGGAGCTGTTGGTGCAGACCAATCACCAATTGAAGATTTGAAGACAAAGAATGGAGATTAAAAAAATTCTAGAAGCAAAGAAGGTGGACACATTCACAGGATGAATGATTTGTATACATATGTACATTAGTGAAGACATAGATCACTTAGAGTCTTGAATAGTCATAAACTTGTACATATTTGCCTATAAATACTTTGGAAAAATGTCAGGGCAAGTGAGAAGACAAGGAGAGACTATCTATGAGCATAGGAATAGAGAAATGAGATGTAGTAAGCGTCATTAGACACATGAGAAGTGAGTTGAAGTCTCTCTCTCATTCAGTTGTAGTCTTCTTCAGAAATAACAGAATTTTTGCGCCCGAAGTTTCTGAGTTTTCTCCTTGTGTAGTAAATCTTTTGTGAATTCCTTTTGGAGATGTCTAAGTCCATAGTTAATCAATCTATGGCTAGAGTTTGAGAGTCTAATTGTGATCAGGCTAAGAGAATTGTGTGTAGGAACATTTACATGTGAGAAAGTACTCACTGGTTCCTGAAACAGGCGCAAATTTTGATCTTAATGATTTGATCATTTCTCACTCCACAGTTTAAAGTTTTTTGCAAGTAAGCACTTAATCTTTAAGTTGGAAGGTAAGCTACTCGTGGCTAAAAGCATTTGCTTAAACGGGTTCTATACTGAGAGAATTAAAGTTAAGAAGTTAAGGGTGTCGAAATCGACTTCTCAGAAGTGCAGATTTAGACATAGCTGACTTGGTAAGTAGAATTCTCAAGATCTACTGAATCTTTTGGAGTGATTTGACTTGAAGAAGGTGCGCAATCTTTAGGCGACATCTTGTGAAAAGTTTCATAAAAAACTTTACACATTTACTCAGTCAATGAGCAAGATTTATGCAGCAGACTTCGTGAGTAATTTCCTCCTTCACAGTTTAGTCAAGAAATTGATATTTGGTCATTGATCTCTTAAATTGGTGAAGGTTTTGACTTACTCTTGATATAGAGGTGTTCTAAATTCAAGAGTAGGTTGTTCTTTTGGAGATTAACACTCTCCATCACTGCAACACAACAGAGACTAACTCCTCAAATGATAAGGCATTCGGATTGCCTTTCATCATCAACCAAAGAGTAGAAGCAAAACTCTGATATGAATTAGGAAGACCATTCAGAACGGTCTGCACAAGTGAGCTATCTGGTATAACCTCATCAGTAGAAATCAACTGTTCCTTCAAATCTTTGATCTTTGTTAGGAAACTGTCCATAGAATCAGCTTCATTCATGTGCTCACTCTCCAACTCTTTTCGGAGGCAAGCAACACGAGCCTCATTCCTAGCTTGGTACAATGTGGTTAGTGTATCCCAAGCATCCCTAGCTGCTCTGCAAGAGAGAATATGAGGAATAATGGCACGTTTGACAGACAAGGCTATGAATGCATGTGTCTGAGCATCTCTGCCATACCAACGAATTTGCTCTGCAGTAGGTGCAACAGAAACAGCAGCACGAACAGGAATCTGTGGAATATCATCTTCGATACCATCTTCATCAGCTCTAGCACCTATATTTGTAGTACCTGTAGTTGCAGGTGTAACAGGACGTCTTTCAACCCCACGCACAATGTTCCATAGTCCTTTTGCAACCAATACATGTCGCATCATATAAGCCCATAATGGGTAGTTGGCACCATCCAACTTATCCTCAACAACCAACATACGGAATACATCACTGCTTTCAGCCATGGCCGGTGACTAAAATACCATGATGTAGAAAACTAACTGTATCTCAAAAAGTTGAACAGAACTGCCCAGAAGAGTTCTGCTAGACCTGTAGCAGACTCCGAGACACTTAAACTGGGGAACAGAAACTGGTATATACCTTTAGCACAGAAAGATGAAATAGCCTGCACGAGCGCTGTGATAGTGCGTTCGGAGGCCGAAACGAGCTCAGATCGCGATTTCGGCACCACAGAACGAAGCTGTTTTGATCTCGGAAACATGCAGAGTATGCTCACCAAAATTTGTGCAATTCTGAGACTCCAAACGGAGGAGTGTCGACGGTGCCCTAGATGAAGCAACGACCTGCTCTGATACCAATTGTTGGAGATAGATGTTTGTGGAAGCACGCGAACAGCACAAGGAAGAAGAAGAAGCTTGGAGCACAAACACACAATAGTGAATGTATTACTAGAGAATGTACAAAGATAAGTAGCCCATTAGGGCAATGGGCGTATAATTACAACATTCTTTTATTAGGTAAGTATCAACTTAACCATATATTTTCCAAGGGGGATATAAGGAATCTAAGAAGATTGATATTTTATAAGGTGAGTATCAACTTAAACATATATTTTCCATGGGGAATATAAGCAATTTAAGAAGTTTGGCATGCCGAGGAAATTTTGAGATTTTGAAAAATCAAAATTGGTTTTCCTTAGTCTATAGAATTAACCGCAACAAGAAGGCTATTTGAGGCTCGATAATGAACGCAGGGCAAATATTCTTTAAGGATCCCAGTTTTATCAAGGCAACATGTATTTGTAAGATCTTTTGTATCCTCATCTTATTGCACGTTACCTAGAATCATAGATGGGAGTTGGCTATCGAAAAGATTGAATTGAAGTTGAATCGGTGGAGGGGATGCTAACTTAATGGGGATATAAGGGCCATTTTTCTGAACACTTCAATCATAACATCCAATTTGTTTTCTATCGTTATAAAGCCACTCACGTAAAGAGTTTTGTAAGCTGGAGGCGATTAGTAAGAAGAATCTTTGAGTCGGGGACCTACTTTCTTAAAGTTGAATTTTTTACTTTGTGAAGATTGCTGATGAACTAGCTGAGAGTGGTTGGCTTTTCTTGATGGGCATAAAGATCAAGCGCCACATGAGTCTACCCTCATTCGGTCCTATTTTAACATTTGTATGCTATCTAATTTCTTTACATCTTCTTCGTTTAATATATTTCCTGTTTATGAATGAAAGAAAGAAAGGCTACAAGACAAGCCCAAGGAGAAAGACGACGCCGAAGTTTTGCGGCAGATGAGTCGTACGTAAAGATGGATGATCCGAATATGTATGGGGCTGAAAGCAACACATTCTTTTCAGTGTCCTCTGAATACCTTGCGAAACTTCCAGGAAGCCCCGGCCCCCACGCAGCTATGCTTTGTGGAAGCTGTCTGCTTGCTCTACTTTCATGCTGTAGCGACATCAGACATGCCTCTCTGGACGGTATCGTAGTCTTCTTTCGCTTACAATGTACAAATTACTAACAACAACTGGAGCTACGGACCCACGAACGTGTACGAGACTCGCGCTTCGTAGTCCGTTCAGTACTTATCTTGGTGTCGATAAGCATCCCCACCGAGTGCCCATAGAGCCGATACTACCATAGGATTCTCATGTACCAAGAAAACCGATTCTTTTACAGCAAAGCTTGTCCACATTGCCGGCTACGTACTGCCACATGCTATGTTCACGTGTCTGCAACTATATGTGACGCCAACATACGGCCAGCCACCTGCTTTCTCATGATCAAAGGATAGGAATTTTTATCGGAAAAAAGCGGAAAAACAAAACAGAGAGAAAGGGACAAGAAAAAGACCAAGAAAACAAGGATCAACAAGTTTGAGCATCTTTTTGGTTTGGTTAATGCAAAATGTATCAGATTGAGAGGAATTGCGTAAAACATGGTAGTTCGTACATGTTTGGTCTAACATGGAGTCTTATAATATCATGGTCTTCCATCAAATCTCATGAACTCTTTGTTGAAAAAAAAAATTCATTTATGGGAATGGGGTTTTTAACTTCAAGTGCTGCCATTAGTGGATGCAATATAAAGTGTAACTCAGAAAGTCCCTTTTTTCTCAAGCCAATGATCAGTTTACTTTGGATTTCAAGCAACACCACAAAAAATCTCTTCTGACTTAACTTGATTCTTTATGATTTTCAGAACATGTGGAACATCTTTCAAGCATTGTGTTTGTGAGAACCATCAAACATATCATCACCTATTTGTGTAACAGCATCAGGAGTATCACCATCTATTTCAACATGCACTTTGGTTGATGGTACCTTCATATTTGAGAAGAATTCTTTGTTGCAACTGTTGGTGCAATTAAAACCCAAGCCTACATACTTGATGAATACACATAAGCTTGATGTATTAGCATACCACTTGAGAAGCTTCATATGTACAACCTCCTATAACTGTGAGTCAAATTACTCATTGCAAAAGTAATATAGACCCACGAGGAGTTAGGAAGCTTGGAATCTCAAATAATTTGGTAGTTACAATCAAGAGAGAATCAATCCTATACTTTAGGATCACTTTTAGGTGAGGATTTGACATTGAATTTAAATGGTTGGCTCCAACAGAAAGCTATAAAACTTGGAACGTGAATCCCACGTGCAATAGAGAGGATCAGAGATCATTTCCATGTACCTTCATTGAGAAGAAGAGCTCACTTTATAGCTCTCTCATTCTACTAGCATTGTGCAATGCCTTATCGCCAATTACTTTGTAATCTTACATGTTTTAGTCAATACATATTCATTACTTCCTACTCTCATATCTCTGTCATACTCCAACATAACAGTGATTTTTTCTGAGCTAGTTCTCAATGTGTGGTGCATCCTTTTGCATGGTTCAAAGCATGATATATTCAGCATAATGTCTTTTTTTATCTCACAAAGTTTCATCTAATTTGGTTCACTTAGCCGCGAGATATTAATCAAAGTTTACTCATGGGTTTATGACTCTGTGTGCCCATAAAAGTCGGGAGTGTCCCCATGCTTGCTAAACATAATTCTATGTACATGGTTCATCGTTTTAGATGATTCCACGCATGAAAGGTAGCTTGTCTAGCTAATTAAAGATCCCCGGAAGGAATTTTTCTAATTGCTGATGTGCAGAGAGAATTAAGTGAAACACTCAGCAGGTGTGTAAACCAAAATAGCAAGTTTTATGCATCACACCATATACACACCTATTTGTTTTGATCCTATCATTTGTGCATCATCTTCCAAGCAACATATATGATCATTTATGCTTATTAGCTACCACAAGAGGCCCACAACACTCCCGAGTCATCACTTATAACAATTGTGAAGCAAGTTCTAGCTACAACAACTCATCTCTTGTGATTATCCACCATCTCTTCCAATAGTGGTATCACAACAAGCATAATCTGATGGGAAATGGTTTTCCATCCTTCATTGACAAGCTGGATAGGAACAACTACTAATTATGGTCCCTAAGGATGCAAGCATACCTTCAAGGGAGAAGCTTATATGGATACATCTCAGCAGATGAAGATATGCCAATCTTTAGGAGCAATAATCAACCAACAAGGGAAGAGCAAGAGAGCCTAACCAAATGGTGTGCAAAGGATGCTCTTGCAAGGTCATACTTACTAAACACAATCTCTAATTTCTTGCTACCTCATGTTAGAAACTCTAAAACCTCCCAAGAGACTTGGGAAGTGCTTTCATCATACTTCTCCTCCAACACAACAGCTAGGAAGAATCAGTTGTGGATGGAATTCACAACTCTCTAGAAGTGATCAAAGCAAGGAGTGGTCGATTATGTAACCAAAATGAAAGATGTTGTAGATCAACTTGCAAGCATTGGAGAAGAGATAGAGGAAGAGCACATAGTGAGGCAGATCATCAGTGGGATTAAAGCTGATGATGAGTGGGAATCCTTCACCACTGCAATGGATCTCTTCATGGCATTAGGGGAAAAAATGAACCTTGCATGGGCCTTCTAAGGATCCCTGATTTTTAGGGATTAAGCTTAATTTTGTTCCTGTTTAAGGGGACAAAGTGCTTTTAATAGGGCACTTTTTAGTAGGCTAGAGTAGGCTTTTTTTAAGGCTTTAATAGGCCTCTCTCTTTCTTCTTCTAAAGAGAGAGAAAGAGAATCTTCTTTCCACATCATCAAACTCGTGCATGTATTTGAATGAAAAATGAGTTTTTTTTTTTAAGTCTCATTTTCAGTGTATATTAACTCAAAAGGGCCTTTTTTTAATATATATGTCAGAAGTCACTTTTTTGGGCCCATTTTTTAAAGTTTCTTTTAGAAAATGTAGAATTTTCAAACTCCCTCCAAAAGCAAGTGCCACATCATCAAATCCGTGACTATGGTTTTCCCAAAAAAATACTTTTTTCAAATTTCATCATTTTCAGCCATACACAGTGGAAAAATACACTTTAACCCATACACATACGAGAAAACACATTGTTTGAGCAAAACATATGCTTTAGAATCCCTTCCAACCTGTTTTTCATCTTCGTTTTTGATATTGCTGGTCATTAGCAAAGATGGTGTTGACATGTATCACAAACTTCAGAGTAGAACGTCCTCATGCTCCTGCATCAACAAGTATCCATGTTCATATGCCTAGAGAGTTTGCTCCAAATACGCGATGCAACAATGATGCCAATTCTCAAAATGAACGTCGTGCTGCTGGAGAAAAAGCATTGATCTTTGGACTCATGGTTCACTATATCCTCTTGATCCAATATCTTCTTACCATCCAACATTCCATAACCTCTCAACTTTACTTTAGTTCATTGGTGCGGGTGAAGGTGGACTATTAGGTTACTGCAAGCGATTATCTACACATTCAGATGCTACTGCTAAGTATTGGTTCCAACAATATCAACTCCATCATATGAGGGTGGTCACTTTAGAAAGCATAGTCATATCTTTACAAAAACAACTTGCACATTTGGAACAGGATATTGAAGCAAAACAAAGCACAATTTCAAAGTTAACTGCCAATCCCCAACAGCTGAAAGAGACTCCACTTGGTATGAGACATAGGAAATGAGCATTGTCGTCTTTTGGAGCTCTTTCAAAAGGTGGTGGAGCACGCAAATGACGTATATATGCAATAAGTTGAGTGTTTGTTTTACTTTTATATGTTTTAATGAATATTTGTAATGGAATCTTTCATTGTGTAGGTCATTTACTCAAGACATAACTGCTTCATCAACAACAGAAGACCAATTCAATCTAATGAATAGCTGTATAAATACCAAAGAAATCACTTCTACTTTAGACTCACCCATACGAAATTGTATTAGAGTTGTTGTTGAAGCTCGGTTTTCAAAGAAGTTAAAAAACCTTATCATGGTGCAAGATGTGCAGGCAATATGTTACGAAGCGGGCATCAGTAGAAATGGGTTTATTGCAATGTACACCCTTCTGAGGCAAGCCTTACAAGCACAAGGTATTTCTCAAAGTATATCTACATGCCCATATGAAGTGACTATCAATTAAAAACTTCAAATGAGGATGTGACTCGTACTATTGGACAATATTTATTCATAGAAGACACTATGCCTGCCTCTGCTTATCATCCAAATATTCCCAAGAAGCAATCAAAAACCCTATCTACACAAGGATTTACTTACAGAAATTCAACAATATATTTGTGGATCTTCAGAAGCTTCAACAAGCAATGGTTCACTTTTATAGTTCAACAATCAAAGGTATCCCTACTACATTTTATTTGGTGTTGAAGTTTTATGGCATTCAAGTGTCATATTAAGATAATGTTTTCTCTTTTGTGCAGACTATAATGTTAAGTTAAAGTTCATACTAAAGCTTGATGAGTTAAAGGGTCGGCGACTAGAAAGGTTGAGTGTGATGCTAATAAACAGAGTTATGGACCATGCAATGAGTGATGAAACTTTAGGAGGGAGGGACCATTTGACTTACAGTGTGCAATCAGAGAGAGATATCTGGTGGTTAGGTGCTATAGAAGTTCCCAAAAAAACAAACAATGTTATTTTGTGGATTTTAGTAGAACTCCATGGATTACGGAAGTAATATCTTCTCAAATACATGGGAAAAAGCTTTTTGTAAATGCTTTTGGTGATTTTGAGGTAGAATGGCATTTGGGTGGAGACCTTAAGAATATAAAATGCGTGTTAGGTTGTAAACAAGGAGCATCTTCTCTCTATCATTGCCCATATTATACACAAGGTTACAAAGGATCTAAGAGAGTCTAAACCTGCAAGGGCACTGATGAGAGTTGATGAATTTGAAGGCATTGATGAAATAGAGTCATCGAATCACAAGGAATGGGAGATATCACTTTTGAGGTGTCCAATGTTACAAGAGCCGACTCCTGATAAAATAAGCAATGATTGGAACCCCATTATTCCATTTCCATTAGTCAATGTTCACTTTTGTACTTTGCATGCATTCATGAGGATCTTTGATAGGCTTTTGAAGCTCCATGTTGAATATGCATTTGCAATGAAACCACTAGAGAGGTCTACAATAGCAATCCAAAAAATAGAAGATTTTTTGAATTCTATAGGTTGTCATGGTGGCCACGTATCTTTAGTTGTTAAGGAGTATGGTGAGTCTCAAGATATTTTACAAGTTTCAATGACTAGGAAGAAGCCAAGATGTTTCTTTAAAAGAGATGTGAATAGTCAAGATGATGGGAAATGGGAGCTTTGGAAGGACCTCTGTTCAATTACAACAGACAAGATAGTGAGGTTGATCTCATTAACAAGCAAAAGAAGGTTTGGTCATCGTTCGATCAATTGTTACATTTGATGTGTTTGGTTTCCACTAATGCTTCAGAACGAGAATTATTCCAAGTGACTTTCATTCATCTTATCTTGGGGAGAAAGCAACATTACACATTACATAGCAAGTTTCGCTTACATTTTTTTATTTGGTCTTAAAGACTATGTGTATATCTTATTGACCAGATCATAGCATATTCTTTTTGCACATGGAGCATATTTTATGAATCGATATGGGTCACTGGACATTTTTAGTACACAAGGAATGGAGAAGTCACATTACAGGGCTACAGGCATTTACTTCAAAAACACTCATCATGGGGGTGGTCTACTCCAATCAAACTATTTAGAAGAAATGTTCAATTGGCGACATTCGCTAGAAAATATATAATGGAACTGTTGGAGATAGATGTCTGCAGAAGCACGCGAACAGCACAAGGAAGAAGAAGAAGCTTGGAGCACAAACACACAATAGTGAATGTATTACTAGAGAATGTACAAAGATAAGTAGCCCATTAGGGCAATAGGCGTATATACAAGCTGGGGGAAAAAAACCTCCTAAAGAGGAAAAAAAGTGCCCCGGCAGTCCTAGTGTGTTCACACACATCACTACCTAAATATATCAACAAATCCTCCCTAGGAGTGATGCGGTGAACAACGAGCTGGCACTCATGTATAAGGAAGTGCCAAGCTATAAGGAAATCACTCCACAAAAGGAAGTAAGCCCAAAGCTTTGCGTAAAGCTTCAAACTTCTCCCTAGGCAGAGCCTTCGTGAAAAGGTCTACAATGTTCTCCTGCGTGGGCACATATGCCAAGCTGATCTCCCCAGCGGAGAACCTCTCCCTGACATAGTGATAATGCACCTCAATGTTCTTAGTGTGATCATGGAACACAGGGTTCCTCGCAACTGCCAATGCGCTCTGACTGTCAGTGAAGATGGTGGTGGCAGAAGATTGGCCAACACCCAAATCAACCATAAGGCATCTGAGCCACACACACTCAACAATCACTGTGAAAGCTGCCCTATACTCAGCCTCACAACTGGAAGTGGCCATAGTAGGCTGCTTCTTCCTCAACCAAGATATACATGAGCTACCAAGCATGAAGCAAAAACCACGGATGGACACACGAGTGTCATAGCAACCAGCCAAATCTGAGTCAGAAAAAGCATGCAAATCTGGCGGTAGTGATCCCCCCTTGGGATAAAACAACCCAAGTAGCCGAGTACCACTCAAGTAGTGAAAGATGCACTTAACCGCCTTCCAATGCGTGACTCCTGGGCAATGCATAAACCTGCTCATCTGTGAGACAACAAACTGAATATCTGGCCAAGTAATGCATAAGTAAATCAAGCATCCAACAGCCTGCGAATAGAGAACAACATCAAATGCATCTCGAGCATCATGAAGACTCAATCGTAAACCTGTCTCCATAGGAGTGGCAATAGGCTTACAGTCTTCAAGGCCAAAACGCTGCAATAATGTGTCAATATATTTCGTTTGACACAAAGCCATTCCACCATCAACTTGCATAAACTGAATGCCCAAATAGTGATGCAAATGCCCCAAATCAGACATCTCAAATGAGGCATGCAAATCAGCCTTAAAATCAGCAATATGCTTCTCAATAGGACCAGTGAGCAGCATGTCATCAACATAGACAACAATGATCAGAAGCACATCATTAGCACGCTTAACATATAATGTGCTTTCAGTTGGACTGTTCTCAAAACCATGTGCAATCAGATAGGCATGTATCTTCTCATACCAAGCACATTGGTGCTTCCTTTAAACCATATAACGCCTTCTTTAACTTGCACACCTGGTTTTCATGCCCTTTCTGCACAAAGCCATAGGGCTGAAAAACATACACTTCTTCATGCAAGTCACCATTCAGAAATGTTGTTTTAATGTCCAACTGATGTACATTCCAACCATGATGGGTTGCAAGTGCACAAATGCTCTAAACAGTAGTCATACGGCATGTAGGTGCAAAGGTTTCATCAAAATCAATGCCTCTTTCCTACACATAACGCTTTGCAACAAGCCTAGCCTTATACCTGTCAATTGTACCATCAGGTTTACGCTTCAGCTTGTATACCCACTTAGTGCCAATGGCCTTCTTGCCAGGAGGCAAGTCACATAAAGACCATGTACCATTCTTCATTATAGCATCATATTCAGATTGCATAGCAGCCATCCAATTTTCTGAATTCTGTGATTCATCAAAAGAAACGGGCTCATTGTCATCACAAGGGCTAGACGCAGCCATAGCATAGCAATCTGATGTAAAGGAGGCACTATGAGAGCCTGAACGAGTACGATATGACAAAGGTGCATCTAATTTGCTGTCATGCAAAGTCTGCACCAGCCATTTTGGCATAGTTTTTTCCTACTCAATATCAGCTCTCTCATCAACAAGTGCATCATGTAAATCTACATAAAAAATGGAATGATCTGCATCATCATATGAAACCTGCAAAGGTTGAGAAGTTGCCTCATTAGGAGCAGCACTAGACTGTCCACCTGTAAAAAGAGGCATCAAAGTATCATACATGTATTTAGAGCTAACAGATGTCTCCTTAGTACATGAAAGCAATGGCTGAATAGCATCTTCCACAAAGACAACATCACGGCTAACTAGAATGCGTTTAGTCTGTGGATATGCCAAACAACCAAAAAACTAGCAGATGAGCAACAGATGGCTTGCGATCATGCCAAGCCTCATATGGAGTGATAGTTTAAACTGTAGCGCTTTAGTGGGACACCTGGTAAGTACATATGCTGCACACATGACATCCTCAAGCTAGAAACTATGTGGTAAAGCCTAACTCTTGACCATACACCTCACCATCTCCATGAGTGACCTCTTCTTCCGTTCAACAACTCCATTTTGTTGAGGTGTATACGGCACTGTACACTGGTGTTTTTTCCACGTTCAGCCAGAAATGCATTAAAATCAGAAGACATATATTCCCCCCCTTGATTAGAATGGAGGGTGCCCATTTTACATGCTGACAGATTTTCAGCCAAAACCAAAAACTCTTTGAAGCACTAAAACACTTCAGACTTTGCCTTCAATGGATATACCCATGCATGCCTGGAAAAATCATCAATGAAAGTCACTAAGTAAAGAAAGTTTCCAAAAGAAGGTGTCTACATAGGACCACAGACATCACTATGTACAAGCTGCAATTTCTGCGTAGCCCAAACTGAACCATCTTTTGGAAAGGAGGAACGCTGCATTTTGCCCAAAATACAGCGTTCACATACATGTTTTCCACGTGCCTCAAGCTTGGGCAAAGAAGACACCACATCAGATTTCTGCAGGCGTAGCAAACTAGAAAAATTCAGATGACCAAAGCGTGCATGCCAAAGCTTTGCATCTAAGATAGCCTGAGAATCATGAACTGCACATGCCGAATCTTTCAGAGATCTTTCATAGCCTATGAGCTTATATAGCCCACGATATAAAATGCCAGAAGCAATAATAACATCACCATTTGACAGATCATGAACTGTACATCTGTCATCAACAAATTTCACAACCAAGCCAATCTTGGCTAATGCAGAAACTGATAAGAGATTCTTCTTGATCCTTGGCACAAATAAAGCATCTAACAAGGTGAAATAACTACCATCAGTAGTAGTCATAATGATCTTACCAACTCCCATAACAAGATAAGAGGAGTTGTTGGCGCATGTGACCGTATTCCATGTAGGGGAAGACTCGAGTGAAGAGAAGAAACTGCGCTGCGAGGTAATATGTTTGGTCGCCCCACTCTCAAAGTACAAAACATCTGAGTCCACTACAGACATGCACTGCTCATGAGAAGATTGGTCAAAACTGCAAATAGTAGTAAACGCCCATTCTTCTTCCTGCACAAGATTTGCAGACTCTCTTTTTAGTGTAGAGGCCTTTGCAACAACCATTCTAGCCTCTTTCTTCTTTGCCTCTTTTGTAGCCAGCTTTGGACAATTCTTTATGATATGATCATTCCCTTTACAGTACTTGCAAAACAATTTCTGTTTTCTGATTTCTTCTTATCTTTATCCTGGTTCTTCAAATGTGCAGCATTTGCAGATTTCTGCTTACTAGTAGAAGAGCTCCATTTTCCTTTGCCCTTCTGACTAGCTACGAAAGCTTGATCTGCAACACGCATAATGGACCTGTTCTGCCTGGACTGATCTTCGGGCAACAGAACAGCGACTAACTCCTCAAATGAGAAGGCATTCAGATTGCCTTTCATCATCAACCGAAGAGTAGAAGCAAAACTCTGATATGAATCAGGAAGACCATTCAAAACGGTTTGCACAAGTGAGCTATCTGGTATAATCTCATCAGCAGAAATCAACTGTTCCTTCAAATCTTTGATCTTTGTTAGGACACTGTCCATAGAATCACCTTCATTCATGTGCTTACTCTCCAACTATTTTCGGAGGTAACCAACACGAGCCTCATTCCTAGCTTGGTACAATGTGGTTAGTGTATCCCAAGCATCCCTAGCTGTTCTGCAAGAGCAAATATGAGGAATAATGGCACGTTTGAGAGACAAAGCTATCAATGCATGTGCCTCGGCATCTCTGCCATCCCAGCGAATTTGCTCTGCAGTAGGTGCAACAAAAACAACAGCATGAACAGGAATCTGTGGAATATCATCTTCGACACCATCTCCATCAGCTCCAGCACCTATATTTGCAGTACCTGTAGTTGCAAGTGTAACAGGATGTCTTTCAACACCCTGCACAATGTTCCATAGTCCTTTTGCAACCAATACATGTCGCATCATATAAGCCCATAATGGGTAGTTGGTATCATCCAACTTATCCTCAACAACCAACATACGGAATACATCACTGCTTTCAGCCATGGCTGGTGACTAAAATACCTTGATGGAGAAAATTGACTGTATCTCAAAAAGTTGAATAGAACTGCCCAGACGAGTTCTGCTAGACTTGTAGCAGACTCCGAGACGCTTAAATTGGCGAACAGAAACTAGTATATACCTTTGGCACAAAAAGACAAAATAGCCTGCACAAGCGTTACGATAGTGCGTTCGGAGGAGTGTCAACGGCGCCCTAGATGAAGGGACGACCTGCTCTGATACCAATTGTTGGAGATAGATGTCTATGGAAGCACGCGAACAGCACAAGGAAGAAGGAGAAGCTTGGAGCACAAACACACAATAGTGAATGTATTACTAGAGAATGTACAAAGATAAGTAGCCCATTAGGGCAATAGGCGTATATACAAGTCGAGGAAAAAAACCTCCTAAAGAGGGAAAAAAGTGTCTGGGCGGTCCTAGTGTGTTCACACACATCACTACCTAAATATATCAACAGGAACGAGCATGTGAGTCACGAATAGTAAAGATTATACAAAAGCTACAACACGATACCTCAAGAGAGAAGTGGATGTCATCATCAATACCCCTACATCATGCCCAATGGCATGCACAAAGATTCCGCGACGTTCTGCTTGGAAATAGTTTCTAAAATCTTAAAATTCATTATTCTTTTCAAGGTTTTTATAACTCCCTTCACTTCAAATAAAATTTTAGTGTTTTTGTGAATATACTTTTAATGTGTTTAAACTAATTTTTATCCATTTAAATGTGAACAGGACAATTCTGAAGTGAAAGGCTATAAATAGAGGTGTCCTTCCTCATTTTACCACTTTACAACCTAAGAGAATGGCATGCACAAAGCATATTGTTGAAAAGGATTGTCATCTACCCTAGCCATGTGCAAGGACTCAACGCCCAACATGGATGACACCCCACAAGAAGCATCGAACCACAAGCCACTCTTCTAGACAAAACTCGGGTGCAGGGACACACTCTGGTAGCATTCCATCGCGGGGGGGATGAAGCTTCACAAGAGAGAGATGTAACACAAAAAATAAATTATTCCCCTCCCACATGTGATGATGAGCTCCCAATCAAAACACCACTCAAGGCAAGGCCCAGACAACGAGGATGGAGGCTAGTTGTGATGGAGACATCAAATTTAGCGAGTTCCTCAGATGAAGAAATTATAAACGAGCCACCACAAAACAATGATGATATCCCCGTGAACCCTCAAGTAGCACAAGGAGGCAAGTCACTCCCCACAGGACAAGGACAAAGACCAACCGATGAAGAAAGAGAGCAAGGTCAGGTAGAGGAAGCAAATGATGAGGCAGGACCATCTAGGCGTGCTCCAAGAAGAAAGAATAACTATCAACCACGTGGTAGACCACAATGACCACAACCCAACATCCCCCCAAATGCAAGAGCACCACAAAGGTGTAGAAAGAAAACAAGAGCCTTTGCAGAGATTCGACAGTATCAAAAGTCTATGGAGCTTCTTATTCCATGATGGTCATTTGCAAGAGTTGTGAAGGAAGAGATCCAACGCTATTGCGTTGGACTTCGTATCCAAGGGATAGCCATTGAAGCCCTCCACGAAGGTATAGACGCGTATCTTATATCAATGTTGGATGACTCTAACGTGTGTGCCATCCATGCAAAGAGAGTGACAATACAACCTAAAGATTTTCACCTAGCTAGAAGAATTAGAGGGAATAACCCTTAACAAAAATTTGTACTCCCTTGTTTGAGACCTTTTTGTATATCCCATATGATGAATATTTTGTAAATCCCAAATGATGAATATAATCTTTCTCTTCTTATATTTGCTCTCCCAAGTGTCTATCTCTTAGTGTACATGTTTTGAAGTCTATTTCTCCTATGTATCTTGGTGTCTTTTTCCAGTACCTCTTTGAAGTGTTTTGCATAGTTTAATCATTCTTTTTACTGTACTTCTTGTAAGTGGTAAAACTATATAATCCATTTCATGGCTTAGAAATGCCAAAAAAAATTTTGTCATAGAAACGCAGGGATGGGCCCTACAAAATGTTTTGCACGGTCTATCCTCATGTTTCTATGGCAGTCCTTTTTCTGGCATTTCTAAGCCATGAAACCACATGCCATGCACATTGGGGCATATGATTGGCCTTAGATAGAGTGCATGCATGCTAACCCTCTGACCAATAGCTAAACAATGTTGATGAACATACATGTACTTATTTACTGCTGCATGCTTATATGCACCCAGAGGAGTGAAAATTGTCATTAATAATTACACATAAGAAGAGACTTCCACAATTCCCCAAGTGTAGGTTGTAATTGAGGGAAAATGGCTTCCAATATAGGGAACCTAGTGCATGCGATGGCCTAGGAATGCTAAAAAAGGGCCTGCCACAGAAACGTGGGGATGGGCCCTACAAAACTTTTGCAAGGACCGTCCCCGTGTTTTTGTGGTAGGCCTTTCTTTGGCATTCCTAAGCCATCCCATGCTTTGTTGGCAAAAGAAAAAAACAAGATTGATTGGAAAAAGATTTATTAAAGTGTGCAAAAATTAAGAGATTGTCAAAAACATAAAGACAATGCACATGGAAATTGGAAAAACAGTAATTGCTTTAATAAAGTTTTTACAATTGGATCTTGGCCTTGAGCCTCTCCACTACATTATTTCCTCTCAGAAAAGACAGTGGAAATTGGTAAGTCAAAGCTGATTGCGATATTAACTGAGGGTCTGTCAATCCAAGACCTAAAGCCATTCCTATTTGACCTAATATTTTTCCTCTAAGGTTAACTCCTAGGGTAGTAAGGGCAAGGGACTTCCTAACTAGAAATATACAATTGGTCCATTGCATTATTGTAGATAGGCACAAAACTTTGCTCAAGGCCTTCAGACACCAAGTCATGAAGTGTCCTTGAGGGGAAAAGTCCTTGTGGATTATGGCAAAATCTTCCTTTGGCAAGGAAGATTTTGCCAAGGAAGAGCCATGACCATGGGCAACACGGCCACCACCACTCCTTGCTGCAAATTTATCCACTTCAATTGTTTCTTGCACATAGACAATCATAAAATTCAATAGATACATCTTGTATGAATATGATACAACCATAAGTGTCATTAGAGACTTACATCTTGAAGCCTATCTTCATCCTCTCCTCTTCCCATTGCATCTAGTGGGATTGAGTGGGCCATGCCACTTTGCTCCACAACAGGGGATGTTGGAATCTTCTTCTCCAAAATTCTTTCCCTTGTTGCAGCCAGATCTTCTTCAACGGCATCTTGGTTGGCATGGCTCAAAATATCTTTGCAGACAAATGCAATGGTGCCCGCAACTGAATCACCAAGTGGAATTGTTGCCTTTTCGATAATGTCAGAAGTGTTGTCCATGGGAACATCCGAGGTTGAGCAAAAAATACTAAGGCATTCATCGAGGCATAGGCCGAATGCCTTCTCAATATTGTGTATGAACAAAAGTTCCTCTCATCGACAAGTACAACTGAAAACATTTCCATCTCTACCTCTGATAGAGTGGGTTCCATGGGCTCTAAGTTGGAGGGTGGACTATTCTATGTACTGGCTTCCTTTAATTTGTCTACTACTCCTTGTGGAAATTCTCTAGAAATGTTTTGAATCTCTTCTAATAAGTTGGGAGCTTCTGTCTGGGGTTCCTTCTTGTCATCTACAAAACCCCCAGTAACAAGATGGGGTAGGTCCAGGGGTGAAGGTTCAGGTTCATCATTGACAAAAAAGATGTTTGTTGCTACATAGGAAAGATATTTTCTTCCCATTTTTCTTTTCTTATTTAATTCTTTATTTAAGGGCATTGTGTCATCTAGCAGGTGCCATGAATCCTCACCAACATCCATGAACGCTTTCAGTGCTTCGCAAACGCCTCGTCTCCTTTATGAATGTAGAAACGTAGGTCACAGGGGACCCATTTACACTCATATGCTAGAATATCTATAGCATATCTTAATATATAGAATTCCATAAAATATGTGATCTCATCGATCACATCGGAGTTCATGGCTATTGTCCCTTCAAGATTACGGACTCTATAGACTAGGTCATACAGATCTGTACGACCATTGTAGTCTATAGTATCCAAAAACTCCATGAATAGATCTCGAGGAGATTTCTTGGGAGTGGAACTACTAGCAGCCATTGCTTGTGCGTGAGAATTCTATTGGCTTCTCTGTGCTTTCTAGTTGTTTGAGAGTGCAAATGTGAGAAATGAGCACATAAAACCCATTTTTTTAGCATTTTCAAGTTTCTAAACTGATTAGGTCTACTTTTAAAAGTATAGAATAAAGAAGTGCAATTTCAAAAAATGTGTTTTTGATGAAAAAATAATGCACACAAAAAAATCATGAGCAACCACATTTCAAAGTAGTGAACATAGACTTTTTGACATTCCAAAAGTTTTGAAATTACCATTGGAGAGAAGAAGGTATATAAAATATCTAACATGAATCAATTGTCCTACTTTTTACAAGGTTCTTGAAAGTGCAGAAACCATGAGATACAATGACTAGGACCCAAGAAGTGACATTATTAGGTTGCAAAAGAACTATGAAAATGAGAGTTCTTTTCCATCTTCGCTCCAATCTACAGGGACTTTCATTTTGTATTCCACTCTTCTACCCACCTATAATCAATTTGCAAGAAATTGAAGTCATTAAAGCAAAATAAACAATAATGAAAATATTACTTTAACAAAATCACAAAACATTTCTCACCTTCTGTCCTTGAATTTTGAATTTGGATTAAGTTAGTCCTTCAAACCCCATAATCATCAAGTGTTCTCTCAGATTAGCCAAGGTCCAATGATTATTCACGAAAATAGTTTTTGTTTCATTGTTGGGGAATGTAAGCTTTATTTCAAATGAATGTAATAATCCCTCTGAACTTTGACATGGTATCCATTTACCAAGTTTGCACATCCAACGATCATAGTAGAATCTGATGTATAATGAATTATGTTGTTTCAAATATCAAAATCCTGTACCTGTTCCACCTATTTTACAAAGATATTTATCACCTTTGCAATTCCTTTTATCAAACCCCAATTTTCACCGAGAAGAATTTCGACTTGCTCATATGTGATATCTTTACACATGAACATGGTGGAAGTCTCTTGGAATGAGAATCCTTGGAATAATCATACAAAACAATGAATGGGAAAAGACTAGTGCAAACCTACAGACCTAGACACTTTTGTGAATCTCAAAGAGTTATGTATATCCATTACCATTTTCTGCTTCAAAGATGATACAGACCATATATTAGGTTTTGGCCACTCCAAGCTAAGAAGAGAATGTACTTCAATTCTCTCTAACCTTCCAAAACCATTCATTGTAGAGGGTACAACATATCTATGTGTGTAAAAGAAAACTCTATCATGGTAAAGTTGAGCAGCAGATATTTCTGGAAAGACTAGTGCACTAACATCTGCATGCAATGCCTGGAAAGTACCTATAAGACTATGAAGTGGTTGCTCTTCCACCAAAGTAGAAGGAAATATATTTGAAACAAACAAAAACATATCTAAAGAGTTCAAGAATATATCCGACACAAGAAAACATAAAATATTGTAGAGTAATACTTACAATTCACAGGATATCTGATTCTACTAGAGTTTTCAAGTTTCATAGTTTCCATTGTAAAAACATGTTGTACAATAGCAACCATCCCATTGTCTCTATGCTTCTTGAAGCCAAGTAACTTTCCCTTCCAATGAAGATCTAAGTTTCCACGATCTCTAACTCGATGAGGCCCAACTCTAGAGGGTTGCATGTATACCCATACACCTTTGGAGTACTCGTGTGATAGCCACTATCCATCTGTGGCTTTGATATTGTGACATCTTAATGTGAGGATTTCATCTTTCGGTTGCCTAGAAGCTTTAGATGTTGCCATTGAAGCTAAAAGTCTTCAAGCTACAATAGTAATTCGAGATAGGAGATGCAAGTAGGTTGGCGTGTAGGAACAGGAGGTTTAATGGTGTGCTACAGAGTGAAAGTAGTGGGAAAAGATGACTTTTTGGGACCTGGGTATGAAAATGTGAGCTTTAAAGGGAAATAACTCTTTTTTGAGTATTTTTGAAAAAACCCATTTTTTTCAGCTCAAAACATGCAAAAATTTTGAATTTGGGGTCAAAAAGAGTACTTTTGACCCTAAAAAGTATTGGGGGTCCATTTTCAGGTGTTATGATGAGTTTTTTAACTTTTTAGAAATTTTGAAATTTTGGACCCAACTGAGTTACGAGATTCCTTCTCTCCCTAGAGGCAGCTCATTGAATAAGGGAGAAATATGTCCCCTATCCCCCCTTCAGCCTAGTATTTTATAAGGCATAGATTGTGGCCACCACCCTCTTTTGATTGGTCCATCACTAATCACTTCTTAATCTAATAGGCACATTCAGGGTTCATTTTTTCCCCTAATGGATATGGAGATACCTGATCTCAACACTTTGATGGGAAAATTCTTCATCCGTGAAGCAAAGCTCAACAGAAATGGTGACAACCAAATAGGTAGCCAATCTTCCACCCTTTATATAGATAAGATTAAATCTAAGGATAAAGGTAAAAGTAAGAAACAAGATGAAGAAGCGAGTACCTCTCAAGCCAATTATGCAGGAAGAGGAAGAGGTGCTAGAGGTAGGGTCAGAGGAGGTATCCAAGGTAGGGGGAGAGCCTACAACAATTCACCATGCAATATATGTTGTCTCAACAACTTCACTACTGGAGAATACGACAAGAATACAAGGAACTAGACGGGAAGAGGCTTCCATAGATGAAGCTATGGACAAACAAGAGGCAGGTACAACAATGGTGGAGGAAACTACAACCATAATTACAATCAAGGCTACAGCAACAACAACAACTATCAAGGAGGATTTAGAGGAAGAAGGGACTTCAATAATTACACTGAAGATCAAGAGGATTCTCTACTCATTATGAATATGACATCCAAGCAAGAAGAAAATGATGAGCATCTCTTTTACATTGATTCAGGTTGTTCAAATCATGTGGTAAGGAATGTAGCACTCTTATCAGATCTTGAAGAACCAAAGGGAAAGCATGAGGTACAAACACGTGATGACACCAAGCATTCAGTCAAGCAAGTTGGAAATGTTAAGACATCAGATGGTAATATGAATCTTTTGAGCAAAGTTCTGTATGTGCCTATCGTAACCAAAAATTTAATTTATGTTGCGCAGATAGTAGAGAAAGGTCTACAGGTCAAGTTCACCAAACATGAAGCATATGTGGAAGACCCCCAACAAGGATTAAAGAGAATAGCCAAAGATGAGAAGACAGGTAGATTGTCTACTTTTGAAATTGAAGACACAAAGAACATAGCACTATTTAGTTATAGATACCAAACCCTATCTGAGTTGGAAATATGGCCCAATAAATTGATAGGTTGGAGATGGTTGAACCACACACTTGACAGATAGGAGATGGTTGAACTACACCCTAAGAGAGAGGATTAGGAAGTAATCTTCAACCATGGCTTTTGCGGCAAGTGGTTAGCCCATCACATTCCTAACCAAGAGGTTGTGAGTTCAGTTCCTTACATTGATATCAGAGCCTAGGAAGTAGGCTTGAGACAGGTGGATTGACCTAATGGCCTCTAAAAAAGGCGCTTGGGCATCCTCTATATGAAAGGGTACAAAGTAGTGCACGTCGATTTCACAAGTTAGTCCAACAATGATTGAGGAGTATCTCTCAATTTGTAGGTCAGATTTAGGCATGTAATATACCATTGGAAAGCTCTCGGAACAAAATTTCCAAATCTACCTATGTAGCTTGGAAGTGTGAAGTCCTTGGGAAAGCTTGGGTGTCACTTGATTGAGGGTTCAAGATATGGCTTTGAAGAGAATGAATTGCAAAGCATCTAGAAGGATATATAAAACCACCTCACTTTGAATGCAAATAAACACATGTCTATAAATAGATGAGCCGCAATAATTACCATGTGTGTCAAGTATAAGGTTCATATGTTGAATATGTTTGTCCAAGAGTCCAAAAGGATTTAATGACTTTACCATACTAGACAAGAATCTAGGAAGATATTTACTTAGCCTAGAAAGGAAAATAATATTTCATTCAAGCTTTGGAATCATTTTTAACACACTAGATTTAATGAAATTTCTAATAGAAATATATCATTTCATTAATATGTGGACATTTTTGTTGGAGAAACAATCACTAATTGGACATATATTTGAATGTCAAAGCTATAGAAGAAAATCACATGCCTATGTGAAGGGACAAATTCACAAGTGTATTATATTTGTAAAGTTAGTTCACTTTAGTTCTAGAAGTTTTTTAAAATCACGAGAATGAGAAAATCTATATAAGTTAGTTTGTATCAACTGACGTGATGAGAGAAGAAGTGGAAGAGAGTGAGAGAATGTGAGTAGGATTTCATTTTGTATGACTGAGTATAGTCGGGCTTCTCTAAGTGAGAAAGCACTTGTAAGCTTCTGAGTTTTCATAGCTATGACAGGAACTAGTTAAAGTTCTGTGTATAAGTCTTCTTCATCCATCTCCAGAGTTTGTCTTCTGTGAAATGTTTTTTTTTAAGTTGAAGTTTTCCAAGCATGTCGATGCATGGCATCGAATGTATGTTGAAAGGTTGCGTTTTATGCGGGAAGTCGATGCCTGGCATCGAATCTTAGCTGATAAGTCCTTGACTTCATATCTCACTTTTATCTACTGCTAAATCTTCTTGAAAAGATGAAGTTTGTGGAGCAACTCGATGCTTGGCATCGAGTTTCAACATAAAGTCGATGCCTGGCATCGACTTCTAACATAAAAGTGTTCTTGTTCATATCTGTGTTCAAGGGGGTAATTTTGGCAGTGAAAAAGTGGCTAAAAAATCTGAAAGTTGATGCTTGGCATGGACTTTTGGTTGCAAGTTGATGCTAGGCATCGAATTCCATTTTTAGACAGACGTTTCTTTACTAAAACATGCATAATTTCCACTTTTGGAAATCATACAGGGTCATCTTGTGAAGGCTATATCTTGAGTTCTAGAGATCCATTTCTTGCAAATAATAGCTTGTTTGGAAAGCTCTTCTCTGCTTATTGCATCCACCAAATGCTCTTAGAGAAATAATATTTGTGCTAAGAGTAATTAGAAAAATACTGAAGGTATGTCATTTTAGTGACTCGAAAGTTCTGAAGAAGTAAAGTTCTTGGTTTTGGCTATAGTTTCTCAAAGTTTGAAGTGGCAATGAGTTAATGATGACCATACAGGTTGTCTAGTGTCACATTAATTCATTTCTTGTGATGTTTCAGACATCAACAAGTGGTATCAGAGCAGAAGACGACAAAGGTACGAGAAGTTTTGAAAATTTTTTCATTAAAGGTTGAAAGGTGAAGCATTTGAAGACACAAGGCATCAAAAGGTTACTTCAAAAGTATCCTCACACACAAAGAACTCCAAAAATGTATTGTTCTTTATCCTTTAAGCTCACAGGTTGGACCAGAAGGAAAGGAGTATGGCAGTTAAAATCTCCATTGACAAATTGGACAGAGATAATTACCCCGCATGGGTAATGAGAATGGAAGCTTTACTTATGAGTAAGGATCTCATGGTATATGTAACAGGTGAAGAAGAGAAGCCAATATTTGAAGATGAAAGCCGACCAAAGAAAGAGGAACTTGATGCTTTAAAGCATTGGAAGAAGAAGGATGCAAGTGCAAAAGCCTACATTTACAATACAATCTCTAATCATTTGCTACCACACATCAGAGGATTGGAATCCTCTAAAGATATATGGAATGCATTGGAATATCATTTCCAAAGTACTACCAAAGCAAGGAAAGCAAATCTATGGTCAGAGTTTACAACATTCAAGAAGAAGCCAAGTCAAAGTATTAGTGATTATGTCACTAAGATGAAGGATCTTGGAGATAGTCTTGGATCCATAGATGAAGATGTTGAAGATCACAGATTGATTGCTCAACTACTTGTATGTTTGAGAGGAGATGAAAGGTGGAAACCTTTTGTCTTATCAACAGAACTTTCATTAAATCATTATGCAGATTTGAACCAGTTGCTTGGTTTGATGCTCACATTTGAGCAAGACTTGAAGGGAGATGGAGATAAAGGACAAAGTTCTGCATTGTACATGAAGAACAAGAAGAAAGCAGATAAAGGTAAAGCAAAGGATGAAGAAGATTCAAGTTCTCCAGTTTATTTTGCAAGAGGTAGAGGCACAGGCAGAGGAAGAGCAAGAGGTTTTGGAAGAGGAAGAGGTAATCAGAATAACAACAAGAAGGCTTGCTGGATATGTGGATTGAGTAATCATTTGGCTCATGACTGCTAGCATAATCAACAAGGATCAAATCAAAATCAAAATAACAATAGTAGAGGCAAAGGTGGAAGATATCAAAGTAATTTTTAGAGAGGTAGACAAATTCAAAGAGGAGGCTATGGTAGAGGTGGAGGAAGAAGTTGCGGACAGAATCAATCCTACAACACCACCTATTACAATTCTGCAAATGACACACAAAATGAAAGTCATACATCATCGATGATGAACGCAATCAGCACATCAGACAAAGAAGATCTAAAGGTATTTTATATTGACTCAGGATGCTCTAATCATTTGTCAGGAAACATAGAATTGATGTCAGAATAGGAAAAAGGCATTTCTAGTCATATAGTTCAAACAAGTGATAATACAAGACGTACTGTACATTCAATTGGAAAAGTGAAATGCAAGAGTGGAGCAGATTTGCTAACCAATGTTTTGTATGTTCCTACAATACCTAAAAACTTGATTAGTGTGGGATAGCTAGTTGGAAAAGGTTTTCAAGTCAGATTTACAAATGAAGGAGTATTTGTTGAAGATCCAGAGAACATATATAATCAGATTGTCTCTAGAAAGAAAGAAGGTAGAATCTTTACTTTAAGAGTACAAGGGAATATTGGTCAAGCTTTGCTCACACATGGTGAAGGAATGATTACAGAACTTGATCTCTGGCATAAGAGATTAGGTCATTTGAATGAAAGAGGAATTAAAGCTATGGTTGGTAATCAATCTATACTAGGATTACCAAATGTGTAGAATCAACATATGGTTTATAAATGTGAAGCATGTCAGATGGGAAAAGCACATAGGTTACCATTTCAGAAGAAAGGATTCAACCATGATGGAGTACTTGAGCTCATTCATACAGATGTATGGGGACCAACAAAAGAAGGATCTGTGAGTGGCTCAAGGTACTATGTTCTTTTCATTGATGATGCTACAAGATGGATAACATTGTATGTTTTGAAGGAAAGATCAGAAGCGTTTGGAGCCTTCAAGCATTTTCATGCATATGTAGAGAGATTCACATGTCAAAAGCTTAAGAGACTGAGGTCTAATGGAGGGGGAGAATACTTCTCCCAAGATTTCAGTGATTATCTTTGGAATGTAGGTATTAAGAGAGAAATAACCTTTAGGTATACACCACAACAAAATGGTGTAGCAAAAAGAAGGAACATGACTTTGGTTGAGTTTGCTAGAGCTATGCTGAAGGAGAAGAATTGTCCAAATTATCTTTGGGCTGAGGCTCTAAATACAACTACATATCTTGTGAATAGATTACCATGTGCACCTCTAAATGGAATGACTCCATATGAAGCCTTGTGGGGTAAGAAACGAACACTATATCATTGTAAAGTGTTTGGATCAATTGCATATGCTTATGTGCCATCACAACTTAGACATAAACTTGAACCAAAGGCAAAAAAATATGTGTTCTTTTGGCTATGATGAAAAGCAGATGGGTTACAGGTTGTGGAATCCTCTAACCAAACAATTTCTTGTTTCTAGAGATGTTACATTTGATGAATAGAAAAGTTGGTATGTAAATCAAAGTCATATAGCTGAAGAATTAGAAGAAGAGGTAAGAAGATGTGAGAAAGGAAAATCAAATGTGTAGGTGAATAGATATGAAGACTATATGCAAGCAAGTACATCTAGAAGTGGATTAACAAGAAGGAATGAAGAAGCTCCTATATTTGATGAAGAGGTGTCTCTAGACACATATGAAGAATGTGAACCAAGAAGATCAAGTAGGACAAGAAGACAACCAGAAAGGTATTCTTATGATACTTCTTACATAACTCATAAGAACTATGCATATATGGTCAAAGATGATGAAGAACCTCAGAACTATGATGAAGCTAAAGGTAAGAAGCAATGGGAAGAAGCAATGAAGGAAGAATTCAATGTACTGGAGGAGAAAAAGACATGGGAACTTGTTCCTAAACCAAATGGTAACAATGTAATTGGAAATAAATGGGTTTATAAAGTGAAGAAGCTTGCATATGGAAGTATAGCCACATACAAAGCTAGAGTGGTGGTGAAAGGCTATGCCAAAACCTATGGCATAGATTATGATGAGACATTCAGTCTTGTAGCTAAGATGTCAACTATAAGGACAATCATTGCTATTGCAGCTTCAAAAGGATGGATTTGAGTCAATTGGATATAAAGAATACATTCTTGAATGGATAGATATCAGATGAGGTATACATGGAATAACCTCAAGGGTTTATAGATTCCAGGTATCCAAATTTTGTTTGCAGGTTGAGAAGAGCATTGTATGGATTGAAGCAAGCTCCAAGAGCATGGAACTATAGACTTGTGAAGTATCTCAATGATCTTGGATATCAAATTTCAAAAGCACATCCAAGTCTACTCATCAAAAGAGTAGAGTAAGGTACAATCTACATTTGTATTTATGTAGATGACATTATAATCACAGGTGCTTCAGATGAAGGAATCAAGGAGGTAAAGAGATTACTTGAGAAAGAGTTCAAGATCAATATTCTAGAAAAGTTATCATACTTTCTTGGAATGGAAGTCACTTATACAGATCATGGCATATATGTATCAAAAGAAAGTTATCTTCTGAATCTATTGAAGAAGTTTGATATGGAAAATTGCAGAGAAGCTTCAACTCCACTTGAAGTTAATCACAAGCTCAGTAAATATGATGGTGTAGAATACAAAGATATGAGGAAGTATGAATCTCTTGTGGGTAGTTTGATTTATGCTACACTAACAAGACCAGATCTTAGTTGTGCAGTGGGAGTTTTGTCACAATTCATGCATTGTCCAAAGGACCCACATTGGATTGCAGGTCAAAGAGTTCTCAGATATATCAAAGGAACTATAAACGAAGGATTATGTTATCCTTTTACTTAAAATTTGAAGTTGAGAGCATATAATGACTTCAAACTGGGCAGGTAATCAAGATGACAAGAGATCAACACATGGATACATGATATATATTGGTGATAAGCTTGTAAGTCGGTGTTCAAAGAAACAACATACAGTAGCATTATCATCAACTGAAGTACAAAGGACTTGTGGAAGTAGCTAAGGAGGTCATATGGATGTAGACACTGTTCAAAAGCTTGGGCATTGATCAAGGTATACCTACAATTCATGGAGATAATATGATTTCACTTTATCTTGCAGCAAATCCAGTATTTCATGCAAGAACAAAACATATAGAGATATATTATCATTTCCTGAGAGAAAAGGTAATGGAGAAAGAAATTGAAGTGGAGTACATTTCTACAAAGGATCAGATAGCAGATATAATGACAAATAGGTTGGATGGTGTGAAGACTAGTAGATTCAAAAGCATGGCAGGGGTAAAAGAAAAAAAGATGATATGAAGAAACAGAGAATGAACTGTTGGAGAAACAATAACTAATTGGACATATATTTGAAGGTCAAAGCTTTAGAAGAAAATCACATGCCTATGTGAAGGGACAAATTCGCAAGTGTATTATATTTGTAAAGTTAGCTCACTTTAGTTCTAGAAGTTTTGTAAAATCACAAGAATGAGAAAATCTATATAAGTTAGTTTGTATCAACTGATGTGATGAGCGAAGAAGTGGAAGAGAGTGAGAGAATGTTAGTAGGAGTTCATTTTGTATGACTGAGTATAGTCGGGATTCTCTGAGTGAGAAAGCACTTGTAAGCTTCTGAGTTTTCATAGCTATGATAGGAACTAGTTAAAGTTCTATGTACAAGTCTTCTTCGTCCATATCCAGAGTTTGTCTTATGTGAAATGTTTTTTTTTTAAGTTGAACTTTTCCAAGCAAGTCGATGTCTGGCATGGAATGTATGTTGAAAGGTTGAGTTTTATGCGGGAAGTCGATGCCTGGCGTCGAATCTTAGGTGATAAGTCCTTATCTTCATATCTAACTTTTATCTACTGCTAAATCTTCTTGAAAAGATGAAGTTTGTGGAGCAACTCGATGCCTGGCATCGAGTTTCAACATAAAGTCGATGCCTAGCATCGACTTCTAACATAAAAGTGATCTTGTTCATATCTGTGTTCAAGGGGGTAATTTTGGCACTAAAAAAGTGGCTAAAAAGGCTCAAAGTCGATGGCTGGCATTGACTTTTGGTTGCAAGTCAATGCTAGGCATCAAATTCCATTTTTAGACAGACGTTTTTACTAAAAGAGGCATAATTTCCACTTTTGGAAATCATACAGGGTCATCTTGTGAAGGTTATATCTTGAGTTCTAGAGATCCGTTTCTTGCAAGTAATAGCTTGTTGGAAATCTCTTCTCTTGCACCAAAATATCTTGGAGAAATAATATTTGTGCTAAGAGAAATTAGCAAAATACTGAAGGTATTTCATTTTAGTGATTGGAAAGTTCTGAAGAAGTAAAGTTCTTGGTTTCGGCTATCATTTCTCAAAGTTTGAAGTGGCCATGAGTTAATGATGATCATAGACGTTGTCTAGTGTCACATTAACTCATTTCCTGTGATGTTTCACACATCAACAATTTTCATTTTAAATTGTGAACTTCAATTTCCGTTTATGTTTCAAAATTTATTTTAGGTGATCTTCTAATGGATTTTTCTCCCTAATAATGATCAAATTAAATCTTAAAAGAATTAATAAGCATAGTGAAATGGTTATTGGTCCTAAAGTTACAACTACTTATTTTGAGAGTTATGTAACATTATGACATGTTTTTCAATGAATAACTCTATATATGTGCTTTAGATGGGGTAAATACATAAAAGGGGTGTTCATCATGGCGCAATGTACAGTAATTCTACCTCATCCAATTGGTAGAGATTGTTCCCTAATGGACACCCTTTTATATTTTTATATTTAAACTATATCTATAAATTTCAATTCCATACCTAATGGAAGAAAAGTAATATCCAAAATCTTGATGAATTGGAAGCGGATTCAATTGGATCAACTCAAGAAACAAAGGTGTAATGATGCTTTATATGGAAGTTATACTTTTCCTTCAATCTATCTAACCACCCACCAATCAGTGTAGGTGCAATTTTTGATCTATAATTAATGAGATTTAAATTTTTTGATTTAGGTGCAGCTCCCAACTTTATTTCACAAATTTGGATCCTCTTATTTGATTTGTTTCCTTTCGTAACTCGTGGATGATTTGTTTTGTATGGTTGAGACTTTGTTTTCAACAAAAGGAATATTATACTTACACATAAACTATAAGTCATTGGATATGAGTTTTTTTTTTCAATTTGTGAATTTGATTGGATGTGGTTGTTGACAGGTGCTCAATAAACCTAGTTGGCTTCTTTCAGGTAAGTGATTATATGTAGTGCAATCAATAATTCACTATGCAAATTAACATGTGGGTACTTGCAATTTAATGAGTTTTTGACATTGGTCATATGCTTAGTTTTGTAGAGGATATTGTGGGAAAATTTTTCTAATTTGTTTGGTTTCTTGGACTATATAATGGTTGATTTACTCCTTGATACTCCTATTGGTGTGCGCACATTTATTCTCACATAATTCTTTGGGTTTTTCATTACCATTCATTAACTCATTTCTCTAGGAGGATTTTGCTATATTATTTCCCCAAATTTGATACTTCGTCATCCTTTTTTGAGACCTAGCTATGTTTGAAATATTCTAGCTCCATTATCATTCTATTCGGTTCTCTATCATTATGGCATTACAGATCTCAAGCACATCTGGTTGATCAAGGTCTAGTGCAAGTGTTCCACGGAGGAGCTATAACTTGCAAGGCAACGACCATTTTGAGATCTAAACATTTTATGTCACAAAATTTGGTCTATGGAAAAATCATATTAAAGATATGTTATTTCAGAGGAGGCAATGGAAGTCAGTAGATCAAATCTCAAAGAGTCCTATTGACATGGATGAAGATGATTGGGATGATTTGGATGACATGGCCAAGTCTACCATTTGATTGTGCATGTTCTAGCTACTTACCTGTTTTATCTTTCTCTGATTTTTTATTTTGTAAGAGTTGTCAATATGGAAAGCAAACTAGGGAGGTGCACAAGATGCACATTGACTCTTCAATTCAGCCTTTCTATCTCATTCATACAGATATGTGTGGCCCACATGGTCATCAGGTGGTTCTCTTTACTTTGTCACTTTTGTAGATAGTGCTACTAGACAAGTCTAGGTATATCCTATCAAAGAAAAGGATGAGATATTCCCTACTTTCATAAAATGGCTTTTTTTAGTTGAGATTGAAAAAGGAACTAAGCTTAAGGATTTATGTTCAGATAATCGGGATGAGTATACCTCACATGCATTTAGCCTTTTTTGTTAGTCTAGAGGAACTCATAGATAGTTTAGAGCTCCTTATACCCTAGTAAAAAATGTTGTGGCTAATGAGGATGAATAAAACTATTCAGGGTAGAGTAGTTTCTATGATGCATCATGCAAACATTTCACAAGGCTTTTGTGTAGAAGTGCAACTAACTAGACTTCAAGTGATTGACCTTTCACCTAGTACTACCAAAGGTTTGAAAGTGGCACAAGACTTATGGATTGGGAAGCCACCATATCATGATCATCTTCGAGTCTTTGGGTGTGAAGCATATGGCCATACACCTAGGAACCTTAGATAAAAGTTGAACCATAAGCCAAAGAAATGTATTTTTCTTGGATATGGCCGAGAAGTCCAATTTGCAAATTGTTCATGGGATCCTTAAACATAGTGTTGGATGTATTTTTCCACTCTGACTTACATTCAAGAAAATTAAAATCTTCTTAATGATTGGTGATCTATAAACCTCTCAAAATGTGTTCCTTGTGACCTTTTGATTTGAATGATCTCTTTCTTTAGTACCTGGAAGGAAAAAAAAAAAGAGGATGATGTGCTATATATAGAAAAAGGAATGATAAGTAATGAGAATAATTATGTACATTAATTAAGGGTATTTGCTATATGAATTTATATTTTATGAACTTCTTTATGATGAGAAAAGAAGGCCATGGATGTTAGATGTGTGTATGTGAAGAAGACGTCCATGTACATGATCATATTAACCCTCCATAATCATGTATGCCATCCACGGGAAACATTCATGTAAACATTTTATTTCTATTAAGAACCCCTAATGACTATGTCCATTTGAACCATCCATTCTTTCTCCATAAAATGTTCTTTCTTAAAGACTTCAATAAGCATAACAGAGAAGGATGTTTGAGATGAATAAATTCCCCAGTCCAGCATCTCTCTAACTCATCTACATGGAGAGCTTATGAGATGATTTGCTGAACTCTTTGAAGTGGATAAAAATGCATAGTGAACCCTAACCTTGTCATTCATTTCTTAAAACTTTTAAGCCTAAAAGATAGGACTAAGGTAGAACAATGGATTCAAGAGTCTAGCAAATGATACAGTTTGACAGAAAACTCACAAACAAAGAGAAGTTGAGGTTGTTGCTCAAATCAGGCAATGTTAGTTTGTACTATATGAAATGCCAATTTCTAATTAGTCTAGAGAGACACCTACTATAGGACATTCAAATATGCTTGTGACTATGAATAAAACCATGGCCAATGTTGGAGCTACTCCTAAAACTCCTATGCAGTTCTAACTTGAAATTCTATGTAAGCAGATGGAAAATATAATGAGTATTCAAGCATCTTTTTCTAAGGAGGTTGTGGAACTAAATAATAAGGTTTTCCCCATAGGCTTGCATGATCCTGGAGCAAGTAGTGGTGGAGTTGGATAGGCTAATGTGGCTCTGCAAATGCATCTTGTGATGCAATAATTCTTCCCTCTGTCTTCTTGGTGCATATTTTAGAGAAAAATTGAAGCTAATGGAAAACGAGGAACTGACGACGAAACATGTGTTTGGTATGATGGAGAGGATCATGCTACCTATGTGTGTGATGAATTAAGAAAAGCAAGAAAAAAACCATCTTGTGATAGAAATAGATAGGAACTTATGCGATTTAACTACACAACTTCCTTTGCTTGTCAATTTGGACAAAGGAGGTATGAAAAAGCTATATGAAAATCTAAATATCACAAATGCATCTATTAGCACTTCACCAGCTAAATTAGAGCCATAGAAGAACAAAGATTTCATTCCTCTGAGAGTCAAGCTACCTATTCTATTGGAAATTTTCTAAAAGCTAAAGATGTGATTATGCAAAAAATTGCATGGAAGTCACCTATTGATCAACTTTTTGTATATTCTCATATAGCGAATGTTAAAGAAAAAGGGAGATGTGATGATATACCTGATGAAGTTGACGAGGCTGATTGAAGAGTGACTAGAAGCTAGTCTAGAGAAGAAGAAAGGAAGAAAACAAATGATGAAGGAAGATGTAGTTTGAGGATACTACAACCTTGACTGAGGAGGAGAAGAGAAGAGAGACTAAATAAGGTAAGAAACTACTGAGGAGAGGATTTCGAGCTTTGTTTCACCTTTCAATCTTATATAGCCTCGTCCTGAATATTGATAGCATAAGAATTGGCATGCAATGGAGTAGATAGAGGTGCGCTTCATTCATAGAGAGGATTTGATGGTGCTTGAAGTTGTAAGTCAATCCTTTTTGGAAATGGGTGATCTTTACATCCATGTGCCTTGGCAATCAATTCACAATTCAGTTGAACTAAAGAAAAAAATGTTCGGAATGAATATTCTAATGCCAAACTTATTTTTTGACTGTGATAATAATTGAAAGAATGAAGGTTTCTCAACTTGGGTTGCTTAGCCATTATATGAATTGGTTAAGCAATGCTCTTTCCCCTTCCCTCCCCATTTTCTCTCTCTCTCTCTCTCTTTCTCTCTCTCTCTCTCTCTCTCTCTCTCTCTCTCTCTCTCTCTCTCTCTCTCTCTCTCTCTCTCTCTCTCTCCTTCCCAACCCTCCACTCTATGACCTGCAAACCCCCACTTCACAACCCATGATCTCCCCACTCCGTAACCCACAAAACCCCAGAGTGTAACCCATGAACCCCCATTCTGGGATCCACAACCTCCACTCCACAACCTACAAACACACCACTCCACAACCCATGACCCCACACTCCCTGAATGGCAAATCCCCACTCCATGACCCGCAAACTTCCGCTATGTGACCCAAAAGCCCTCCACTGAGTGACCTACAAATCCCGCATTTGCAACCCCCGACACCCATTTTTGATCCCTAATCCCCCCACTCCATGACACACAAAACCCCCACTCCGGGACTTGCAAAACACCGCACTCTCCAACCTGTGACACCCACTCCACCACCCACAAATCCCCCACCTTGCAACCTGCAAATCCCCCACTCCAAAACCTGGGAAACCCCCATTGCACAACCCTCAAACCCCCCACTATGTGATCTACTAACCCCCCACTCCACAACCCACAACTCCCCACTATGCAACCCGCGCGCCCCCCACTCAGTGACCCGCAAACCCCTCACTCCATGACCTACAAACCTTGCACTCACAACCTCAAAAGCTTTTTGGAGAATTATGCAAAGAAGGAGGCAGAAAGCAACTAGAATGTGCAACAAATTTGTTTGTGGAGTTGAATGATGAATTGGATGAAGGTGCAAGAATATCTAATGTGCCTAAAGGAAGATAAAACACAATTATCAAGATATGGAGGAGGGTGATTTTGCCCTGGACTAAGTCTTCATGAAGGAAAATTGAATGATTTTGTTGGTGAGAAAAAGAGTGTTGAAGATCTAGAGGCAGGATTGAAGAGATAAAGGATTTCTTTGATCTTTGACAATTTAGTGAGGGTTGCAAGGGAAAGGGTGGGATCCTACACCTATGTGGCATTGCAAATCTTTGGTGGAACTCCTATATGTAGACTCAGATGTGTTCTGGTCTAAATCTATGAAACGAATTTAGAGAGCAAGAAGGAAAAAATTTTTGTTCTCTACACTACCTTATGGAGAAGAAAATGGAGTTCTACAATTTTTGACAACATGAGAGTGACAAGCCTAACTTGTATGTTGATGAGTACAAATAAAATTTCATATGTCTTCATAAATATACATTGGATAGTAGTGCTAAGTTTTTCAAGATCAAGTTTATTGAAGGGCTTCCCGAGGAGCTTCACTATGAAGTGATGAATCTTCATGTGTTGATTTTGTAGATGCTCTTTTGATGGCTCAGAATTTTGAGAAGATGGAGAAATTCAATTTGGAGAAGGAAAATAGAATCAAATTCATTGCGATGGGGCATAGGCCATAAAGACCCACCACCACAAACATGAATAATTCAAAGAAGGCTCCTTCTTCTAATAATCAAGGTAAGAGTCCTGCTCAGGTAGAAAATCAAAGGATGTATTAACCCATCCATTGGCAGCAAGAACCTCATTTCATTTAGTTATAAAGACTCCATTTGTGTTTCCATTGCAGGGATTAATGGGATGAAACATATGAATGTGCAAACAAGGCAATCTATTGGCTTGCACAACCAAAGGTGACAAACATCATTGATGAAGGTGCAACAATTGACAAAGCGCATGATGGAGGTAATTGCCCTAACTCTACTTTATGTTGCATGGTGGTTAGTTCTTTCCTAAGGGCTTCTATAATTATGATTTTTGGTATGATTTCTATGCATAGAATCTGATTTTTTATTGATCCTGGTAGTATGCATTGTTTTCTATCTTTCAAATTAGTACAGAATTAGGGATACCCCTTAATATGCAAATAACAAGACTTTTGGAGATGGCCAATGGAAGAATACATGTTTTCTAATAGGTGCTTTTATGGGAGTTTCCATGTTATGGAAATGAAACAGAGTGATGTAATTATAGGCATGGACTAGTTAATTGAAAATTTTGTAACAAATAATTACGAACAAAGAGCAGTCACTTTAAGGCTAGATGGTGGATCTATCCACATTCTAGGTGATGCACATAATCCTAAGCCCATTCTCATTTATGCTATGTGGATAATTAGAGGTGTGTGTGACGATTGTAGATCATTTGTAGTGTATGTGAACAATCTACATGAGGAAGATAATGATGATAATCTTCCAAATTATGTAGAAAATCTTTTTAAAGAATATAAAGATGTATTTCCAAAAGACTTTTGTGGTATACCTCCACCTTGGCATATTGACTACACCATTGAGTTATACCAACAGAGTGAACCATATTCTAGAAGATCCTTTAGATTTAACACAGATGAATTAGAGGAGCATAAGATTCAATTAGATGATCCTTTGATGAAAGGATTGATAAGATTGAGTATTTCACCTTAAGGTGCATCTATTTTATTTGAGAAGAAGAAAGATGGTTCTTTTAGATTATCTGTTGACTATAGAAGGGTTGAATTAAAGAACAATTAAAAATAAATACCCACTCCTCACATAGATGAATTATTAGGTCAATTAAGTGGAGTGACTGTATTTACTAAAATTGACTTAAGATCTAGATATCACCAAATTAGGATACAAATAGATGATATATCTAAGACAACTTTTCAAGCACGGTATGGCCATTATGAGTTTATATTTTTACCTTCTGTATTAACAAATGCTCCTATCACATTCATGTGCTTGATGAATAATATTTCTTATGCTTATCTAGATGAATTCATCTTAGTATTTCTTGATGATATATTTGTATACTCTAAAGATGATAACAAGCATGTTGTACATCTGAAAAAGACTTTGCAAGCTCTTAGAGAGCACAAATTTTATCGAGAGAAGACTAAATGTTTCTTTGCTAAGGATAAAATTGTGCATATAGGAATAGTGATTTCTAAAGAGAGAATTCATATAGCCTAAGATAAAGTGAAAAAAATAATTGATTGGCTAGTTACTCAAATTATAAGGTATGTTAGAAGTGTTTTAGGATTGTTGCAATATGAAAGGTACATATTAAGGATTTCTTTATGATATCTAATCATATCATAGAGTTGACTAAAATGGATGTAGGATTTGTGTGGACTAAGGCCTATCAAAAATCAGTTGACTCATTGAAACAAAAGTTCATTGAAAATATAAAAAATGAGAAATCCTTGTGCAATTCCATGTGATGCAAGTGATAGGCAGATCGGATGTGTTCTTTCACAAGATGGTAGGGTTGTTGCATATGAATTCAAGAAAATAAGAAAACATGAACTAAATTGTCTTGCTCATTATCTAGAAATATTTGTTATTATACATGCAGTTAAGCATTCGAGACATCTACTATTATGGGTTACATTTGAATTGAAAACAAATCATCACAATCTAAAATAACTTTTCACACAACCATTGCTTAACAACAAGAAAAAGTGTTGGATTGAATTATTAAGTGATTATGAATTTCACATTAAGTATTTGGTTGGTAAAGAAAATAAATTTGCTGATGCATTGAGTGAGAGACCCTTATGCAATCTCCTCTCTATAATAAATTATGGTTTTCTCAATCAAATTTAAGAAGAACTAAAACAAGACTCCTTTTATGCACTTATATTGAATTTTTTGCATTCAAATAGGGGAGCATTGTATCAAGAGAAATTGGGTCTCTTTCTTATTTATTGGAATTACTTGAACATTTAAGTGTGCATCTTGTATTTCATGTTAGCTTACTTAAAAGATATGTACCTAATGCTACTCATGTTTTGCAGGTCAACTATAAGTTGAAAGATGATGGCTCTTTTGAGCTTCGACGTGAAATACTATTAGATAGGAAGAAAAGATTACTTAGAAATAGATCTATAATAGATATTTTTGGTAAACGCCACACATATCAAGCTGAAGATTCCTCTTGGGTGAACGTGGATGATTTCTTGGCACATTATCCTTCTTTCCAAATTCGAGGAAAAAGTTCTTAAAAGGGTAGAAGATTTGTAATAGGCCTTTCTATAGTGAAATAATTCATTTTCAACTTTCTAAGTTACAGTGTGGGAATAATGTTTAGAATGAATAATTAGGCCATTTTATGCACGTAGGAAAAATTTAGGGATAAAAAGTTTTATGTCTTCTCCTTAAACCTTATCAATAGCATGTTTTTGGGTTGAAAATTGAATGTGAAGATGAAAGGATTAAGAGAACCGTTTTATGAGACAAAGCTAGAGCATGTATAAGAGAATAAAAGTGTCTTTGTGAAGTTTTTTTGAATCATCTTCTAAGTACCTTGTTTAAGGCTCTATATTTAGTTTACTATAAGGAAATTCCATGATTTTATTATCTCTCTAGAATTTCTTAACTTGTAGGGCTCAAAACTGAAGCAGGCTTTGACTTGATCATCTCGAACACTTGTGCAAATGCAAGAGTTGAACATTTCTATGTCTCACAAAGTTAAGCTAATTCCTCACTATTTTTGAGTTACAAGGCTTCAAAAAGTGCCATTTTTTGGTACTTAAAAAAGAAGGCTTCTCTATTTCTATTCAAATTTTGATTTTAAAGCATACATTTTGTCATGCACACTTGTGGATGTCTTTGGATATGTATTTTCGTTGGTTTTCTTCTAATTTGGAATGGTACCACTAAATTAAGTAGTTCATTATTACAAATCCATGTTTTTCCAAACTTTTTTCATGCAATATTTGGTGGTTCATATTTGTTGGAGAGCCAACTTTTTCTATATTTGGTGGTTCATGCACTTCCCTAGGGATGGTAAAAAACTCTTTTTTGAATGAGATAAGCTTCCTCAAGCAAGAGGAGGCCAAAAATTAGAGAATTACCTTGTGATTCAGAGGGAGATTGAGAGTGATAATGTGATTGAGAGGGCAAGTGTGAATGCTATTGTGATAGCTCAGTGGTGGTGGAAGGATTGAATGTTTTTGAAGAAGCTATTTTCCAAAGCGATTGTATTCATTTGACTCAAATCGATAATATGATGACTTTTCTTTCTCTTGGTCAAATCTTATCTACTCTTCCACATCGAATTTTCTCTTATCTTGTGCAAGTTCTGTTTTTTTCTCTTCTACTATTCTTGAGTGATCAGAAGCTTGTGATTTGGGAGAGCTTGTGATTTTGGAAGCAATACATGTAGAACATTCATTCTTGAGTTCAACGTCTTGAGACATTCGACCGATTCTACTTTGATCAAGTTCTATTGTTAAGTTGCATTTTAAAAATAATGTCACTATCCTTAACATTAATTAGATTATTATTCAAGTAATTAGGAAGCTTTCTACTGACATATGTCCAACCTTCCTCTTGAGCTAATCTTGCTGGAGATAAGCTTGTAATAACCTCTCTAGCAGGTTCCTTCTAAGCCTCTGATACAAAAATATGATCCTCATTTTCTTTATTCATTTCAATCCTAGAGGCATCATCATAAACATTATCACCATTGAAAGAATATAAAACATTTCCAAGAAGGGCATCAAAAGGGTTATATAGCTTACCACGTTTCTTCTTAGGGTTAGAGTTTAAATGCTTATGATGTGAGTGGTGGAATTGCCTCAAGGGGGGGAGGAAATGTTAGAGGGATTGATCAATAATTTTCACCACAGCTTTTTATTCTTTCTTGCTTAAGAAAAAGATAGTCTTTTATCCAATTACCTTCTTTTTAAGAGTCAAAGGACACATTTGGGACATTATGGTAGGTGACTTTCTAGACATGCAATTCTTTTTCATCAAAATACTTACTTATAATAGAGGTTTAGATTGGTTTGGAAATGTCCACCTCAACTTGTATTAGAAGGTCCCATTTGGGATTGATACACTCTCCCCCCCCCCCCCCCCCCCCCTCAATTTCTACCCTAACACCTTTCCATTGTTTGAGCCCAATGCATCAACCGAAGGGGAAAAAGTCAACATAAAAATCAAGGAAGTGTACCCATATAAAAACCTTAGTTGGCTTGGGTTGTTTATGATTAAAGACCAAGGACGATTTAGGAAACAAAGTTAGAGTGTTTTGTATTAGGCACTACCCTTCCTTTATGAATTGAGGTGCACTATTTGAGTCATGGAAAAAGAACAGAAATTAATTGTTGGGAAAATATTGAATTTGCTCCATAGATATTATCCAATAACATTTTTTTCATAAATTTGATTATTCTTATTTCCAAGGGAGCCTTTTGTCAATGAAAACGGTGGCTTCGTCCTTTTCCTCATTGTTGGAGTCCATAAAAATATCATGATCAAATGCATGCATGTAACTTTAATTTTCCCTTTAACAACATTGTACATATGATGGTGAGAGCATTTACCTAACTTTTCCATGAAGGAGAATAAAGGGTAGGATCTATGAGAGGATCTAGCCAGCTCTAGAAATTGTTTCTTTGAGGAACAACCAAGAGAGCCAAAATGTTGACCTTGGTGTTGAAATATTTTTGCACCTTCAGTTTGGTCCTCATTCGATTTCGTAGAGCCTTATGGAAGGTGATACCTCTCCTATTGGGGAGGCTCACCAAGGAGAAGACGAGTCTGCACCCTAAGTTTAAGTGCAATAAGAAGAATGTTGTTCAAAAGAATTCCTCTCGTGACTTTCCGTGGATGATAAAGAGAACCAATAGCAAGGAGTTTCCAATTCTAGTATTCATATGAAGAACATGAAGAAGTTTGAATCTTAAACCTTCTATATGTTTATTAAAAACACATGAGATAATTCAAAGACTTTGAACTTTATTAAAATTTTAAAATTCATAGAGAAAAGTTCTCATTGATAATGAAAACTAAGCTCTCAATCTAAACCAATATAATCAACATTAAGAAGAAGTGGAAAATACAATCTCTACTAGAGGTATACCTTTGATAAAATTTGAAAATTGAACTTATCAAAATACGAAGGGAAGGGTGGTTTGTATTGAGGATGTCTTATTGCATAGGTAAGGGGTTCAATTGCCATGCACATATTGAAAAAAGCAATTTTCTTTAACTCCACGAGTAATTAGAAACATAAGTGAAGGATGGGCAAAAAGGGCTTCATAAAACACACCATATAAAACATAGATTCTAGTATGCATGCATAAATTGTAAAGAAGATTTCATTATACGATAAGAAAATTTAAATAAATGGAGATTAAAGAAATCAATTTGATTTAATCAAAACTTTAATAATCTTGAATCTTACTCAAGCAACAGTTGAAACCTCTAAAACTATGCAAAGGATGGGTAACACTTTCAAAATATTGAAATATACAATTGATTATGAAGTATCAAATTTGAGAAATGATTTTGAATCTTTTTATGAACAAGTGAAATAAATTCAATTATTCAGGTGTAAATATGAACATCAACTACAACTCCAAAGTATGACTTCGCAAATTCTTGATAAAAAAACATTCATTTGACCATAGAAAATCCACCCCTAGAGCTACAAAGAGAAGATTAATTCAACCTATAAGATGTTTCTAGAATGATCCCTATAAGATGTTTCTAGTGTGATCCATTTGCCCATATGTTTTGGAATTGTATTTCATATGATGATGCTTTTAGACATAAACTAGTAACTCAAGTTGCAGAGAAGATTTGTAATTACGATGATTATTCACCTCTGCACTTTAATTTAGGAAGAGGTGGGATGAAGGAATATTTTCAACGAATAGAATTCAAGCCACAATGATTCAAAACATTTAGATGCGAGTGGAGAACAAATAAATATGATGATAAGAAATCAATTGAACAAGAGATTAAGATATAAATTGATAATGAGCTTAAACATTCTGTAAAGAAATGTGAACAAATAAAACTAAAAAAGCACAAAGGTAAACAAGTTATGTAAGAAAGATTGGAAGATAATAACCAAGAACATGAAAAGTCAATACAATTGAAAACTAAGAAGCATGAATAATATTATGTAATATGTCATCGAAAACTAAGAAGCATGAATAATATTATGTAATATGTCATCCAAATATTCTAGACAATGACCAATTATTTTATCAAGAAGAAGTTAAAGGTTTGAGATATCAATTTAACTATGATATTAACAATGAAGAAAATAGTCAAAGTGGACATGAGGATATCAAAGAACTTGATGAGGACGAGAGTATAGATAATAAAACAAAACTTTATGAAAAGGAAAAACAATTGCTCAAAGATACTATTAAAAAAATTGAATAAAGTATGAAAACCTCATTGTTAACTTGTAAATATTTCAAAATTATAAAAATAAGGATCTAACTTTGCACAAAATACAAGAAATAAATAAAAAATCCTTGATAGGTGAAGAAACGTTAGAAGATGGTCCAATATGACTAGGTATTGATAATGAAAATGAAGATATCTAGAGATATGATATGATTATATGAGAGAATTGTACTAAGGATTAAATGTAAACATGTTTTTTGCACTCACTTTTTTATTTTGTCATGAAATAGAAATTAGCTCAATAAGCTTCTTCAAAAATTATCTTTGATGATGATGATGGAATGAGATCTATCAGAAGTGATTTGAGTGATGATAGAGATGGGAATGTGGGTCATGAGACATTGCAATTTTCAAATTTCACTTCTTGCACCATGTTGAGTATTTTTGCACTAAGAGTATGCATGAAGGGATGTACATACACGTTGCATTAATTCTCATAGTTGCACATCTATTGGCACTTGTAAATAGCATGAAAAAAATTTCAATTCCATTTTAACCTCATCAATCATAATCAAATTTTATATGCACCATGAATGATTGAAATATACACATAAAGTATGCATGATAGGTTTGAAGTTGAAGCTTTCCAAATGTCAATTTTTGGTCATAGAAGGTAATCGCCTTGCCCACATATTCTCTTCCAAAGCAATAACGCTTCACCCAACTAAGGTAGTTTCCATCTTATCCATACCCATTCTATAGATTCAAATGAAAGTGCAAAGTTTTCTAGGCCATGAAGGATACTAGATGAGATTTATTTGAATGTACTCAAAAACTACTAAGCCATTGTCATGCTTACAAGCAAGATGATACCTTTTGAATGGAATATTGAAGTAGAGAAGTTATTTATACTAGAACACACGTAACCTTTCCTAATTAGTCACTTGAGTTCCATGTGCATACAGATGCAAGTCTTCATGGAGTTGGAACAGTTTTGGTGGAACCATCCGCTCTTAAGGTGTATCAACCTATTGCTTAGGCAAGGAGATTTTGTACAAATGAGGAAAAAAATTATAGTAAAACAAAAGGAGAATGTTTTTCTATTGTATTTTTACATCAAAAACTTTGGCACTATCTTCTTGGAATACATTTTATTGTCATCTAAGACCATCAACCAATAAACTATTTAACCAATAGGGCTGGAGTAGTTGGAAGGTTTTGTTGGCTACTACTACTCTAGGATTACTCATCAAATGTTTTGATATTTGCTACGACTCTAGGTAGTTGGAAGGGTTTGGTGGTTGCTACTACTCGATTACTCTTTCATGAATATAATTTTGATATCGATATCAAACTAGGCACGGTGCATTACATGGCAGACCAAGTGATAAGGATGGCCAAGGATGAGAAGCCAACATGTATTAATGATGGCCCGATAGATAGGAAAAAAATTGTTGTGGTGGATAAATTGATTGGTATGATGAAATACTAAAATTTCACACTTTGGGAGAATTTCCTCTCAACATGTCTCCATTAAAGAAAAGGAAGTTGGGTTTTAAAGTGAAAACATTTTCACTCATAAATGATCAATGGTATTCTATGAAAATGTGTTTATCCAAAGGAAGTAAGCGTTTTGGTGGAAATCGTGCATAGTGAAAGATATCTCAAGTGGGAGGACTTCGCACACAAAATCCTACATAAAGGGTTTTGGTTTCCTTATACCTACATGGATGCCACCAGATATGCAAAGGATATGATATCTTTAAAAGGTGTGTTGTTCGTCCCACAAAGCTAAATTTCCAACTCTTGGTAATCTCAATTGGGTGGCAGCCTTTTGAATGATGGGGTTTCGATTGCATTGGACCCATGATTACAACAAGTGAACCAAGTAATAAAAGGTATATTTTAATGGGTACATGTTATTCAATTAGATGGGTAGAAGTGAAGGCTACTTCAATTATACTACATCGATGGTGACGAAGCCCATATATAAAATGATTTTCTCACAATTTTCATGCCTAACATAAGTCATTAGTGATAGGTGCACTCATTTTGGGAGTCATATGAGCAACCTATTTTTTATAGGTACAGGATATACAAAAACAAAAGTTTCTTATTATCCTATAAAAAATGTACAACCGAAAAGCTCCAACAAAAGTTTGATCAAGCTACTACACAAACTTTCTTTTGACCACCAAAGCTCTTGGCCATGTGCCAGATTGAAGCAATATGGGTATTGTGTAGAATAAGAAGGGGTCCTAGTGGTGACAGTCACTTTTTATTGGTATATGGTAAGGAGGCACATGCTCCCTTTTATTTCATTGTCAAAAATATATATAGAACTAAAATTTTTCAAAGTTGACCCTCACATTAGAAAGTAGAATCTAGGGAAACAACAATGTAGAGTTTGAAAATAAAGCAAGAGGAGTGCAAATGATTTTACAACAATTATCTAAGGTCCAAAGAAGTGAAAGAGGGATCCTTGTTCTTTGTAAATCAGATCGCACCAGTATGTGCTAAATCTCTACCTAAGTGCATAGGTTCTTATGTGAAAGAACTTGGAGAAGATTGTAGAAGGTAGAAAAGTGAGTTTCGAAGTGACAAAGTTCAGTGTAGCCAACCACCAGAGGACCAACCATTGAGATTATGGAGACTCAAATGGACCTTTAATGCATGTGATAAGTGCAATCAAATCTACTATGTACTTTGGAGCATCAAGGAGAAAGAGTGGATACAAAGGAAATAGGTTTACACATTGAATAACTCAAAAAACTTGTTATCTTTGGATGAGATAGTCAACTTCAAATGCTCATAGCAGCCATCATGATTAAAATTACAAAACATACTTTTGTGGGAATGATACGAATAGGGTTTAGTGTATAAAATGCAAAAGAGTACAAGTAATAAGAAAAATATGCTACCTGAATGAACTTGACACTCAACAATGGTACTCCTATTTCTCAGGGTTGCATAGAGAGAGACCCTCAAACAAAAAAAAAACTAAGATTCGTCCAAGTGTACTAAACCAAATGCTTTGAAACCGTGTACACATACACTAGACACCAAAATCTTTATAATGCATGCTTGATCATCCAATTTAAACCTCCATAAAGAGAGCAATGGCCTTTGCTACTTAACTATTATTGAAGAAGATGATGCAAAAAAATGAAGGAGCAAGAAAATGATGGCCAAAAGTGTATATATATTTCTTGCATGTAATGTAAAACTGATTTAAACTCTTTATATAGACTCTTGAAATGTTCCATAAATTGTACAAGTGGAGTTTGAATTCAAATGAAGGTAGGACTAGTTGATGAAAAGAATCAATTCACTTTCCTACAATCTAGGAAAAGTGAAGATTTGATTTGATCTACTTTTAGATGATTGACTCATTGATTGTCATGCTCAATAACCTCAAACTCATGACCTTGAGCTATCTTTTTCTCCTTTTACATGTGTCAATCTCTAGGTTCTGGCATTGTTAAATTAACCATAAAAAACTTTCAAAAAAATACAATAAATAAGCATAAATTAAAGAACTCTTCAATGGATAGTTTTTGACATAATCCAAACAATAGCTTTTTGATATAGATCAAATCCACATCAAGCATAGTGTCACGTTGACATTCCAACAACTTTCCCTCAAGCTGAAGTATACTTGAGTATTCATTATCTAATAGGTTGAATACCTACCATTGATTTAAATCTACAAAGTTGTATTCCATCAAGTGCCTTCATGATCATATTTGATACCTACGTTTTAGTTGGAACATAAGAAATGTCGATTTACTTTGCCATGAACTTCTCCTTGTTGATCATGTGTTGCTTTGATATGTTTGGCAGCCCTAGAACACCTTGATCCATGTAAATATCCTTCAAGGTTCTTTCATTCATATGACAAAGTCTCTTGTGCCACATTTCAAGCTCACTTAGGGTTTGAGACCGGAAGTTGAATAGAGCTATGTTCGTGGTTTTGCCTACTTCAAAAGTAAAGAGATTATCATGCTTCTCACATTTGGCTATCTTTTTGAAGCCTTGACATGGATCTTCCACAAAAGCTTCATGTTGGGTGAACCTAACTTGCAAGCCTTTTTAAACTATTTGGACAAAACATATTAAATTTTTAGTGATAGTGGGTACATAAAGAACCTTACTCAAAATTTTCATCATGCCATTTGTAGCTTTGATATTACTAATCTTTTCCACATTGTGCTTCCAATCATCCTATGTTTGTGCTTCATGTCTATTCTTTACGTGCCGCCACAGATGCGAACCAATCAGTCGCAAGGATATAGGAATTACCGGGGTCAGCGGAACACCAATTTCAAATCAAATCCATGGCAGGTGGGCACCCTAGTGGAAGGTACCTCTCTTCCACCCCCTCGATGTCATTTTTGCGCTGAGGTTGGCCACATTTGTAGATTCTACAAGGAAGCAACAGAGTACGACAAAAGAAAGAAAGAGCGACAAAATTCAATGACCAACATGGTCTATATTTCACTAGTTGGGTCACAAGCAGCTGTCATGTAGACAAGATTGGGTAACCAGTTGCAACCAGCAGCTGAAGTGTTTGAGCCTGGTATCCGTGAGTAGCAGCAAATGTTTGCAAAGGCTAGTCACTAGACAGCTAAGGAGCCGACTGTGTTTCATGATCCAATTCCGGCAACACAGGTCCCCCTGCCGCAGGCAAGATTGAATGAACAAAATTCGGCCACAACAACATTAGAATCATCATGAGAATCGGTGAGAAGTATGACCCAAACAGATCACGTATGGGATATCCTATTGAAGGCTTCAATCACACTTCTCTTGGGACAGTTGCTTGCCTTAGTGCCAGGCGTTAGGCAGCAATTTCAACAGCAGGTTAGCCTCGGGTCTTCATGTACTCCAGCGACCGCAACCATACAACCGGAAATTGATTCTATGGTGGATCACTTAGTTCTATTGATCACAGTATGGCATAAAAACCAGAAGATTACCCAAGTGTTAATTGATGGCGGTTCGGGTGTGAATATTGCAACAACAACACTTTGCAATGAATTGGGTTGGACCCAAATTGAACCCGTACAATTTTTTGTACGAATGGCAGACCAATCCCGAGTCCATCCGGTGGGATTAATACGTAATATTGCGATGATCTTGCAGGGCACCACATTTAAAATGACTTTTGTAGTCCTAGAATTACCAGAATCCAGCCTCGACTACAACTTACTTTTCGGTCGCCCATGGCTCAAGCAAGCCAAAGCTGTACAGGATTGGTCAGCTTAAGAGTTGATTTTCAAAGACCATCACCGGAAATATGTAGTTAAATTGGATGCTATGCAACCCTGTGATCTTCATGCACGACCATACGTAGTGGAGCCAGTCCATATGTTGGATGGATTATCTGATGATGAGGAAGAAGCATTCCTGAAGACCAATAAGGATATGATCTCATTAGTTACTGTTGATCTCCAATCGGTAGCAGACGAGTGGAGTCCGGCATCATGTACGGTTATACTAGTGACTGGAGATGCGAAAGAAGATGATAGTGTAGTTATGGATGAAGTCACCTTGCATCAACTCTTGTCGTCAGCTGATGATTTGGTAAAACCTCGACAATTTTATGTACCGGAAGATCAATTAGTAACATATAATTTGGGTGACATGGTCAACCCACGACTAGTTAAGATTAAGGCAAGATTATCAGAGACATTCCAAGATGATTTGGTACAACTCCTGCGTGAATTATCTGATGTTTTTGCTTGGGATTATAGAGACATGAAAGGTCTTGACCCGCGGATTTATCAACATCGGGTAGTGCTCAAACTGGATGCGAGGCCAATCAAACAACCAAGCTACAGAATGAATCCCAATTATGCAGCACAGGTCAAAGCAGAACTTGATCATTTATTGAAGGTGGGATTCATTGTGCCAATTGAGCATGTTGAGTGGATATCTCCAATAGTGATCGTCCCGAAGAAAAATAAACAGTTGCGTATCTGTGTTGATTACCGAAAACTGAATGTTGCCACTCTACTAGATCCATTCTCTTTCCCCTTTCTAGACACGATGCTCAACAGGGTAGTAGGGCATGAAATGTATTCCTTTCTGGATGGTTACAGTGGATATAATCAGGTGAGAATGGTAGAAGAGGACATACCGAAGACAACTTTTATCACGAACTGGGGTGTCTATGCTTGCACTGTAATGTGGTTTGGTTTACGGAATGCCCCGAGTACGTTCCAATGATGTATGCAAGAAGTCTTTTCACCCTACTTAAGTAGCTTTATGCAAGTATATTTGGTTGATTTTTCCTTATTTGACAAGACTTCTATGGTAAACTACTCGGACATATTATCTCTAAACAAGGAATACAGGTCGATCCGGATAAAGTAGCAGCTGTGTTGGAGGCACCAGTCCCAACGACACCAAAAGAAGTTATGCGCTTTCTTGGTCAAATCCGGTGGCATGGTAGACATTTACGATGGTTAGCTCATTTAGCGACACCACTTAATTGGCTTATGACTAGTGCTCCGCTGCAGTATGATTGGACACCGGAGTGCCAAAATGCATATGATCGGTTAAAGGTTTTATTGACACAGGCCCCAATTTTGCAACCACCTGATTGGGAACGACCGTTCCATGTCCTCGTCGATGCATCAAATATTGCGATTAGTAGTGTCCTCAAGCAACAAATTAACAAATGGTTTCAACCTGTATATTATGTAGGTCCCCAATTAGCCCCTATCGAAAGAAACTATTCAGTGACCGAATGAGAATGTCTCTGGTTAGTGTACTCTGTTTAAAAGTTCTGACATTATTTGTTGGGCCGAAAATTCACCTTCCATGTGGATTATGCCGCACTCGTGTACTTGGTCCGGCAGCAACATTTAGGTGGTAGATTGGCTCTATGGGTTTTACTCTTACAGGAGTTCGACTATGAAGTTATTCATCGACCTGGCACAACACATGCCTTGGCAAATTTTCTATCTCGATTTGATTCCGGTGAGCCTCTGGTAGGGGTTGATGACACTACACCGACAATTTACATTACCGAACGAATTACTGATGAATCTATAGAACCTCTTGTTGCTCCCACATACTACAATACCTTGCTAACTTTCCTCACTAACGGGTGTCTCTCTCCTCATACTCCCCCTGCTTTGTGGCGGAAACTTGCAGTTTACAATCAAATACTCCGGTTGATTGTAGGTCAACTGTACCACATGGATCATATTGGTGTTTTAATTCGATGTATTCCACCCCATGAAGCAGAATCGGTTATTGCTATGGCTCATTCATTACCCTCTGGAGGACATTTTGCAGCTGATCTTACTCACCGTAAAATTCTACAAAGTGGGCTTTGGTGACCTACAATGTACAAAGATGTGTCTCAGTTTGTGCAGTAGTGTGATACCTATCAACGGTCAGGACAACTATCACAACGGCTTCTTTCCTCTTCAACCTGTTTACCTCTAGAACCCTTTCAGAAGTGGGGTCTAGATTTTATTGGCCCAATAACACCACCAGCGATCGTCAGCAAAAATCGATACATACTGACTTGTACAAATTATGCCACTAGATGGGCGGAAGCTTGGGCTTTACGGTCTGCCATAGCTGTTTCGGTGGCCAAATGTTTAATGAAGGATGTCTTCCCATGTTATGGATTGCCTCTTGAGCTCGTGACGGACCAAGGAACACATTTTGCAAACAACTTAATGCAAGTACTGACTAAGAATTCTCAAATTCTACATAAATTCAGCTCACCGTACTATCCACATGCTAATGGTCTGGCTCAAAGCACCAATAAGACTCTGTTGAATATGCTCCACAAATTACTTTTGGAATGTTCAGAATGTTGGGACCAGTTACTACTTGCAGTTTTGTGGGCTTACCGGACTACGTACAAGGTAGCTACTGGCATGACCCCGTTCAAGCTTGCTTATGGATTGGAAGCTATTGCGCCAATGGAAGTAGTAGTGCCGAGCCTACGAGTTGCCTTAGCTCAAAAATTGATGTCGGAAGAATCTTTGCTCTTTCAGCTGGATACACTTTGATCACTGGATGAACAGCAGCGCTGGGAAAGCTTCATGACTCTTCGAGAAGTTTAGCTTCTTCAAGCCCGTACTCATGACCGTTTTCTTAAAACCCCTATCTTTAGAATTGATCAACTGGTGTTATTCTATAATGCTAAAGCAAATAGAGCGGCTGGGAAATTTAAATTACGGTGCTTCGGTCCATACCGGATTGCTGAACAAATGGGCCCAACAACTTTTTGATTGGTGACCTTAATAGATGTTCTTTTGCCAAAAGTGATTAATGGTTCTAAGCTTTGGCCATATCACCAACCGGACGATAACCGATAACGTGTCCCTCGTCTTGTTCGTGTGTCACTTGTTTTATTTTTATCCCCGTATTTCGGTTGACTACGGACCATAATCTCCTCGTTATGATATCTAAATATGATTAATCGCCACCCTGTGTTACTATTTCTGCTCCTGCACATGTCGTAATTATGACGGATATCTTTCCAATACCGCACGATGATTAAGGTTTTCGATCACCTAATGTTGCCTATGTGACTACTTAATCTTGTTTATTTTCTTGTTAATTGCTATTGTTTTTGTGTGCTTGTGCGTTATTTGTTTTCTCTGTTCTTGTGATTACTCGTGTGCACCATGGAAGCTCTCGCGAATGTCGCCACCTTTCGTGCAAGACTCACTCATGAAGTGAGTGAGTATTTGCGCACCCATGGTCTTTTGGCCTTCACTGAATTTCCTTGGCATTCAGTGGAGTGTCAACCATTCTATGCGCAAATCATTTCTGCGATTGCCTCTACACCTGCTACAGAGCAGTGTTGGCCCATAGCCTGTTTACCACCACGAGTTGTTATTACTTTAGCTTCGTTTGCCGATGCCTTCTGACTTCCTCGGGAAGGATTGGAGAATGGTCCACTGCTTCCCGTAGCCACCATCAAAGAGTTGTTTCCCCGGCACTCAGATAATGAGTACGCCATTCTGTGTAGACCTGAACCAGAGCGTACAGCTCTGTAATTTTTAGTCGCTATTTTGAATTTACAAAAATGCACCTATGGTATCTCTCGCCCCTTCTATTCGATGATAGACATTGTGTCCCGTGAAACTGTCAATTTCACATCCTTCTACTTCCGGTGCATTCACCGTGAATGTGTTGCGGTTATCAAACAAGTCACTAAGGGTGACCTTCCACGTTCTCGTCTACCCCATATCCTCACTTTTCTCTTTCCAGCAATCCAAGTTGCGCAACCCCCTCCAAACGCTCCCTTCTTGTTGCATGAAGAATCTACTCATATGCTCAAGGTTGAGGAAGATGATGATGCCAACCTGTAGCAACTTTTTCGCCGAAAACAAAGATGTATGAGCTCCTCTGGTAGTCAGATGCAAGGATCAACTACTAGCCATGAAGGAGAAGTCTTCCATGACACTGCTACATCCATTCATATCGATTCTTCCATTCCTTCTTCTCCAATTAAGCAGCAGGAACAAGGTGTCCACATAGAAGTCTCTGAAGAAGTTTCTTCTCGGGAGGATTCTCATCATTAGAATCAAGAAGCTGTGAAGGAAATTGTTGCTGAAGTTCTTAACGCAGTGATTGTCCTAGTTGACACTGTGATTGACCGAACTGAGATGACACAATAGAATCCAACCGATATAATCTTGCTGCCAAATACCTCTATCCCACTTCCTCCCCCAATGAATCTTGTTGAGCCTGCTGTCCCCGTTGAGCCTGTTGTTCCCGACGCACCCGCTACTCCATCATCTTCTCCCGATTACTCTCCACGACCTTCCCCTCACCTATTATCAACCTCATCATCCCACCCACTTCCTACTCTTCCTCCTCCGACTCCAATGTTTAATGAATTAGAATCAATGGATCGTCTCCTGATCCAATTTTCTCAACAATTACCTCTTCAAATGAAACTGGCAACCGAAAATATCAGGAAAGGAACTACAAGAGAAAGTTGACTTGTTAGAAGCCGATATCGCTCCGTTGCAGGAAGAAGCTAATGCCGTCAAGGCAGAGAACCATGCCCTGCACGCGCAACTTCAACAACTTCAAACAACGATTGCAAAGCAGGACACCTTGATTGCCCAACGAGATGCTGCTCTTTTTGAGTTGAATGAAAAGGATGCTCTTTTATCCACTCGTGCTGAAGAGATCAACCTGTTAAAACAATTGTTGCAAGACAAGGATGATGCTCAGGTTGCTCTCGGCAATTTGCTAAAAGAAACTCGCGCCGAGTTGGATGAGGTCATGCAGAAAGGACAAGAAATGGCTACTTTTGCTAAGCAGACTACTGCGGAAGTACAGGCCGCATCTGCCGATCTTTTTCAGGCGAATTCTACCTTAAAAGCACAGACGATTCTGACAATTCAACTTAAGAAAGAATTAGCAGGAATCATGAAAGAAAGAGATGCATATTATAAAACCATCCAATATCAAGCTCAGGAACTGAAACGCAGAGAAAAGCAGTTGGGATTTCAAGCAGAAAGATTATTGCGGATTGATGCTCAGATTGTGGATACAAAGCAACAAAGAGATGTTGCCTTAGCTAATGAGTTTTATTTACAAAAAGCATTTTTGCAGACACTGGCAGATCTTTTGATGAGTCAAGTCATTGCGGCGAGTTTAGTACGAACTGACGCACAGTTGGTGGAGCCGAAAACCTTAAAGTTGATGCTAGATTCATTAAAATAGAAAATCACTAGAAACCTTAAATTAGCTCGAACTATGTATATACAAGGCATTGTAGATGAGCCTTAATGTTATTTTCTTTGCGGGTTCGAGTCCACCGTGTGTGCCAGTGTTAGGCCATTGGATTGGCACAATGTTATTTTATATTTTCATATAACGCACGCATCGAAAGGGTGTAGCAAAGGGATGTAACCTTTTTACCCATTAATGAAGAGACATTACGGTGTTCTCCGGCAGTAGAGGAGATGGGGGTCGCCAAACTGTCTGTCTGGGCAATTGCGACTACTCTGGAGACGTCGTGGTGCAGAGTGTGCATATATTTGGAATACTGTTAAGTCTGTTGTTATTGAATTACCATAATTTATTACTAACACAATAACGTTGTCTTAACATCAATAAGTTTAAACGATTGTGTGACTGATAATTTGTGTGATAACCTACGGTGTGAGGATAACTGTAATCAAAGAATTGCAACTATGTAACAGAAGTTAATGCCTGGACGTATATACTGTTTCGTTAATTGGTTAATTGGGAAAATTAAGTAAAGGGCCTCTGTATTGTCAGACCCCTACCATCCCCAAGAACCCGGAAGAGATTAAAAATGACTTGATTGAAGTCCTTTTAACAGTCTTCACAATGTAAGCATAATCTTTTGTTGTTAGGAAAGATGTATCATAGCTATACCTGATAGGTTCTTTTCTTTCTCTCAAGGATCTTCTGACCTCTGCACTTCTTGAAGTCTCAGCCACATTTGATTCTGGATCAAATCTTGGCCCATCTTCAACATTATCCTGCAATTTACTTTTATAATCAACATCATCAATATCTTCTTTATACACACTTACTTTTGTCTTCCATTTCCTTTGTATTTCTTTAACATCTGCATACTCATTTGTTGACCCTGTATACCATGTACTTTGCTCATCAAATGTAACATCTTTGGTAACAAGAAATTGCTTTGTGGGTGGACTCCACAATTTGTAACCCATCTTTTTATCATCATATCCAATAAAAACATACTTCTCTGCTTTGGGTTCTAGCTTATGTCTCAATTGTGAAGGAACATAAGCATATGCTAAACATCCAAATACCTTACAATGATCAAGAGTAGGTTTCTTACCCCACCATGCTTCATAAGGAGTTCTTCCCTCCAATGCTTTACAAGGTAACCTATTCAAAAGGTATGTTGTAGTGTTGATAGCTTCTGCCCATAAGTAGTTTGGACAATTCTTTTCCTTCATCATTGCTCTTACAAACTCTACAAGAGTTCTATTTCTTCTTTCTGCAATTCCATTTTGTTGAGGAGAGTACCTGCAAGTTACTTCTCTTTTTATACCTGCATTCCACAAATATTCATCAAACTCTTTAGAAAAATACTCTCCCCCTCCATCTGATCTCAACCTCTTTAGCTTTTGTCCTGTAATCCTTTCTACATAAGAATGATAATGCTTGATTGTCTTGAACACTTCTGATTTGTCCTTGATTACATATAAAGTAATTCATCTGGTTGCATCATCAACAAACAACACATAATATGTGGATCCATTTATGCTATAGTCCCTTGAAGGACCCCACACATCTGTATGAACCAATTCAAGCATATTTGAATACTTATACCCTGATTTATTGTATGAACTTTTGTGTGCTTTTCCCGATTGACAAGCTTCACACTTGTACACCATGTGTTGCCCTTCAATATTTGGCAAACCAAGCACCACATCATTCCTTGTAGTGGGAAACTTGAACTATGCTACATTGACAAGGATTGATATTGCTTATGGAGTAAGTGTTCTAAGTCAGTTTATGCACAAACCTAGGGCACCTCATTTGGGAGCTACCAAAAGGATTTTAAAGTACCTTAAGGGCACTCAAAATCAAGGATTGTACTTTCCTTATACCTTTGACTTGGACATTAAGATATATTCAGATGCAGATTGGGCATGTTGCAAAGATGATAGAAGGAGTACCTCAGGATACGTATCTTTTGCATTTAACAAACCTATATCATGGTCTTCAAAGAAGCAACCTACTATTGCTTTATCTTCAACAAAGGTAGAGTATAGAGGATTGGCTAATGCTACTCAACAGGCCATAAGGATCAGATTGTTGTATACAGATTTAGGTTTGTGTACTACATCTCCAATGATTTTTGGAGATAATACAAGCTCATTACATCGTGCAGCAAATCCTATTTATCATGCTAGGACCAAGCATATAGAGGTCCACTATCATTATGCGAGAGAGAACCTATTGAGCAAGGAAATTTAGTTGACATATGTATCAATTAATATGCAATGTGTAGACTTATTGACTAAATCATTAGATTGTACAAAAGTTTGCAGGTTTAAGTCAATGATTGGATTGCAGGACATTCATGAAGATTGAAGAAGAAGACCAAGTCAAAATGTTTGGCTTGAGGGGGAGGTGTTGGTGCAAATTGCAAGCCTACATACTTACCTAGAAGTTCATGAACAAATTGAAGCTCCACGGGAGCCATTCCTAGGAAGTTTTTTATCCTTTACCATTTGTAAAAGTCATTTTTTTCCTTGAGAGAATATTTGTAATCACTACCAAACTTGTGGAATTTGTTAGATGAAAAAGTCACGAACTTATTTGGAGAGAATAATTTATAGATTGGTGAATCATTTTAGAGAGAGCCAAAAGTTGAATGCAAATTCGCATTTGAATGTAGCACTTATAAAAGTCACTTGTAAGAAGTTGTAGTGTGTGGCTCTATTCCTGAATTCTCCATTGCCATATTGTAAGAGAGTCAATTCTACATTGTAACCTACATTATTCACCATCATTAAGCTATGATTGTCAAGCATATGATCTTGTACAACATTGTTCATTAATACAATAGATCTACATTGCTCATCTATGATCTCTCTGTCATAGTCATTCATAACACTCAACTTGGAATCAGCTTTAAGTTCTCTACATGATCACAAATTTTGAAGGAAATCAATTTAGCCAATGTGGGGAAAAGCGCGTCCAAGCACTCACTTGTCAAACTCTGTAGAGGTCCTGAAAAAACAAGGGTAATGATTCAATTGCTAAGTTGATTGCTCTATGTATAGTGCATGATTTTAAGTGATTCCTCTTAGAATCAGTAGCTTACAAAGTTAATTTGATACCTCTAAAAGGAAATTCTCTAATTCCTACTATACTGGAAGCACTGAGCATAACAAGCACTAGGTGTGTGAACAAAAATAGAAGGTTTTCATTGATCCTTCAAATTGGAAGTAGTCTGCTTTGATTCAACCATTTCTCACATAATTTCCAAAGTACATAGAAACTTGTATAGTGTTAGTGGAAAGATAAGTGGGCCCACAACTCAACTCTAAAGCTACAAGGGGCTGGTACAAAGCACGATTTGGTAGTACCTACTCATTCCTTGGAATGCCCATCCATCTTTCCCAACAGAGTAGGTAACCTTAGGATAGGCAAGTAAAAGCACGGAGCTAGTTTGAGAACTCTTGGGTTGTGTGCCTTATCATATTTTGGAATACTCTTTAAATCTCTCTGATTTTGTTGAAACCAATTCTAGACATTAAGACTTTGTGATTACCTTATTCTTATCCTCTTGAATTTAGAAGTATTTGCCAACACATGCATGTTACATGGTATATGTCCCTATGGAGGATCCCCCTTTAGTGGAAGGTGTCTTGGGAACCATGTGTAATCGTCTCCCTCAAAGAGGTGTTAGATATTCCTTCAACACTAACATGTCACTTCTCTTTGTACATAGTTTTGGTAATTGATTCACTATTGTGTTGTGTTGCAAGCTTCTTCTTCTTCCTTGTGTTGTTCCTTTTCTTGTATAGATTCCCTATAAGTTAGGAATTACTTTTGCTAGATTATAAGCAACTACTCACACCTAAGTTTGATTCAAGTTTTGGCTATTGAGGGAAGGATTCAAGTTCAAGTTTTGCCCATGAAAATATATTTTTTTGCTTTTGACTCTAATTTAGTACTCAATTTATCTTGAACCATAGCAAAATGACACACTCAAACACTCATAAGTGATCAATAATAGGTTTTCTATTATACCAAACCTCAAAAGGAGTTACATTATGTGTTATAGATGTTGGCATACAAATCATCGAATATATTTATCAGTTTAGCCCAAAACGTCAACCGCTCATGTCTTTCATTTGGAATTTCTCTAGCTGATATGATCCTATTCATTCTCTTCAGCCACTCCATTCTACTAAGGAGTACATCTACAAGTGGATTATCTTTTTATACCTTCATTCCAAAGAAAATCATTAAACATTCTTGAAAGATATTCACCATTGCCATCATCAAATCTTGTTAGCTTTTGCATTGGTCCATATTCCATAGTGTAAGATTTGCCATAGGAGGACCGACTTTTTGATTTCAATGAGAGGGTGCCAGATAGACATGAATTTCAAATGCCAATGAAGCCACATCCAATTGAGACACCATTTCTTGTTGAGACTCATATGAATGTCATTGTGAGCTTCGACATATGGAATCTTGGAGAGGTGATTACCATTATAAATTTGATTCTTTTCTTCAAGAAAGAGGAATCAAAAGAGAGGTAACTACTGTTGATATATTTAGGTAGTGATGTGTGTGAGCACTCTAGGACCGCCGGGGCACTTTTTTCCCTCTTTAGGAGGTTTTTTTCCCCCGGCTTGTATATACGCCTATTGCCCTAATGGGCTACTTATCTTTGTACATTCTCTAGTAATACATTCAGTCTTGTGTGTTGTGCTCCAAGCTTCTTCTTCTTCCTTGTGCTGTTCGCGTGCTTCCGCAGACGTCTAACTCCAACAATTGGTATCAGAGCAGGGCGTTGCTTCTTCTAGGGCGCCGTCGACACTCCTCCGTTTGCAGTCTCAGATTCGCACAAAATTTGGTGAGCATACTCAGGGTGTTTCCGAGATCAAAACAGCTTTGCTATGTGGTGCCGAAATCGCGATCTGAGCTCGTTTCGGCCTCCGAACGCACTATCGCAGTGCTTGTGCAGGCTATTTCGTCCTTTTGTGCCAAAGGTATATACCAGTTTCTGTTCGCCAGTTTAAGCGTCTCGAAGTCTGCTATAGGTCTAGCAGAACTCGTCTGGGCAGTTCTGTTCAACTTTTTGAGATACAGTCAATTTTCTGCATCAAGGTATTTTAGTCACCGGCCATGGCTGAAAGCAGTGATGTATTCCGTATGTTGGCTGTTGAGGATAAGTTGGATGGTACCAACTACCCATTATGGGCTTATATGATGCGACATGTACTGGTTGCAAAAGGATTGTGGAACATTGTGCAGGGTGTTGAAAGACGTCCTGTTACACCTGTAACGACAGGTACTGCAAATAGAGGTGTTGGAGCTGATGAAGATGGTGTCGAAGATGATATTCCGCAGATTCCTGTTCGTGCTGTTGTTTCTGTTGCACCTACTGCAGAGCAGATTCGTTGGGATGGCAGAGATGCCCAGGCACATGCATTGATAGCTTTGTCTGTCAAACGTGCCATTATTCCTCATATTCGCTCTTGCAGAATAGCAAAGGATGCTTGGGATACACTTACCACTTTGTACCAGGCTAGGAATGAGGCTCGTGTTGCTTACCTCCGAAAACAGTTGGAGAGTGAGCACATGAATGAAGGTGATTCGATGGACCGTTTTCTTACAAAGATCAAAGACCTGAAGGAACAATTGATTTCTGCTGATGAGGTTATACCAGATAACTCACTTGTGCAGACCGTTCTGAATGGCCTTCCTGATTCATATCAGAGTTTTGCCTCTACTCTTCGATTGATGATGAAAGGCAATCCGAATGCCTTGTCATTTGAGGAATTAGTCTCTGTTCTGTTGCAGGAAGATCAGTCCAGGCAGAACAGGTCCATTATGCGTGTTGCAGATCAAGCTTTCCTGGCTAGTCAGAAGGGCAAAGGAAAATGGAGCTCTTCTACTAGTAAGCAGAAATCTGCAAATGCTGCACAATCGAAGAACCAGGATAAAGATGAGAAGAAATCAGAAAAGCAGAAATTGTTTTGCAAGTACTGTAAAGGAAATGATCATATTATAAAGAACTGTCCAAAACTGGCTGCTAAAGAGGCAAAGAAGAAAGAGGCTGGAATGGTTGTTGCAGAGGCCTCTACACCAAAAACAGAGTCTGCAAATCTTGTGCAGGAAGAAGAATGGGCGTTTACTACTGTCTGCAGTTTTGACCCATCTTCTCATGATCAGTGCATGTCTGCAGTAGACTCAGATGTTTGGTACTTTGACAGTGGGGCGACCAAACATATTACCTCGCAGCGCAGTTTCTTCTCTTCACTCGAGCCTGCCCCTACAGGGAATACTGTCACATGCGCCAATAACTCCTCTTATCCTGTTATGGGAGTTGGTAAGATCATTCTGACTACTGCTGATGGTAGTTCTTTCACTTTGTCAGATGCTTTATTTATGCCAGGGATCAAAAAGAACCTGTTATCAGTTTCTGCATTAGCCAAGATTGGCTTGGTTGTGAAATTCGTTGATGACAGGTGTACAGTCCATGATCTCTCAAATGGCAATGTGATTATTGCTTCTGGCATTTTATGTGGTGGGCTGTATAAGCTCATAGACTATGAAAGATCTGTGAATGATTCGGCATGTGCAGTTCATGATTCTCAGGCTATGTCAGATGCAAAGCTTTGGCATGCACTCTTTGGTCATCTGAAAAATTTTTCTAGTTTGTTACGCCTGCAGAAATCTGAAATGGTGTCCTCTTTGCCCAAACTTGAGGCACCTGGAAAACATGTTTGTGAAGGCTGCATTTTGGGCAAAATGCAGCGTTCTTCCTTTCCAAAAGATGGTTGAGTTCGGGCTATGCAGAAATTGCAGCTTGTACATAGTGATGTCTATGGTCCTATGCAGACACCCTCTTTTGGAAATTACCTTTACTTCGTGACTTTCATTGATGATTTTTCCAGGCATGCATGGGTATATCCACTCAAAGAAAAGTCCGAAGTGTTCATGTGCTTCAAACAGTTTTTGGTTTTGGCTGAAAATCTGTCAGCATATAAAATGGGCACCCTCCGTTTTGATCGAGGGGGGGAATATATGTCTTCAGATTTTAATGCATTTCTGGCTGAACGTGGGATAAAACACCAGTGTACAGTGCCGTATACACCTCAACAAAATGGAGTTGCTGAACGAAAGAACAGGTCACTCATGGAGATGGCGAGGTGCATGGTCAAAAGTCAGGCTTTACCACATAGTTTCTGGCTTGAGGCTGTCATGTGTGCAACATATGTACTGAACAGGTGTCCCACCAAAGCGTTGTAGTCCATCACTCCATATGAGGCTTGGCATGAACGCAAGCCATGTGTTGCTCATCTGTGTGTTTTTGGTTGTTTGGCATATGCATTAGTGCCTGAACAACATCGCAGAAAATTTGATGATAAGGCAGTAAAATGTATTTTTGTTGGGTACAGTTCTGAAAGTAAAGGCTATCGTCTGTATCATCCACAGACTAAACGCATTCTGGTTAGCCGTGATGTTGTCTTTGTGGAAGATGCTATTCAGCCATTGCTTTCATGTACTAAGGAGACATCTGATAGCTCCAAAGACATGTATGATACTTTGATGCCTCTTTTTACAGGTGGACAGGCTAGCGCTGGTCCTAATGAGGCAACTTCTCAGCCTTTGCAGGTTTCATATGATGATGCAGATCATTCCATTTCTGATGCAAATTTACATGATGCACTTTTTGATGAGAGAGCTGATATTGAACAGGCAAAAACTATGCCAAATTGGCTGGTGCAGACTTTGCGTGACAGCAAATTAGATGCACCTTTGTCATATTGTACTCGTTCAGGCTCTCATAGTACCTCCTTTGCATCAGATTGCTATGCTATGGCTGCATCTAGTCTCTATGATGAGAATAAGCCTGTTTCTTTTGATGAAGCACAAAATTCAAAAAATTGGATGGCTGCTATGCAATCTGAATATGATGCTATAATGAAGAATGGTACATGGTCTTTATGTGACTTGCCTCTTAGCAAGAAGGCCATTGGCACTAAGTGGGTATACAAGCTGAAGCGTAAACCTGATGGTACAGTTGACAGGTATAAGGCTAGGCTTGTTGCAAAGGGTTATGCGTAGGAAAGAGGCATTGATTTTGATGAGACCTTTGCACCTACATGCCGTATGACTACTGTTCGGAGCATTTGTGCACTTGCAGCCCATCATGGTTGGAATGTACATCAGTTGGACATTAAAACAACATTTCTGAATGGTGACTTGCATGAAGAAGTGTATGTTTTTCAGCCCCGTGGCTTTGTGCAGAAAGGGCATGAAAACCAGGTGTGCAGGTTAAAGAAGGCGTTATATGGTTTAAAGCAAGCACCACGTGCTTGGTATGAGAAAATACATGCCTCTCTGATTGCACATGGTTTTGAGAACAGTCCAACTGAAAGCACCTTATATGTTAAGCGTGCTAATGATGTGCTTCTGATCATTGTTGTCTATGTAGACGACATGCTGCTCACTGGTCCTCTTGAGAAGCATATTGCTGATTTCAAGGCTGATTTGCATGCCTCATTTGAGATGTCTGATTTGGGGCATTTGCATCACTATTTGGGCATTCAGTTTATGCAAGTTGATGGTGGAATGGCTTTGTGTCAAACGAAATATATTGACACATTATTGCAACGTTTTGGCCTTGAAGAATGTAAGCCTATTGCCACTCCTATGGAGACAGGTTTACGATTGAGTCTTCATGATGCTGGAGATGCATTTGATGCTGTTCTCTATCAGCAGGCCGTTGGATGCTTGATTTACTTATGCATTACTCGGCCAGATATTCAGTTTGTTGTCTCACAGATGAGCAGGTTTATGCATTGCCCAGGAGTCACGCATTGGAAAGCGGTTAAGCGCATCTTTCGCTACTTGAGTGGTACTCGGCTACTTGGGTTGTTTTATCCCAAGGGGGGATCACTACCGCCAGATTTGCATGCTTTTTCTGACTCAGATTGGGCTGGTTGCTATGACACTCGTGTGTCCACCAGTGGTTTTTGCTTCATGCTTGGTAGCTCATGTATATCTTGGTTGAGCAAGAAGCAGCCTACTGTGGCCACTTCCAGTTGTGAGGCTCAGTATAGGGCAGCTTTCACAGCGACTGTTGAGTGTGTGTGGCTCAAACGCCTTATGGCTGATTTGGGTGTTGGCCAGTCTTCTGCCACCACCATCTTCACTGACAGTCAGAGCGCATTGGCAGTTGCGAGGAACCCTGTGTTCCATGCTCGCACTAAGCACATTGAGGTGCATTATCACTATGTCAGGGAGAGGTTCTCTGCTGGGGAGATCAGCTTGGCATATGTGCCCACGCAGGAGAACATTGCAGACCTTTTCACGAAGGCTCTGCCTAGGGAGAAGTTTGAAGCTTTCCACAAAGCTTTGGGCTTACTTCCTTTTGTGGAGTGATTTCCACATAGCTCGGCACTTCCTTATACATGAGTGCCAGCTCCTTGTTCACCGCATCACTTCCAGGGGGGATTTGTTGATATATTTAGGTAGTGATGTGTGTGAACACTCTAGGACCGCCGGGGCACTTTTTTCCCTCTTTAGGAGGTTTTTTTCCCCCGGCTTGTATATACGCCTATTGCCCTAATGGGCTACTTATCTTTGTACATTCTCTAGTAATACATTCAGTCTTGTGTGTTGTGCTCCAAGCTTCTTCTTCTTCCTTGTGCTGTTCGCGTGCTTCCGCAGACGTCTAACTCCAACAACTACAAGGTACACTCTTGAGCAAAATGGAGTGGCAAAAAGGAGGAATAGGACGATTGTTGAAGCTGCAAGGTCCATGTTAAATGAAAAGCATTTGCCTAATTATCTATGGGCTGAGGCTGTATCTACAACCACTTACTTGATTAATAGGTTGTCGTCAAAATCTCTTGATGGGATGACTCCATATGAGGCTTGGAATGGAAGAAGACCAAGCTTAGATCATTGTAAAATTTTTGGATGTATTGCTTTTGCTCATGTTCCTTCACAAGTTAGAGGCAAGATGGATCCAAAGGCAGGAAGGTGTGTATTTATTGGATATGACAACAATCAAAAGGGCTACAGGTTATACAACCCTACCAACAAAGGATTCTTGGTAAGCAGAGATGTAGTTTTTGATGAAAACAATGCATGGTATGAAGATTCATGCAGGAAGTTCAATTTACCATATGATCTTGAAGAAGATTTTCCAAATCTTGGTAGAGAACAACCAAAGATTGAAGAACAAGACACCTCAGAGGATGATGAAGAATCTCAGATGGAAAAGATCAAAGCATGGAAGTCTAAAGGTAAAGCAAAATTGCAGGAACTTGGACATGAGGCAGAATCATCACAACATGCCTTAAGAAGATCTATAAGGGAAATAAAAAAACTAGAAATGTATGGGTTTGACACCTCATTAGTAACTAAACATTCTATCTACATAGCACAAGATATAAACCAAGAGGAGCCATCATCATTTGAAGAGGCCAAAGCAAAAATAGAATGGAAGCATGCAATGAAGGAAGAGATTGAAGCACTTGAGGAAAACAACACTTGGGATTTGGTGCCCAGATGGTTTCATTAACATGTAGAAGGCAAGGCTTGTAGCAAAAGGCTTTGCACAAACTCAGAGAATTGATTATGACAAGACCTTCTCTCCTATGGAAAAGATGCCTACTATTAGGGTTTTTCTTAGTATTGCCTCTTCCAAGAACTGGAAGATACTTCAACTAGATGTAAAGAATGCATTCTTGAATGGTTGGATAACAGAAGAGGTATATATGGCACAACCACCTGGTTTTGAGAATCAAGTTTATCCTGATTATGTGTATACACTTAACAAAGCATTGTATGGTCTCAAGCAAGCCCCAAGAGCTTGGAATTTCAAACTTGTTTCATTCTTGCAGGACAAAGGCTTTCAACCAAGCAAGGCACATCCTTCACTCTTTACCAAAAAGAGTAATTCTCAGGTCATCTACTTATGTGTATATGTAGATGATATTATATTGACAGGGAATGATGCAGATGGTATGAAGAAGATCAGAGATTAGATGAGAGAAGAGTTCAAGATAAGTGATTTGGGTTCACTTACCTACTTCCTAGGCTTGGAAGTTGTCTACAAAGATCATGGTTTGTTTCTCACTCAAAGAAAGTACATTAAGGACATGTTAGCAAAATTCAAAATGTAAGATTGTAAGATTGCAGGTACTCCAATGGAGGTCAATTACAAATTGAGCTCACATTAAAGTGAACTCATAGAGGACATCACATCATATCAAAGTCTAGTGGGTAGTCTTAGCTATGCCACATTGACAAGAGTAGATATATGTTACAGTGTGAGTGTGCTAAGTCAATTTATGCACAGACCAAGGAAACCACATATGGATGCTGCCAAAAGGATTCTCGAGTATCTCAAAGGAATCATAAACGAAGGACTTTATTATCCTTATGTATTTGATTTAGGTTTGAAGCTATTTTCTGATGCAGATTGGGCTGGCTCCAAGGAAGATAGAAGGAGCACTTCAGGTTATCTTACCTTTGCAGGTTCAAAGCTTATTTCATGGTCATCCAGGAAGCAACCCACAATTGCTCTCTCTTCTACTGAAGCTGAATACAGAGGTCTTGCCATAGCTACACAAGAAGCTATGTGGATGAAGACATTATTCAAAGATCTTGGATTGGAGTTTGGAACTCCAACTATTTTTGGTGACAATATAAGTTCTATTCATTTGGTTGCTAATCCTATTTTTCATGCGAGGACTAAACATATTGAATTTCATTATCACTATGTACGAGAGAAGGTTCTAAGCAAAGAGATTCAAATATCATATGTGTCCACTCATCAACAATGTGCAGATATTCTAACCAAAGCATTGGATGCTACAAAGCTCTGCAAGTTCAAAGCCATGATTGGTTTGCAGGTAATCTTGGAAGATTGAAGACCTCAAGCATACTTGGCTTGAGGGGGAGCTCTTGGAGCAAGTCTATGACAAGCCTAAGTATTGGCTTGAGTCCCACAAAGTCATCGAAGAAGTCTTAAAATGAAGACAATGTAAAGTTCACTTGTGAAATACCTCTGTAACTTTTGAAGACTTTACTTAATGTTGTTGGATTCAGCATACTGTCTAGTATAAGCATAAAAATTTTCATAATCATTGGATTCTTAAATTTGGAGTTATGTTCATTTTTCCGCGCACTCATCTCATTACTCTAGTAGCCCGTGAAAATCCGGATGATGTCATCACTTACTAAACATCATTCTCATTGTGTGATTCATTATTTTTTATGATATTACTCTTGAATGTTAGATCTTTAAGTTAACTAGACTTCCCCAAGAGGAATTAAGCTAATTTCTACTATGCTTGGAGAAGTATGCAAGACACTGGACAAGTGTATGAACCAAAATAGCAAGTTCTTCACCACTGAGCTAACTCCAACTTATCTGTTTTGATCTATCTTTTTGAGAGTGATCTTCCAAGGTACATAGGTTGTCTAATACATCCATTGGCAAGCTAAAAGGGCCCACCATGTACTCCTAGAGTTCATTTGGCTGGTGTAGATCAAGGATTTTGCAACACCTCTTCATCTTCAAGCACATACCTATCCATCTCTTCACAAAAACTACACTCTAGAGTGTAATTGGAATATTATGGACTAACCCCACAAGATGAAATTGGGATTGGTCAGCCATCCTTACAAAAAAATTGATAGTTTCAATATTACTCCATCCTAATTTTTTACATAATGTCGTAGCTATTATATTCAATCCAGAACTATCATCAATTAATACCTTGTAAATACATTCATTCTTATACCATTGAATAATAAGGGGGAACACATGGTCAACTATCAAATCATGTTCGAGATGGTTAGTTTTTTGTGGAAGGTGTGAAAACATATTCAAATCCTAGATGTTGCTAAAAGTTTAGTGAAACACTAAGAAATAAGTTAAGTAATTGGCCTAATGGCAAAGTAATGGGTGCTTGAGTAAGAATGCCCCATGTAGTAGTGCTTTCCATGTCTTTCGATGGTGATTCCTTACTAGGCATTTGCACATGTATGAATTTGAGTGGCACATTAGATACTGGCTCATTAATTGGATTAGGTGAGTGGAAACTATCCACGTCTATGTGAGGCCACTTGGTAGCTTTTATCACCATACATTGTTTTTCCTTAAATCTTGGTTTGAAGAGCTCTACCAGCGAGTCGTAACAAACGAGAACTATGTCATAAAAAGAGAACACCCTCTTCAAAATCAAGCAAATAGCAGCTTATGTTTGAGATTCCTTTATACCAGTATACATATATTACAAAAATGAAGTGAAAACATGTGATTTTTTTGACTTTTTTGTCATTTTATCGTAAAAAAAGAGCTCAAAATGTAGTCAAAATTTCACTAGATAAGACATTGACATGTCCAAAATCTATATGATAAGACATTGACATGTCCAAAATCTATATGATAAGACATTGACATGTCCAAAATGTATATAAAGAATGTAAAGTTGAATAATTCTTATACAAAAATAACATTTAAGACATATTTTCAATGGGTGGATATCTTATTGTTATTCAAAATTGCTACAAAACATGGTTTCATTAACCAAATTACTTCAAGGCATTTACATAAGAACTAAAAAATGTTAGAGAGTTTCAATGCAACTCACAACTATGTCCATCTATGTATACACCCTCATCATCTGATGCACTTGATTCAGTCTCATACTGTTGAGAGCTCTCTTCTTCTTCTTCTATATCCACAAGAGCTCTATCTTCATCCACGTACATACCAAACTCTACACGATCATGCACAAGTCTTCTTGTTTGCCTATGATTTCCTGTACCACATACATTTGGAAGATTTTGTTTTATCATATTGATGGTTGATCTCCTCAAGTGACCTCTTTTTGTCAAGGAAAAATCATAAACAAGAATATCTACATCATCCATTTTAAGAGTGGATGTGCTTCGAATATTCTTTTTCTTTTTTGAACCTGTTCGTTTAGTATCACACACCATTTCTAAGTTATATTTACCTGTGAATGCATTACTACTTTTAGTGTAATACCAATGCACCATCAAAGCCTCTATTCTTCTCTGATCAATATCTTTAGTTATCTCTAAAACCTTTGCAATCCAAAATGGTCTAGTAGCCTCATCACCATCAGCAAGTACTGGAATAACTGTTCCAACATTTATCTCTATTAAATTTCCTTACCATCTTGCTTCTGTGTGTTTTTTCATCCTTGGGCCTACATAAATATTTCTTTTTGGTGGATGTATAAAACTTTGAAGCGCATCTGCATTACATGCTTGGGCCACATTCATGGATCTTTGTGTACAAAAATCCCATGTGAATGGAACATCAACTGGCCAATGACTTTCAATTGTATACTGTTAAAAAGGACTTCCGTCAAGTTGCTTTTTAATCTCTTTTTGGGTTCTTGGGGATGGTAGGTGTCTGACAATGTAGAGGCCCTTTATCTGATTTTCCCAACTTAACTATCCAATTAAGTGATACTGTACTTCTTGGTAATAACGTTCACTACACAGTTGCTACTCCTTTCTGATTACAATTATCCTTACACAATAACTTATTGTGTAGGTTAACGATCACAACATCGCAACAACTTATTATTGTTAAGACAACGTGATTATGTTAACAATGAATTACTCTGATTCAACAAGAACAAAATACATTACTCAGGATATCATCCAATCTGCACACAGTGTCTTCGCATGGTCCCCCAGATAGACAGCCTGGCAAACCTGTCTCTCTCCCTCTCGAAGATCACCGTAATGCCCTTTCATTAATAGTTAAAAGGTTACATCGCCTCATCACGCCCTTTCGGTGCATGCGATATATGAAAATTACAATCTATTGTGGCGGCCTAACATTGGCACGCACGGTGGACTCGAACCCGCAACAAAAAAAGAACTAAGGCTCATCAACGATGCCTTGTATGTACATAGTTCTAGCACGTTTGAATGTTCGGGTGATCTTTTGCTTTAGAGAATCTAGCATAACCTTCAAAGTGTCTGGCTCTACCCGTTGTGTATCACTTCTGACTGAACTTACCACAATTACTTGACTCATCAGTGAATTAGTCTGTGTCTGCAAAAATGCCTCTTGTAAATAAAATTCATTGGCTAACGCAGCATCTCTGCTCAGTCTCATATCAGCAATTTGACCATCAATTCTAGACAATCTCTTTGATTGAGATCGTAGCTTCTTTTCTCTACGTTCTAGCTCCTGAGCTTGATATTGAATTGGTTGGTAATACGCATCCCTTTCTTTCATAATACCTGCCATCTCCTTCTGTATCTGAATTGTCCGGGCCCTCTGTACGTCCAAATCTCAACTCTTTTGTGACAGTTCGGCAGATACTAGCTTTAATTCCTCAGTGTTATGAATGGCTAAATCTGCCATTTCTTGCCCTTTCTACACGACCTCATCCAGCTGTGCACGAGTTTCTTCCAACAAATTTCCAATCGCCACACGAGCATCTTCCTTATCTTGTACCAGCTGATTTAACTACTTGATCTCTTTATCACGAGCGGATAAAAGAGCATCCTTGCCTTTTAACTCAGCCAATGCTGCATCTCGTTGAGCAATCAGTAATTCGTGTTCTGTTAATTGTGCTTGGTACTACTGCAACTGAACTTGCGGAGCATGATTCTCTACTTTGACGGAATGAGCTTCTTCCTGTAAAGGAGCGATATTTGCTTCTAATAAATCCACTTTAGCTTGCAATTCTTGCCGAATCTTTTGGGTTTCGATCTTCATCTGATGGGGTAATTGCTGCGAGAATTGAATCAGAAGACGACCCATAGATTCTAACTCCCTGATAAGAATTGGCAAAGACGGAAGAGCAGGAAGTGGTTGGGATGAAGGCTGATAATAGGTGAAGGGAGGGTGGTGGAGAATAATCGGGAGAAGATGATGGAGTAGTGGGTGCGTGGAGAACAACAGGCTCAACGGGGTTCATTGGAGGAGGAAGGGGGATAAGAGTGTTTTGCACCAGCACTATTCCGATTGGATGCTGATTAGTCACCTCCGCTTTGTTGAGCACGTCCTCAACATTGGCAATCACTTCGGTGAGGACTTTGGCTACAATCACCTTCACAACTTCTTGATTCTGTTGATGAGAATCCATCCGAGACGAAACTTCTTAGGAGTCTTCCATATGGGCACCTTGTGCCTGCTGCTTGACTGGAGAAGAGGGAAAGGAGGAATCAACATGGATAGATGTTGTAGTGTTGTGGAAGACTTCATCTTCATGGCCAAGAGTTGATATCTGCACCTGGCTTCCACAAGGGCTTCTACTTCTGTGTTTTTGGCAAAAAAGTTGAAACAGGTCTACATCATCATCGTCCTCATCCTCGAGCATGTGAGTAGATTCTTCATGTAACAAGAAGGGGTTAGTTGGAGGTGGTTGCGCAACTTGGAGCACCGAAAAGAGGAAAGTAAGGATGTGGGGTAAACGGGAACGAGGAAGGTCACCCTTAGTAACTTGTTTGATAACCGATACACATTCACGGTGAATGCACCGGAAATAAAAGGAAGCAAAATTGACAGACTCACGAGAAGCGGTATCTATCATTGAATAGAATGGGCAGGCCATACCATAGGTACGTTTCTATAGATTCAGGGTGGCTACAAAAAATTGCAAAGCAGTACGCTCTGGTTCAGGTCTACACAAAATGGCATACTCATTAGATGAGTGTCGGGGAAACAATTCGTGCATGATGACCACGAAAAGAAGGGGACCATTCTCCAATCCTTCCTAAGGAAGTCAAAAAGCTTAAGCAAATGTAGCTAAAGTGATAATGACACGAGATGGTAAACACGCAATGGGCCAACACTGCTCGGTAGCAGGTGTGGCGGCGATGGCAGAAATAAGTTGCGCATGGAATGGTTGACACTCCACTAAATGCCAAGGCAATTCAGTGAAGGCCAACAGACCACTGGTGTGCAAATACTCACTCACGTCTGGAGCGAGACCTGCACGGAAAGTAGTGACATTCGCTAGTGCTTCCATGGTGCGCACAAGTAAACACAAGAACACAGAAGACAAAGAATGCATAATCACACAAACACAATAGCGATTATCAGTAAAAGAAACAAGATTAAGTAGAAACACGGGCAACATTAGGGGGTCAAAAACCCTAATCATCATGCGGTATTGAAAAGATATCCTTCATAATTACGGCATGCATGCAGGAGCAGAAACAGTAACACAAGACGACAATTAATCATATTTAGATATCAAAACGAGGAGATTACAGTCTCTGGTCAACCGAAATACGGGGATAAAAATAAAACAAGTGACACGCGAACAAGATGAGATACACATCATTAGTTATCAGTTGGTTGTTGATATGGACGAAGTAGATCCATTAATCACTTTTGGAAGGGGAACTCCAGTTAAGGTGGCCAACCAAAAAGTAGCGAGTCCCACCTGTTCAATAATTTGGTAGGGACCGAACCACCATAACTTAAATTTTCTGGCCGATCTATTTGCTTTGGCATTATAGAATAACACAAGTTTGCCCACCGAAAAAAAAAGGGTCGTGAGGAAATGACCATGAGTACGGGCTTGACGAACCTGAACTTCTTGAAGGGTCATGAAACTTTCCCAGCGCCGTTCATCCAATGATATGAGCGTATCCAACCGAAATGGCAAAGATTGTTCCAACAGCAATTTCTGAGCTAAGGCAACACGCAGACTCGATATCACTACTTCCATGGGTGCAATAGCTTCGATACCATAAGCAAGTTTAAACGAAGTTGTTCGAGTGGCTACTTTGTACGTGGTCCGGTATACCCATAATACTACAAGTAGTAGTTGATCCCAACATTCCGGACATTCCAAAATCAATTTGCGAAGCATATTCAACAGAGTCTTATTGGTACTTTCTGCCATACCATTAGCACGTGGATAGTACGGTAAGCTAAATTTATGCATAATCTGAAAAGTTTGAGTGAGCACTTGCATTAAGTTGTTGGAAAAATGTGTTCCTTGGTCCTTCACTATTTCCAGAGGTAATCCATAACGCGGGAAGACATCCTTCATCAAACATTTTGCCACCAAAACAACTGTGGTAGAACATAAAGCCCAAGCTTCTGCCCACCTGGTGGCATAATCTGTACAAGTCAGTATGTATCGATTGGTGGTGAGGGTCGCTGGTGGTGTTATTGGGCCAATAAAATCTAGACCCCACTTCTGAAAGGGTTCCAAAGGTAAGAAAGGTTAAAGGGGAAAGAAGTGTCCCTGCAAGGGCTATCCAGTCCGTTGATAGACATCATATTGCTGCACAAATTTAACCACATCTCTGTACATTGTAGGCCACCATAGCTCACTTTGCAAAATTTTCCGGTGAGTAAGATCAGCTGCGAAGTGTCCTCTGGTGGGTGCCGAGTGAGCCATAGTAATCACAGAAGCCGATTCATGTGGAGGAACACATCGGAGTAAAACGCTAGTATGGTCAACGTAATATAGTTGTCCCACAATCAACCGGAATCATCGACTGTATACCACAACTTTTCGCCACAGAGGAGTGGGAGTATGAGGACGAAGGCAGCCGTCGGTGAGGAAACATAGTAATGTATCATAATATGAAGGAGCAACAGGAGGTGCAGCAAAGTCTTCAGTAGTTTTCTCTATACTATAAATTGCGGGTGTAGTGTCATCAACCCCTACCGGAGACTCACCGGAATCCAATCGAGATAGAAAATCCACCAAAGCATGTGTTGTGTCGGGACGATGAATAACGTCATACTTGAACTCGTGTAGCAGTAATAACCATCTTGCCAGTCTTCCACCTAAATGTTGCTGCCGGACCAAATACACAAGTGCGGCATGATCCACATGGAAGGTGAATTTTCGCCCCAACAAATAATGTCGGAATTTCTTAACAGAATACACCAACCCGAGACACTCTCTTTCGGTCAGTGAGTAGTTTCTTTTGGTAGGGGCTAATTGATGACTTGCAAAATATACAGGCCGAAACCATTTGTCAGTTTTTTGCATTAGTACACTACCAATAGTTATGTCCGATGCATCCATAAAGACATGGAATGGACGTTCCCAATTAGGTGGTTGCAAAATTGGGGCTTGCATCAATAAAACCTTTAAACGATCAAATGCATTTTGGCACTCCTGTGTCCATTCATACTGTCACGGAGCGCTGGTCATAAGCCTGTTGAGTGGTGTTGCTAAGTGAGCTAACCACCGTAAGTGCCTGCCATGCCATCAGATTTGACCAAGAAAGCACATAAGTTCTTTTGATGTCGTTGGGACTGGTGCCTCCAACACGGCTGCTACTTTATCCGGATCGACTTGTATTCCTTGTTTAGAGATAATATGGCCGAGCAGTTTACCATACGAGACCGCACAAACAGATTTGGTCGGATTCAAGAATAATTGGTAGTCTCGACAATTTTCAAAGCAGCACCATAAATGATACAGGTGCGTTGAAGTCTTGCCAAATAAGGAAAAATCATCCAAATATACTTGCATAAAGGTAGTTAAGTAGGGTGAAGAGACTTCCTGCATGCATCTTTGGAAGGTACTCGGGGCATTCCTTAAACCAAACCAGATTACCGTGCAAGCATAGAAACCCCAATTCGTGACAAAAGTTGTCTTCGGTATGTCCTATTCCGCCATCCTCACTTGATTATATCCACTGTACCCATCTAGAAAAGAATACATTTCGTGCCCTCCTACCCGATTGAGCATTGTATAGAGAAAGGGGAGAGGGAACAAATCGGGTACAATGGCGGCATTCAGTTTTTGATAATCAACACAGATATGCAACTGTTTATTTTTCTTCGGGACGATCACGATTGGAGATACCCACTCAGCATGCTCAATTGGCACAATGAATCCCACCTTCAATAAGCGATCAAGTTCAGCCTTCACCTGTGCTGCATAATTAGGGTTCATTCTATAACTAGATTGTTTGATTGGCCTCGCATCCGGTTTAAGCACTACCCGATGGTGATAAATTCACGGGTCAAGACCTTTCATGTCTCTATAATCCCAAGCAAAAGCATTGGAGAATTCACGCAGGAGTTGTACCAAATCATCTTGGAATGTCTATGCTAATCGTGCCTTAATCTTAATTGGTCGCGGGTTGGCCGTGTTACCCAAATTATATTTTACTACTTGATCTTCCGGTACATAAAATTCTCGAGGTTTTACCAAATCAACAGCTAGCTACAATAGTTGATGTAAGGTTGCTTCATCCATAGCTACATTATCATCTACTTCCGCATCTCTGGTCATTGGTACGATCGTACAAGCTGCTGGACTCCACTTGTCTGCTACCGACTAGAGATTGACAGTACCTAATGAGATCAGATCCTTATTGGTCTTCAGGAATGCCTCTTCCTCATCATCAGATAATCCATCCAACATATGGACCGGCTCCGCTACGTATGGTCGTGCATGAAGATCATAGGGTTGCATAGCATCCAATTTAACTACATATTTCTGGTGATTGTCTTTGAAAGTTAACTCTCGCGCTGACCAACCTTGTACAACTTTGGCTTGCTTCAGCCATGGTCATCCAAAAAGTAAGTTGTAGTTGAGGCTGGATTCTGGTAATTCGAGGACTACAAAAGTCATTTTAAATGTAGTGCCCTGCAAGGTAATCGGAATATTACGTACTAGTCCCACCGGATGGACTCGAGATTGGTCTGCCATTCATACAAAAAATTATACGGGTTCAATTTGGGTCCAACCCAACTTCCTACAGAGTGCAACTGTTGCAATATTCACACCCGACCCGCCATCAATTAACACTTAGGTAATCTTTTGGTTTTTATGCCATAGGGTGATCAATGGAACTGAGTGATCCATCGTAGAATCAATTTCCGGTTGTATGGTTGCCTTACTCCTGGCACTAAGGCGAGCAACTGTCCCAAAGGGAGTGTGATTGAAGCATTGGATAGGATATCCCATACCTGATCAGTTTGGGTCATAATTCGGACCGATTCTGATGATGATTCTAATGTTGTTGGGGTAGAAATTTATTCATTCGATCTTGCCTATGGCAGAGGGATCTGTGTTACCGGAATTGGATCAAGAAACATAGTCGGCTGCTTAGCTGTCCATTCACTAGCCTTTGCAAACATTCACTCCTGCTCATGGATACCAGACTCGAACACTTCAGTTGCGGGTTGAAACTGCTTACCCGATCTTGTCTGCACGACAGATGCTTGTGACTCAACTGGTGAAATATAAACCATGTTGGTCATTGGATTTTGTCACTCCTTCTTCCTTTTGTCGTACTCTGCTGCTTCCTTGCAGAATCTATGGATGTGGCCAAACTCACCACAAAAATGACATCGAGGGGGTGGAAGAGAGGTACCTTCTGCTGATGTACCCACGTGCCATCAATTTGAATTGAAATTGGTGTTCCGTTGACCCCGGTAATTCCTATATCCTTGCGACTGATTGGTTCGCATCTCTGGCAGCACGTAATGGGTTACTGGTTGACCTGGTTCTTGTATGATGGCGTTTACAACTGCTCTACCCTGCACCTTGGCATTATACGCACAGATTTCCATTGAGTGTCTTGTTGTGTTACAGATGGCACAATATATCTGGTTAAGGGCACATGTAGAACTGGTGTGCCCTAGATTTTTGCACTCGATACAATACACTTTTTTGGCGGGATCATCCGCTACATTCTTAGTGGCTTTCAGCCATTCCAAGTCTTTTGTAAATCCTCCAACTTTGTGCTCCTGTTGTAGGGCCATCACAATTACCGTCATGATTTGTCCTAAATGTGGATTCATCCTGTTAATGAACCATTGGGTTATAACATCGTCTGGTAGATTAGCATGTGTCGGAGGCAACCACCGTAAGTGAGTTCGAAACAACGTTGCGTATTCCTAAACAGTCTAATGCGGCTTCGACCGATTGTTCTGCAAATAGTCGAAGATTTTGGCAGGATTTTTCTTCAACCAAAACCTCTGTAAAATGCATCTCTCACATCATCATAGTTAGCGAAATGATTAATATCATACTCAATCAACCACCTGGCTGCTTCATTAACTAATGTGGCCTGAAATACGATGGCCTTGTACGTTGGATCGGGTGGATGATTCAGCATTGCGTAACTTATCTCGAATGTACGGACATGTGCATCGCGATCGTCCCCCGAAAATCCACCAAACTTGGTATATGTAACCCCAGTCAAAACCGATCGAAGTGGAATGATTGGTTGGGGTTGATGTTGTTATTGCTGCTGGAACTGCGGTTGCGGCTGTGTTGGTGTCTGTTGTTGTGACTGTGAACCACTCATGGTAGTATTGTGAGTAGTATTGTTGTTAGCTGTAGGTTGAAGAGGTGTCTCTTGTCCTTCAGAATCTGTATTATCAGACTACTCACCTTCCGGCTCAAAAATGGCGTTGAATCTCTTACTTATCTCCAAATCGAATAACCTGTCCTCAGCTTTGGTATCATAACTAGAGAGGCTTGCACTGAACAATGGTGAACATAATAAGGGTCCACCAGGTAGTACTGCACTCCCACCAAAAAACTTCAAATTCCCACTAAATAGTACTGAACTCCCACGGGAACTTATCGAACTTTCACCGCACCAGGATATCTTTTCACCAGAAACGGTCTCACTCGGTAACATAACTTTATCACCAAAAATAGTCAAATTCTGACCAGATAGCGTCGGACTAACTGCGCACTGCGTCTCTCTACACCCAGAAGTCATTGTACCTTCTTTAGAAAGTACCGGAATCACACCGGAATCCACCAGAATCTCCTCATGTGTCACCGAACTAGCACCGGAATCACTGCTAATTTGCTCGGATCCTTCTACCACTGGGCTTAAATGAACTGTACTTCTCCCACCCGGGGTGTCCCTAATAGATTTGGAACTGCCCAAGGATGCTGGTCTCTCCTATACTTTGGATATGACTCGTCGGACCGAGTAACCGGCATATATCACTTCTGCACCGCTTGCCTTGCGTATTGCTCTTCCCTTACTGCTTATTCCCAATCTATTTCCATCTTCCCACAGACGGCGCCAGTGTTAAAAAGGACTTCCGTCAAGTCCCTTTTTAATCTCTTTTCGGGTTCTTAGGGATGGTAGGGGTCTGACAATGTAGAGGCCCTTTATCTGATTTTCCCAACTTAACTATACAATTAAGCGACACTATACTTACCGCTAGTAATGTTCACTACACAGTTGCTACTCCTTTCCGATTACAATTATCCTTACACAGTAACTTATTGCGCGGGTTAACGATCACAACGTCGCAAAAACTTATTATTTTTAAGAGAACATGATTATGTTAACAATGAATTACTGTGATTCAACAAGAACAAAATACATTACTCAGAATATCATCCAATCTGCACACAGTGTCTTCGTATGGTCGCCCAGACAGACAGTCTGGCAAACCCGTCTCTCTCCCTCTCAAAGATCACCGTAATGCCCTTTCATTAATAGTTAAAAAGTTACATCGCCTCATCACACCCTTTCGGTGCGTGCGATATATGAAAATCACAATCCATTCTAGCGGCCCAACAATACTATATAATCTCTTCTTGATGATTGAAAAAGTCCTCTCACCAAGATACATCTTGATCTCCAACACATTTTTTTGCACGCTCAATATGTCTCTTCTTTTCAATGAGTGCATGTATCCAACTTTTACTTTGATCAACCACATATCCACAGCTTTCTGTATTGTTTTTAGCTTCATATGATGATTGTTCTGCACCATACACTGTAGACAAATTAGGCACCTGCAATAAGAATATGCATCCCTCTTTAGGCTCCCACCCAGGAGAAGATAAATACTGCTTTGCAAATAAAAGGGTTATTTCATCAACCCTCCTCATCAAGAATACATGGCTGAAACTAAAATTGTGCAATGGAGCCAAAACCTTAGCACTGTTATCAAGGCCCATTGAGCAAAAGTGCTTAAAGTTATAAATCTGTGTGAGGTGTTGAACTTCTGGTTTTGGAGTATATGCTTCTGAAATCAGCTAAGATAAAATCGGAAGAGTAAAAGCATTGTTACGTGCCAACTTCTTAGAGAAAGTATTGAACATTTGATCAATGTGACCATGAGTGTGGCGAACTAGAAGGAAATTTACCTTAACCTTCTAAAATACCTGTTTTTCAACAAGCATGCTTAAATATCCAAAGACTATAGATTTTTTATTCTCTCTTGCAGTATTATCAAGTTGCAAATATAGAGTTGGTGGAAAAAGACCCTTCCGCGATTGAAAAACCCGATGAATGATTGTAACTGTAAGGTTTGGATCATTATGCACATTCGGATATGTGAAGAAAATCTTGGACATTACAATTCCATTGTATACCAAAGCACCAACCAAATGCATTTGCACAAGGACTTCATCTCCAATGTCCTTAGGGATGCGATAAAAATATGGCAAAAAAGTTTTTTTTGATCCATACCATCGATCAAGAAACACATATAACGCTCTGGATTTCTGAGTGCTTTACTTCGATAATGAATTGCTTTCTTTATCTCTAAAGCTTGACTCTCATGACTTAACATTAAGAAGGTTTTTAAAAATATCCTTTTTCTGTGGTGTTGTAGCCCCCTTTGCCATGTTTTTCAAAGTGGCACAAACTAAACATTCACCCATTCTAACTTTACGAGGAATAGACACATTGTTAAACTCTTGCTTCCATAATTGAGTAAAGTGACGATACAAAACATATTTCTCATTTCTATTTTCCATGTCTTCTCTATATATTTGAAATACCTCTCCATGAGTAAAGTTATTTGACAAGTGCAACCTTCTAGTTGTAGGCATAACCTCACAACGCAAGCTAAAATAGTTCATCATCCAATTCATTGCATGACATCCAATAGATCCTTTGGTCCCAACATGGAACGTATCCAAAATGAGATCCCCATTCATAAGCCCCGGTTGAACCCTATGTAATCTAAAATTTCCCACACCCATTGCAATTTTAAATGCAGCCCTACAACATCGCATCCCTTGACTAAAGAAATATTCAAAAGCAACATGTGTTACTGACATATAAACCTCAATCATTTGCATGTGAGAAACAAGGTATATATCCTGCCTTTCACTATCTAAATGGAGTAATTTCTCTCTTAGGTGCTTTAGTTTCTTCATTCCTAAATTGTACAAACATTTCAAACCACAACAATGCTTCACAATATCCAATGCAATCTGCTTATTTGAAGTAAGAAATTTAAATCTTTTTAGACTTACTTCATGAGGCCTTCTTTTAAAACGTAGATTGAGATTGCTTTTGATTTCCGTTGCTCCACATGCACTTGAGTCAAAAGGGATCCACATCTGATCCAATGGTTGGATCAGATGGAAGATCAAGAGGTGCATTTGGTTGAGCAGCATTGCACTATGAATTGGATAACTTAAATGACTCAATAGAAAACATAGAATCATCACCACATTCTAAACCAGAGGGATCATCACTTATGAGGAAAGGGTCAACTAAGAACAATGAATCCGAAACTGTATCAATATGAGCAGAGGAAGCTAATGCCCAAGCATCCACTGAAAAGATTGAGCTCATCTTCACTCAGTTCAAAGAATACTGAAGATGAATTACCTTTTTAAATAAGTAGAAGTCCGAGATCAAGTGAAGATGTCACATCAAGTAGATATGAAATAAAAAGTTCATTAAACTACATTAAAGTGCATTAAACATCAAATTACATCAAAGCACTTAAAGCCTAAAACTAAAGTACTTAATTACTCATATATACACTAATAAGGGAACCAAAGATTTGATTCACTTTTAAACCATGAGATACACAGTTGATTTCAAACTAGATATGAGTCATTGAGTTTTAGCATTATGAGTGAATCAAAATATATCCAAGTTGAGTTCCAATTGGATTAGATATTAAAATTGCTTGGATTTGTGCCATTGAAGACTTTAAAAGAAGAAAATTTACCTTTGGTTAAGATTTCAAGGATTAGGTTTTATTGTGGTCTTGGCTAGATCTCAAAACGGTATATGAAAGATCTAGTTAGCAATTGGATTCATTCAGTTAGATCTAGTTAGTCTCTGGTTCAAGTTACCCAATCGCCTATAAATAGGAGAGGAGGAGATCATTCTCATTTCCAAAATCCACAAGCAAGAGAGAGCAACAAAGCAGAGACAGCAATGGAGCACAGAGCTCAGCAAACCAGCAACGCAACTCTCATGGAGAAGAAGAATGGTTGCAAGAGTACCAAGAGGTAGACAAAGTCATACCACAAAGAAAGATTCCTAAAAGATTCCTTTTATCTGTTTGAGTAAATAGTATGCTTTCTAGGTTTTTATTTTTCTTAGCTCATGAAATATAGATCCAGTGAGGGTACAACTCCATGTCAGACATCAACTTAATGGTGTAAGTCGATGCCAGGCATTGAGTTTTAGGTGCAAGTCAATGCCACACATCGACTTTGGGGTCCAACTCAATGCATGGCATCGACTTGCACCCTCAAGTCGATGCCTGACATCGACTTTCACTTAAATTTGATGCCTGACATCAAATTGCAACAGTTGGACAATTCTCAAAACCATGTGCAATTAGATAGGCATGTATCTTCTCATACCAAGCACGTGGTGCTTGCTTTAAACCATATAATGCCTTCTTTAACCTGCACACCTAGTTTTCATGCCCTTTCTGCACAAAGCCACAAGGTTGAAAAACATACAATTCTTCATGCAAGTCACCATTCAGAAATGCACTTTTAATGTCCAACTGATGTACATTCCAACCATGATGAGCTGCAAGTGCACAGATGCTCCGAACAATAGTCATACTGCATGTAGGTGCAAAGGTTTCATCAAAATCAATGCCTCTTTCCTACACATAACCCTTTGCAACAAGCGTAGCCTTATACCTGTCAACTATACCATCGATTTTACGCTTTAGCTTGTATACCCACTTAGTGCCAATGGCCTTCTTGCCAGGAGGCAAGTCACATGAAGACCAAGTACCATTCTTCATTATAGCATCATATTCAGATTGCATAGCATCCCTCCATTTTTCTGAATTTTGTGCTTCATCAAAAGAAACAAGCTCACTCTCATCATAGAGACTAGATGTAGCTGTAGCATAGAAATCTGATGCAAAAGAGGCACTATGAGAGCAAACAAAATATACTGAGACATTATTGCAACATTTTGGCCTTGAAGACTGTAAACCTATTGCCACTCCTATGGAAGCAGGTTTACAACTGTATCTTCATGATGTTGGAGATGCATTTGATGCTGTTCTCTATCAACAGGTTGTTGGATGCTTGATTTACTTATGCATTACTTGACCTGATATTCAGTTTTTTGTCTCATAGATGAGCAAGTTTATGCATTGCCCAGGAGTCAAGCATTGGCAAGTGCTTAAGCACATCTTTCGCTACTTGAGTGGTACCCGACTACTTGGTTTGTTTTATCCCAAGGGAGGATCACTACCGCCAGATTTGCATGCTTTTTTTACTCTAATTAGGCTGGTTGCTATGACACTCATGTGTCCACTAGTGGCTTTTGCTTCATGCTTGGTAGCTCATGTATATCTTGGTTGAGCAAGAGGCAGCCTATTGTGGCCACTTCGAGTTGTGAGGTTGAGTATAGGGCAGTTTTGATAGTGACTATTGAGTGCGTGTGTCTGAGACACCTTATGGCTGATTTGGGTATTGGTTAGTCTTCTGCCACCACCATCTTCACTAATAGTGAGAGCACATTGGCAATTGTGAGGAACTCTGTGTTCCATGCTCGCACTAAGCACATTGAAGTGCATTATCATTATGTCAGGGAGAGGTTCTCTGCTGGGGAGATGAGCTTGGCATATGTGCCTTCGCAAGAGAACATTGCAGACCTTTTCACGAAGTCTCTACCTAGGGAGAAGTTTGAAGCTTTCCACAAAGCTTTGGGCTTAATCCCTTTTGTTGGTGTAAATCACAAGCCTACACATTTGGCTTGAAAGATATCTTGAAGATCTTACATATGTGAAGAAGCATAGGAACCATTGCTAGTAGTTAATTACCACTTTATCTCATTGTAAAAGTCAAATTGACTTGGAATCTCTTGTAATCACCTACCAAAAGGATTCCTGGAAAAATTAGTTGTTTGATTGAAAGAATATCTCCAAGCTTTTAGGAGCTTGATCATAGGGAGCCAAAAGTTTGAATTTGAATTCAAATTTTTACTCATTCCTTATAAAAATGGACATGAAAAGTCGCAGGTAAGAGAGAGCACTCCCGAGCCTATCATTACTGATTTTTGAGTGTGTGTGAGGTCTACACTCTAGCCCACACCTCTCTACACCATTTGGCAATGATATTCATGCCAATGGAGTTGTATAAAAATGTTCGTTAATACATACATTCACATTGTCCATCTCTGAGTTCTCTATTAGTCTACTCAAAAGTCTATCAAATTGTCAAGGGCATATCTCGGTCAATTCTTCACCACATTCAGTGATTCAAAGTCTGTTGGATTCAGCTTGACGTAATCTACACGCTATCAAAGTTTGAAGACATTCTATTCAGCCATTTTGGAGAAATCTGCATTGCGGTGATCTCTGGTCATTTTTTTCTACAGTCCTAAAAAGTCGGCGGTATAACGTAACTTGGTAAATTGATTTCTCTTAGCATAGTTTATCTTTTTACATCATTCCACTTGTAATAGGTAGCGTACTAAGCTAATTAGATACTCCTAAAAGGAAGTTTTCCAATTCCTAGTGTGCTGGTCATACTGAGCAAAATACCCAGCAGGTGTCAAGCCATAAATAGAAGGTTTTCTTGAGTTTGTGACTTCCAAAGTTATCCGTTTTGATTCAATCATTACACACATCATTTCCAAAGTACATAGGACATTTTACAATGTCATTGGAAAGCTAAGGAGGTCTGGTTATCAACTCTGAAGCAAAAGAGGGCTGGTACAAAGCAAGTTTAGCAGTACCTACTCAGTCTCTTCGAGCATCCATCCATTATTCCCAACAGTGGTATCATAGCAAACAAAGGTAAAATGGGAGATGGTTTTCCTTCATTCATTGATAAATTGGACAAGAACAACTATCAAGCATGGTCTCTAAGGATGAAGACCTACTTACAAGGAAGGAGTCTATATGGATACATCTCAGGAGATGAGGAATTGCCCTCATTCAAAACAAGAGGATTACCAACCAAGGATTTTCTTTTGCCACATATTAGAAATTGTAAGACATCCCAAGAGACTTGGGAAACCTTTTTATCTTATTTTTCCTCCAACACAAGGGCTAGTAAAAATCAGTTGTGGATTGAATTCACAACATTAAGGAAACAACCTAAGCAAGTTGTTTTAGAATTTGTGACCAAGATTAAAGATGTAGCAAATCAGTTAGCAAGCATAGGAGAAGAGATTGAAGAAGAACAGATTGTAAGGCAAGTGATCAATGGGATCAAGGTTGATGACAAATGGGAAAGCTTCACCACAGTTATGGATCTTTACATGGACATGCACACTCCAGATCTTACAACCCTCATGGGACAATTGTTTACTCATGAAGCAAAGCTCAACAAGAATGGAGATACATCCGAAGGTAATAACTCTTCTGCCCTATACACTGATAAGAAGTCTAAAGATAAAGGCAAAAGCAAGAAAGTGGAAGATGAAGGTTCAACCTCTCAAGCCAACTATGCAGGGTGACGTATATCATCAAGAGGAAGGGGCAGAGGAGGTAAGCAAGGTAGGGGGAGATCTTATAACTCCTCACCATGCAACATTTGTGGTTTATCAAATCATACTACATATGAGTGCTTCAAGAATTACAAGAATCAGAGAGGAAGAGGATATCAAAGAGGTGGCTACTCACAGTCAAGAGGTAGATTCAACCATCCCCAAGGCTACAACAATAACTATTACAACAACTACACAGAGGAGCAGGATGACTCTCTTCTAATCATGAACATGACTTCAAAATGAGGTACAAATGATGACCACCTATTCTACATTGACTCAGGATGTTCAAATCATGTGGCTCGAAATGTAGCATTACTCTCTGATCTTGAGGAACCAAAAGGTAAGCATCAAGTTCAAACAGGTGATGACACAAAGCATTTAGTAGTTAAAGTTGGAAATGTTAAGACTTGTGATAGAAATCAGAATTTGTTGAGCAGGGTACTCTATGTACCAACCATTACCAAAAACTTGATGAGTGTTGGTCAGATTGCGGAGAAAGGTTTGCAGGTTAGATTCAACCAATATGGAGCATATGTGGAGGATCCAAGGCATGGGTTCAAGAGGATTGCTAAAGGAGAAAAATTAGGTAGACTTTTCACTTTTGAGTTGGAAGATACAAAGAATATTGCACTATACAGTTATAAAGATAAAAAACTTCCAGAGCTTGAGATTTGGCAAAAGAGGTTAAGGCACATAGGAGAAAGAACCTTGAAACAAATGTGCAGGGACCAATGTGTGCTTGGGATACCTAATGTATCCAAGCAACATATGATTTATAAGTGTGGTGCCTGTCAATTTGGGAAGTCTCACAGGTTACCCTTCTCAAGGAAAGGATACATGCATGAAGACTACCTAGAGCTTGTCCACACAGATGTATGGGGACCAAGCAAAGATCCCTCAGTCTCAGGTTCAAGGTACTATGTATCTTTCATTGATGATTATAGTAGATGGAATGTATTGTACTTCATGAAGCACAAGGATGAGGTATTTAATTGCTTTAAAAAATATCTTGCAGGTAAGAGCTTGGTGAAATTAATCTAAAGAACTCCATTGCTCTTCACTCTTTGTCTTGCCTTGTGTGCGCGTGTGTGTGTATGTGTGTGCATGTTGGTGTGCTTCTCACTCACGCACTTGTGCCTCCACTTGCTCGAGGTCTTCATACCATCCTCACGTCTTCCCGGATTGACATTAAAGGAGGTGCTACTCATCACTGAGCTACACCAAATTTTGGCGCCGTTGCCGGGGATCGAGCTTTGAGGATGAGCGTGTGATGGTTGAAAGAACTTGGCGAAGCTTGTCGAAGGTAGAAAAGTGCGTTTCGAAGCGATGAAGTTTGGTCAAGCCAACCGGCACAAGACCAGCCCTTGAGCTTTTGGAGACTCAAATAGACCTTATATGCATGCTATAAGTGCAAAGAAACACACTACGTACCTTGGAGCATCAAGGAGAATGAGTCGATACAAAACAGATAGGTTCGCGGGTCGACTAGCTCAAAAAACTTACTATCTATGGAAGAGACAATGAACTTCAAATGCCCATAGCGACCAGCGTGATTACAATTAGAAAAAATCCTTTTATGGGAGTGATACACATAGGGTTGAGTGTATGGAATGCACAAAATTATAAGGAATAAGCAAAATATGCTATAGGAATGAATGCGACATTCACCGGTGGTACTTCCTATTTTTCAGGAATACGCAGAGATTGACCCCGAGGCAGAAAAACTGAGATTTCTCCAAATCTGCTGAACCAAATGCTTTGAAAATGTACAGGCATAAACTAGACACTAATACCTTTCCAATGAGTCCTCTTGCACTCAATTTGGAGCTCTGAGGAGAGAGCAGCAGCCTCTGCAAGATTACTGTTGGCGAAGAAGATGATGCAGAAAATTGAAGGAGCAAGACAATGATGGTCACAAGTGTATGTATATTGCTTCCATGTATTTTACAAGTGATTTCAACTCCTTATATAGCCTCTAGGAGTGTTCCATGACTTTTACAACTTGAATTTGAATTCAAATGAAGGTGGGAATGGTTGTTGGAGGGAATCAATTCACTTCCCTACAATCTAGGAAAAGTGAAGATCTTGATTGATCTACTTTTAGGTGATTGATTGCTTGATTGAATGCAACTTCAACCACCAAAATTTCGTGGGATTTTGGCCCTATATTTGTACCTTTACATGTGTACAACTCAAGGCTTTTACAACGGTAAATGAGCCATCAAAATATTCTCAAAAAATACAATAAATGAGCATATGAAAAAAGAACTCTCCAACGGATATTCTTTCGACGCGATAGCCTTTGATGTAGATCAAATCCACCTCAAGCATAGTGTAAGCTTGATGTTCCAACACCTCCCCCTCAAGCTAAAGTATGCTTGAGTCTTCATTCTCTGATAGGTTGAATACCTGCCATAGCTTTGAATCTACAAAGCTTTATTCCATCAAGTGCCTTCGTCATCATATCTGCTACTTGCTTTTCAGTCGGAACAAAAGAAATGTCGATCTCCTTTGCCATGAGCTTCTCCCTGATGAAGTGGTAATGGACTTCTATGTGCTTGGTTCTCGCATGAAAAATAGGATTTGCCGCTAGATGCATGGAACTTACATTATCTCCAAATATGTGAGGTTTGGAACTCACAAGTCCCAAATCTGTATACAATGCTTTTAACCATATTGCCTCTTGAGTTGCTATGGTCAAGCCTCTGTACTCTGCTTCAGTTGAGGATAAAGCAACTGTTGGTTGCTTCTTGGAACTCCATGACACTAGCTTCGAACCTGCAAATGCTAAGTAACCAGATGTACTTTTTCTATCATCCTTAGCTCCTGCCCAATCTGCATTTGAGTAGATTTTGATATCCAAATCTGAAGAGTAAGGATAGAATATACCTTCGTTGATTGTACCTTTGAGATACTTAAGTACTCTCTTAGCCGCATCCATGTGTGGTCTTCTTGGTGAGTGCATGAACTGACTAAGCACTCCCACACTATATGAGATGTCTGCCCTTGTATGAGTAGCATATATCAAGCTACCTACCAAGCTTTGATACTCTTTAATGTCTTCAATTTTCTCACCTTCATAAACACTAAGTTTATGATTCATCTCCAAAGGTGTACCTGCAGGTTTAGTGTTCTCCATTTTGAACTTGAGAAGAAGATCCTGAATGTATCTTCTTTGAGTCAAATACATTCCTTCATCTGTATATATCACCTGCATACCTAGGAAATATGTGAGCTCACCTAGGTCACTGATTTTGAACTCCTCTTGCATGTGTCTCTTGATCCTTTGAATGCCATTTAGATCATCACCTGTCACAATAATATCATCTACATATACACATAGATAGATAACCTCATTGTGATCCCTTTTGATGAATAGAGAAGGATCGGAGCTGCTAGCTTTGAACCCTTGATCTTGAAGATATGTAACCAACCTGTAATTCCAAGCTCTTGGAGCTTGTTTCAATCCATACAATGCTTTCTTAAGTCTGCAAACATAAGATGGACGATTAGGGTTTTCAAAACCTGGTGGTTGTGACATGTATACCTCTTCACTTATCCAACCATTTAAGAATGCATTTTTCACATCAAGTTGGAGGAGTCTCCAATTCCTTGCAGCAACTACACTTATCAATGTCCTGATTGTAGTCATCTTTGCAACTGGTGAGAATGTTTCCTCATAGTCTATACCATGAGTTTGTGAGCATCCTTTGGCAACTAATCTTGCCTTGTACCTGCAAACTGATCCATCTGAATTTCTTTTAACTTTATATACCCATCTGCAACCAATTACCTTTTGATTCGGCGACATCGGAACCAAATCCCAAGTGTCCATTTCCTTCAATGCATCTATCTCTTCGTTCATGGCATTTTCCCAATTAGGGTTTCCCTTTGCCTCTTCATAGGTTGAGGGTTCCTCTGAAATAGAGTCTTTTGCCAAGTAGATTGAATGCTTTGTAACAAATGTGGAATCATATCCATACCTTTCTGGTTGTTTCTTCTCTCTTGCTGATCTTCTAGGTGCTTGTTTGGAGCATTCTCCAACCTCTTGCATCTTTGCTTTGCCTCTTGACTTCCATAGCTTGTAATCCCTTTCTCTTTCATCTTGGTCATCGTCTGTATCACTTCTTGGATCCTGGACCTGTGTATCATGCTTGCTTCCTAATTGATGAGAGTCATAATCAAGATTGTATGGTAGTGTTACCTTTTGTTTGTCTTCATCATACCAAGACCTGTGTTCTTCAAACACAACATCTCTACTTGTAGTGAATTGCTTGGTTGAAGGATTGAAGAACCTGTAACCCATCTGAGTTGAATCATATCCAATAAACACTGCCTTTGTTGCCCTTTCATCTAGCTTACCTCTTATTTGTGATGGTACATGAACATAAGCTAAACAACCAAAAACCTTGCAATGTCCAAGACTAGGTTTTCTTCCATGCCATGCTTCATAAGGAGTCATACCTTGAAGTGATTTGGATGGAAGTCGATTGACAAGGTACACTGCAGTTGAAATAGCTTCTGCCCAAAGATAATGTGGCAACTTCTTCTCTTCAAGCATTGTTCGGGCTGATCCAACCAATGTCTTGTTTCTCCTCTCTGCAATTCCATTTAGTTGAGGAGAGTACCTGGTAGTCACTTCCCTTTTGATACCTTTGTCCTGCAAGAACTCATCAAAATCTTTGGAGAAGTATTCTCCCCCTCCATCAGATCTGAGCTTCTTTAGTGATCTACCTGTATGATTCTCCACATGTGCAAGATACTTCTTGAAGCAATCAAATACTTCATTCTTACTCTTGATAAAGTATAGAACAGTCCATCTACTATGGTCGTCAATAAATGAGACATAATACCTTGATCCTGCCAATGAAGGTTCTTGACTTGGTCCCCATACATCTGTGTGTACTAAGTCCAATAAGTTGTTGTGGATGTAGCCTTTGTGATTGAATGGTTGTCTTTGTGCCTTCCCAATCTGACATGCATCACACCTGTTGATCATGTGTTGCTTTGATATGTTCGGCAGTCCTAGAACACTTTGATCCCTGCATATATCCTTCAAGGTTCTTTCATTCACATGAGCAAGTCTCTTATGACACACTTCAAGCTCACTTAGGGTTTGAGACCCAAAGTTGAATAGAGCTATGTTCCTGGTATCTCCTACTTCAAAAGTAAAGAGCCTACCATGCTTCTCACCTCGGGCTATCTTCTTGAAGCCTTGACATGGATCTTCCACAAAAGCTCCATGTTGGGTGAACCTAACTTGCAAGCCTTTTTCAACTATTTGGCCTACACTGATTAGGTTTTTAGTGATAGTGGGTACATAGAGAACCTTACTCAGAATGTTTGTCCTGCCATTGGAAGCTTTGACATTACCAATCTTCTCCACATTGTGCTTCGTGTCATCCCCTGTTTGCACTTCATGTCTATGCTTTGGACTTTCCAAGTCAGATAGAAGAGCAATGTTGCCTGCAACATGATTCGAACATCCTGAATCTATGTAGAACAAATGATCGTCTCCTTTACCTTCTTTGTGGCTTAGGTTCATAAGAAGCAATGAGTCTTCATGTGGTTGATCTTCTGAGTAATTGTTGTAGTCCCTTCTATTATAGCTTCTATTGTTGTTGTTGAAGTTGTGTCCACCTCTGCCTCTATTGCCGCCATATCCACCTCTTCCACTTCCTTTCTGGGTCTTCCCATTGAACCAACAATTCTGAGTGGTGTGGTTGGTCTTATCGCATATGGCACAAGGTTGAACATTCTGACCTTTGGCTTTGTCTTGCTTTGATCCTTTCTTCTTCCCTTTCCACTTGCTCTTGCTTGCGAAGTTGGCTTGGGAAGTCTCTTCTTCGTCTTCTTCCTTCTTCTTGCCTTTCTGCTTCTTATCCTTCTTATCTGCATATAGAGCACTAGTTGAATTACCATGATAAGAGTTACCTTCCTTTATGCTATTGTTGGCTTCTTGATTGAAGAGTTGTCCAAGAAAGATGTTGAAGTCTGGAGTCTGCACATCCATGATGAGATCATAGGCCGTCGTGAAGGATTGCCATTGCTTATCACTTCGAATGCCGTTGAGAATTTGCCTCATGATGACCTCTTCTTCAATCAGCTCTCCAATGGATGCTAACTGATCCGCAACCTCTTTGACCTTGGTAACAAACTCTGTGATGGTTTGTTTAGGTGTCTTCTTCATTTGGTTGAACTCGTTCCAAAGATGATTCTTTCTTGCTTTGGTACTAGCAGAAAAGAAAGTCTCCAGGGCATCCCAAGTCTCTTGAGATGTCTTGCATCCTCTAATATGTGGTAATAGAAAGTCAGAGATAGAGTTTAGTATGTACGACCTTGCTTGAGCATCCCTTGCGCACCAAAGTGTGAGCTTATCTGTCTCCTCTTGTGTAGGTCCTCCTTTGGATCTTGGAATAGGCATAGCTTCATCACCTGCTACAATTCCATAAAGATTTCTACCTTGCAAGTAGGCTTCCATTCTGATTTGCCAAGCCGCGTAGTTGTGTCGATCAAGCTTCTCGATCATTGAGGGAAAGCCGTCACCCATCTTGAACTAGCTCTGATACCACTGAAAGAACTTGGCGAAGCTTGTCGAAGGTAGAAAAGTGCGTTTCGAAGCGATGAAGTTTGGTCAAGCCAACCGGCACAAGACCAGCCCTTGAGCTTTTGGAGACTCAAATAGACCTTATATGCATGCTATAAGTGCAAAGAAACACACTATGTACCTTGGAGCATCAAGGAGAATGAGTCGATACAAAACAGATAGGTTCGCGGGTCGACTAGCTCAAAAAACTTACTATCTATGGAAGAGACAATGAACTTCAAATGCCCATAGCGACCAGCGTGATTACAATTAGAAAAAATCCTTTTATGGGAGTGATACACATAGGGTTGAGTGTATGGAATGCACAAAAGTATAAGGAATAAGCAAAATATGCTATAGGAATGAATGCGACATTCACCGGTGGTACTTCCTATTTTTCAGGAATACGCAGAGATTGACCCCGAGGCAGAAAAACTGAGATTTCTCCAAATCTGCTGAACCAAATGCTTTGAAAATTTACAGGCATAAACTAGACACTAATACCTTTCCAATGAGTCCTCTTGCACTCAATTTGGAGCTCTGAGGAGAGAGCAGCAGCCTCTGCAAGATTACTGTTGGCGAAGAAGATGATGCAGAAAATTGAAGGAGCAAGACAATGATGGTCACAAGTGTATGTATATTGCTTCCATGTATTTTACAAGTGATTTCAACTCCTTATATAGCCTCTAGGAGTGTTCCACGACTTTTACAACTTGAATTTGAATTCAAATGAAGGTGGGAATGGTTGTTGGAGGGAATCAATTCACTTCCCTACAATCTAGGAAAAGTGAAGATCTTGATTGATCTACTTTTAGGTGATTGATTGCTTGATTGAATGCAACTTCAACCACCAAAATTTCGTGGGATTTTGGCCCTATATTTGTACCTTTACATGTGTACAACTCAAGGCTTTTACAACGGTAAATGAGCCATCAAAATATTCTCAAAAAATACAATAAATGAGCATATGAAAAAAGAACTCTCCAACGGATATTCTTTCGACGCGATAGCCTTTGATGTAGATCAAATCCACCTCAAGCATAGTGTAAGCTTGATGTTCCAACAATGGTAAGACGTAGAGTTGACGCATTGGAGTTGTAGGTAATTTCTTCACTTTCATCCATTTTCTTGTTTTTTCTACACCATCTTCATCACCATTACCATCATCACCATCTCCCACCTCCATCTCCATCATCGCGAAAAATTTCAGTTTTTTGATCATATCACCATCTCCACCTCATTCCCTTCATTCTACTTGTGAGAGAGAGCGTGAGAGCGATACTGCTTACCGTGTTTTTGCATGTTTGTTGTGTTTCTTGCAGGTTCTTGCTGAATCATCATCCCCAGCTCTCTGCGCAGGTACGAAACTCATCGAATCTGTCTCGCAGTCGCCAGCCTCTGTCGATCGCGATCGACAGAAAATTCGATCATTTGGTAAAACAAAGTTCACCACTAGCACAAGCATGATGAGCACATCCCAAATCACCTAAAACAGTAGAAAAATTCCATTTTTTTCTGTCAATCGCGACCGACAGACCCTGTCAATCGCGACCGACAGACCCTGTCAATCCCGACCGACAGACCCTGTCAATCGCGATCGACAGACTTCACGACCGATAGACTGCCACGTAGGACCCTGTCAATCGCGATTGATACCGTCGATTGCGATCGACAGCCACGACCGACACCTCGGTCAATCGCGATTGACACCGTCGATCGCGATTGACTGAAATTCAACGATTGATTGACTTTTACGCGTAGCCACATGTCCATCGCGACTGATAGGCCCCCGATTGACTGAAGTTTCGGTGAAAAAACCGGAACACGTGTCGATCGCGATTGATACCGTCGATCGCGATTGACAGCCACGATCGACTCTCTCAATCGCGATTGACACTGTCCATCGCGATTGACACTGTCCATCGCGATTGACAGGCCCGACGGACACCTCTGTCAATCGCGATTGACAGACTTGTCGATCGCGATTGACAGGCTTTTCGGCCAAAAATTAGGGTTTGCTTTTGTTCAAAATTGGGGATATTTTTGGGGCAAAATAGTCAATCTATTAGCATTTTTAGAGGTTCCTACACTTGAGATTTGGGAGAAAATCCTAGGATCTGTCAGCCAGATTGAATCCTATTTTAACCCCCTAAACCCTGAACAGTCATAACTTTTTCATACGAAATCCATTTTTTGAGCTCTAGGGTATTTTGAAGTTGACCATACCCAGGGGTATCAAAATCAGGGGTCTTTAGAATTGTTTTCCTAAAAATCACTATGCAAGTTAGTGTTTGTGCTACAGGAATGAAAATCATTGGTTCTATCTTTAGAATTTAAATCTTAAAGCTAACTTTGGAACTCTACAGATCTATTGTGAGCATCGAAAGGTGTTCTAAGCAAGTGTAAGTGCAAGCTTGGGAACACACTTCCTGGGCATTCAAGGGCAACCGAGCAGGAAACAAAAGGTTGGAAACTTTCAACCCCCTCTGTCAATTCCTAGCTTAGGCTAAGAACGACTAGAGGTAGGAGTAAGTCAGGGCGACGATAGGCAATTATCAAGTTGAAGCAGACCTAAACTCTCAAGTTCAAGCTAAGGACATAATTTTTGTACTGTCAAGAACTTTAAAGGAAAAGAACTTAACGTGGAACGATCAACTGTAAGTGCGGAACTACACTCAAATATACCTTGCGACGTGTTATCAGACAAGCATTTTAACATAGGAATCAACTAAAAAGAATCAAGTAACTGATACAAAAGGACTCTGCAACGAGGTTGTACTTGGACAAAAATTGGGCTACTTAAATAGGCATATGAACCTTAGATCAGGACGACATCTAGTAAGGGAGAGACAAAGCCTTAGGTCTTCAGAGGCTAGTGTCAACCACACTGCTAGGTCGTGGGCCCAACAGTTGAGCCACCACTCATACTACCCAAGTTCTGAGACTAGTGAATCCGAGATGTCTCAAGGTATGGAGAGACCTACAGGCAGTACAGGAGTGCCATACTTGCACAGGGTAGAAGGCCCTTACAAAACGCACTTGGAATACCTTAGGACCAACCGATTAGGTGCTAGCATCTATGAGGACGGTCTAGGAAGATCTGTGGTACAGATTAAGAATCCTCATCAATCCATTGGATTAGAGCACCCAGCTGTCAAGTTTGAAAATGGAGCATACTTGGACAAAGAAGGAACCATATACGTAGTCACCAGTCACCCCGATAGGACGGACAAATTTGGAAATGTGATCCCCGAAGCAGACTTAGGTGACCTGGAGCAAGGAAACATGGGTGTAGAACCTAAAACCCCTCGAGGTAAATCGGTTCTCACTAGGATTATCACACCGGAGTGGATTCCCCAGGATAATAAGAGCATAGATTTGCTCCTCAATCGAGAGACTGACGAAGCCTGTTGGAGGTACAAACCTGATCGGCTAACTGATATAGGAGCAATCATGATCTATGAGTTTAAGGATCCTGATAGCCCAGGCAGAGTGACCTACTTAGATCACGCTTCGGAGAGGATCTTTGTGGTGACAGAAAATGATAGGCATGCTTACACTTGGAAGGGTGAATTCATTTTTCCCCAACCAAGATCAAATGTATCCTATGGTCACCCTGGAGCTGGAACATCCCAAGCTCATGGAATGCAAAGAGACAGACATAGAGAAAGGCCGGAAGTAAGCTTTGCCACCCCAGGGGGTAGAGAAAGAACGAGGATGGAAACAAATAGAGTAGAGCCTGAGGTACTTAGAGCTCACAGGAATCAAAGAAATGCGGATGAGTTCCCTCTACCACGACCTAGAGAACACACAAGGACTTTGAGACCAACTCAGCTAGTCAAATCCATGAAGAACTACTTCGATGGCACGGGAGATCCATACGATCATGTGGCTGAGTTTAGACAAGTCTTGAGAGCTGAACAAGTAGAGGATCTATTCACACAGTACAATGCCTTTGGTCTAACCCTTAGGAACACTGCCCTGACATGGTTTCAGCCACTAAATGAGAGGCAGTTCAAGAGCATAGACCAACTCCTAGAGGCGTTCATTATCGAATTCTCTAAGAGTGGCATAAGGCATAATACCTCCTCGCTGATTCACAGCTTCAAACAAACCCCTCAAGAAACTGTGAGACTTGCAGGAAGAAGATTTAGGCAATACTTAGAAAGATGCCGTGTTTCAGAGCTACCCACGCCAGCCAAGCAAGTGGCTTTATTCTTGGATGGATTGCTAAGTACCAAATTGAGATCTTATGTGTACTTGAAGGACCCTAGGACCATAGAAGAGTGTGTACGCATGTGCATTGATATTGAGGATAACCTAGGGGAGGAGTTAGAGCTTTCCAAAATCTACAAAGATTCTGATGGTGCCTCTAGCCTCTCTTCCACGCAATCCACATCAATTGAGGAACTTGCAGAGAAAGTGGCTCAGAAATTAGGTGTCTCTAGCAAACAAATTCCGAGATTTGCCCCTGTGAAGAGATGCTACACTTCTGGTGGCGACCACATGGCGAACGTATGTCCCATTATGGCTCAACCCCAAGTGAATCCTAGTAGCCAGTACTGCACCATAGAACGGAGGTACACCAATCACACTGCGCAAGATTGCCCATACAACAAGCAGGCAGTTAGGCAACCCTACCCTCAGCCATACCCTCAACAAGGCAGATACCAGAGTCAATACCCACCACAACAGTACACTAGGCCACAACAAAATTATCAACCACAATATCAAGCCCAACAAAGGCCTCAACCTGTGTTAGCACAACAACCCCCTGCCCCAGCTAATGTGATCCCAGTAAAATATGCAGCAGCAGAAGAAAACCTGAATAGAGCTATAGTATCTGTAACACCATTGCTTTCAGAAAGTGATCCTAGTGACCATAGCTTCGATTCTACACATGTTGATAGTCCCCAGGCTTACTACATGCAGTCTCCTGAACATGGTGAGTCTTACTATAGTGAAGAGCCAAATGAACCTAGTTGGGAATCAGATTACACAAATGTCATGTATGCAAACCCCAACCCTAGACCCCAACCTAGGCAAGTAAGAATCCCATTCCCTAGAGGACCATGCTACCGATGTCAGGGAGATCATCTCATTCGTGATTGTCCCTTGCCTCCACCTACCCAACCCCAATCAGAAATGATCCAAGGCTATTGTCAGGAGTGTGGAAAGGAGCATCTCTTATGAGATTGTCCTAAGAATCCCAACAATATGCCAAAAATCACTCCTATAAACGTTATTGGGTTAGTTGTAGACTCCACAGGGTTAGTGAAACGGAGAGCATAACCAAGAAGAGAACTAGAGCCTGGAGAGATAGCCGTGAAAGAATGAAAAGACAATGGGCAAAGAAAATGAACGAATTAGAAGAAAGCATAAGAGAAACAAAAGCCAGAGTTGTGGAGCTCACCTCTCAACCGGACTCTCACAAGTCACCCCCGCCTCAATCCACATCACCTTCTCCGCCACCCTCCATACCATCTCCATCCAACCCGCCTCACCTAAACCCACCACCCCCAAGAGTAGGATCAATCCTAGCAGATCCCACTCCCGAGGACCTTAATATGATGCTCAAAGCCTATCAGTCCAGAATCCAAGAAGGGCCAAACGTAATTGATCATGAAAAGTGTTACCCTAGAGCAGAACTAGAGTTAGAACGAACCAAAATTTGTGCTAAGATGGTGGAATTGGCTCAGACCATGTTTGAAGCCAGTCGCCTCTTTAACATCTCTAGTTCAGCAAAGACACAGTTGCACTTTGATGGACTATTGGAAAGAATAGAGCAGCTGATTGCACAATCAGAAAAGGAACCCACCTCTCAACATAAGCACAAGGCAAGTGAAAGAGCAAGACTTCCTGCCCAGAAAGCCTATGTGCCTGAAGCCTATGTGCCTAACTCTACGGAGCCAGACACATCATCTTCTATGAATCGGTTCACACCAGAATTCCTACGCGAGATTCGAGAAGACAAATGGGCTAAAGATAGTGAAGTCCCTCCTCCTATTGAACTTGTGGATGATGCACACGACCGATTCCCACAAGACATCCCATCCATTTATGGGGAGCAGGAGAGTACCCAATCTCAAGAAAGATTAGACTTCGAGTCTAATTCTTTACAAGAACTACCCCATTTCACAGGCCCATGGGAAGCCAAGTCCACCTGTCTGAGAGAGTAGCCATAGCTGAACGAAATTACACCACTACTGAGAGAGAAGGCTTAGGCATGATATATGCAGTTAAGAAATTTAGACACTATTTGCTTGCAAACAAGTTTAAATTTTTTACTGACCATCAAGCATTGTTATATCTCGTAAACAAGCCATGCAATACAGGAAGATTAGTAAGATGGTTTCTCTTGCTAATGGAATATGATTTTGAGGTTGTGGTAAGGAATGGTAGGACTCATTTGAGAGCAGATCATCTCTCTAGGCTCACATCTGGAGAAGCCCCACAAGGAGTGTCAGATGACCTTCCTGATGCTTACTTGTTTAATTTGGAAGTGGTGCCGCAGTGGGCTATGCCATTAGTGCCAGTATTGACATACGGGCCTAACCACCCAGTAATAACCACACAAGATAGAGAAGTAGTAAAAGCCCAAAAGTACCACATCATGGCGGGAAGTATGTACAAGCACACAGATCAAGGGATCTTGGCTTGTTGTGTGGAAGAGGATGAGTATGCTAAATGGTTGCAATTAGCACATGTAGGTGCATTAGAGCAACACTATTCAAAACAACGAACCTTACAGACACTCAGGAGACTCGGAGTGCATTGGCCGACTATGGAAGCTGATGTCCAAAAGTTGTGCAAGGAATGCCCAATCTGCTGCACTAAACCACCAGTGGAACATGCCACTCTTTATCAAGTTTCCCTAGTGCCAGATTGGAGTGAACCGCTAGTGTCCTTCTTGAGGACAAAAACATTCCCTCCAGATAAGGCCTTGGCTAGGAAAAGGAGTTTAGAACAAGAAGCCCATGATTACTCACTTATTGGTGATAATCTATACAAACGCGGTAAAGATGGTTACTTGAGACTATGTGTCCATGAAAGCTGCTTGGAAACTGCTCACCAAGGTGTAACAGGAGGACACTTTGGACCAGATCGGGTGATCAAGGCAATACTATTTGCGGGCTTCTGGTGGCCTACCCTTCACATGGACGCACATACCTATGTGAAACGGTGTGATGTCTGTCAGCGAACCCAGTATCCTATACGTAAAGATGAGATGCCACTGAAACCTATGATGGGTGGACGTGCATTCTCCAAGTGGGGAATAGACTTTGTAGGTCCTATTAATCCCCCAGCTAAGAATTCCCATGCAGAATATATCATTGTTGCAACAGACTATCTAACTAAGTGGGTAGAGGTAAAAGCCACAACGAAGAACGATGCTCAAACAACAGCTAAGTTTTTATTTGAGAATGTGTTCACTAGATACGGGCTACCCATAGAGCTAGTTAGTGATAGAGGCACTCACTTCTTGAATGAAGTGATTGAAAATCGGCTCCAAGTATTCTTGGTAACACATAAGAAGTCGGCCCCCTATCACCCTCAAGAAAATGGCCAGGCTGAGAGCACCAACAATATCTTATGCAATGTACTGACAAAATTAGTGAACACTAAAGGCTCTGATTGGGACAAACAGCTACACCATGCTGTTTGGGCATACCGAGTCGCCTACAAAACGGTACTCCAAGCCACCCCCTTTCAGATGGTATTTGGCCAAAACGCGGTGCTACCCTTGGACTTCTTAATACCTACATTGAAAGTAGCACAAGAGCATGAATGGACGGGTCATGAACTCTCCTCTAGACTTTTTGACCTTGAACGATTAGGAGAAACAAGACTGAGAGCAGCTACAGAGATATATGCAGCTAAGAAACGATAGAAGGCCTACTTTGATGCCCACGTTAAGGATAAAGGGTTGAAAGCAGGAGACCTAGTGCTCGTCTACACTTTGAAACAACATGCTAGGAAGCTAGAAAAGAGAGGCTACGGACCTATGATCATCAATAGGATCTCCACGAGTGGAGCGGTACAACTAGCCACTTTAGAAGGCGATGTTCTCCCAAACTATATTAGCGGATGCAGAGTTAAGTTGTATCAGGAACCTCTCACAGAGGAAATGCTAAGTCGACTCAACACTGCTAAGAAACGCAAAGAGGAAGAAAAACGAATTCGAGAAGAAGCTCAAGCAGAAGTCCTAGAGCGCATACGGAGAATGAAATTAAGAAGACAAGGTAGAGAGCAACCTGTGCTAGATGCATATGCAGATCCAGGATATCCCATGGCTATGTGTGAAGTTTCAGGTGTTAGCTCACATAGGATAACTGATCGACGTCCTTTCATAACTTTAGATATAGGGCAAGGAAAGAGTGCAAGGATTGTAAGAGCCTTGATTGACTCAGGCGCAGCCACTAGTGCTGTTAAATTGTCTTACTGTCAAGAGTTGCAATTAACTGTCAATCCTGTGGAAGCATATCTCATAGGATTGGGAGGCGTGGAAACCCCTTGCATGGGCGAGGTGGAACTTCCCCTCTACATTCATGATGAGGCAATGACAGTTAAGGTACTAGTGTGTCAAGATGAGGACCTCACTGAACCTCTTGTCTTGGGTCAAGACTGGATCTATGACCAAGCAGTCAACTTAAACCTAAGAAGTGGACTTCTTCAGGTATGGGTCAATCATAGTCGAATTACAGTAGAGTTAGATAATGGAGCACTCAAGGAACTAGGAAAGACACACACTCCTGGTCCTTCCAGGAGTACACATGAAGATGACCATGCTGTTCTTGTCCAAAACTATGTGTTGCAGAGGAATGATGGTTGCAAAAAAGGAGTCAGGGATGCGACGGAACTCCCTTCTTTTCCAAAGGTCAGAGAGAAGCACCAACCAAAGGTGAATCAACGGCAGAAGAAGTAGGGTACCACCTATGTCGGAGGTCAAAAGTACCTGCGCAGCAAAATGTCTCAGCAAGTGAAACAAGTGTGGGTGCGGAAAGGCGAACACCAGGTTGCACTCAAGCCAACCACACGGGGAAAGCCTCTTATTAGTAACCAACAACACGATACTAATAGGAAGTCTTTCAGAAGCTCATCTGCTAACGTGAAGTCTATTTGGGTGCCCAAGAAGTCGATGACGGCCAGCCCACAATCAAGACAAATTTGGGTGCCTAAGGCTTGTTTGCGGGCTCAAATAGCTACACCAAGAACACACCCTACACAACATAATCCATTCACTCGCACAGCCGGCATCCACTCGTTTTCAACACTCAGGAACACACCAAGGCCCATGAGCACGAACAGAATCACTTGTAAATGGGTCCCTAAAAGGTCTCATTTTCAAGCCGACACACCCATAAAGCTCTCGAGAGTCTCTACGGAACCAAGAGCAAAACCCATCCACTGCGTTTGGCAGCCTAAGACTTGTAACAAACCCCCGGACCCCAATTGTAAATCCATGATAACCTAATAACCCCATCACTATCACACTACATCATTCCACTTAACTCTTAGGTGTACTGAACTCCTAACCACACACACACTCGCACAGAGCACTTACTAACCCATTAATCTCTCCCAACCCTCGTGTTAATGTTGTAATGGGAGCAACAACGGTTCTCTCTTGTCCTGTACAATGTTAACACTGGTTTCTATATTCTCACAGAGACAAGAAGCAAGAAGTAACATGGCAGATACGGTAGGAACTAGCTCCCAGGCAGGCACCAGCCCCCAAATTGTGGACATTGAAAGCCTTCCGGTTGAGGAGGAATTAAAGGAACGACCAGCGGCATTAAGGGCATTACATGCCATACCGATTCAGAATCCTCCACAGGGTCACACAATGCCGGTGGGCAAAACCTCACACTGGTTCAGTGATGTTGCGGGACCTCTGGGTGAAGGCACATACATGTGGGAGTCCGAGGTAGAATTCAATGGACGTTGGGGCAGATACCACTTCTTTACCAGAGAGTTTGAAAAGCTACAGAATAACGAAGGACTGAAGCTGATATGGAAGAAAGCTGGGCTCTATGATTATTTCAAGTTCCAACTACCAAAGCCCGATTTCCTAAGGTGCTCATACTTGATTAGCACCCTTACTCCAAGCAAAGACAAAAAAGGATACAGCTCCTTTGTACTCCCATCACTCACAAGGGGCAATGAGCTGAAGCGTTTCCGCTTGACTATCAACTTGGTAAGAGAAGCTCTCGATATGAACGGAATGCACATTCCTACGGAGAAAGAGACTATGGTCCCCGATAATATGAAGAACAGGAATCTGACAAAATTAAAGGACATGGTAGCGATGACTCCCACGATCGCCATTCATTTACGTGTGGTCATGCAACATTTCGCATTCCCCGCGCAAGACAGGTTCACAATGCCTCCCAAGAAGATCGGGTTTAGCCTCTACTTAGCGGATGCCTTTGATTTGACAATCAATATGCCCCACTGGATTATAGACCAGATCCATATGGCTCATCAAAGGTGGTATAAGAAACAAAAATCTGTACTCTATGGATGTTGTGCGCTTACCAGAATTGTGTATAGATGTCTCGCATATGATGTGCCGGTGCAAAGGGCTCTCAATTGGTCTAGAGCACAGGAGTTTCAACGCAGATTGTGAGCCGTCGGACCTCCCTCAAAGAAGATGAGAGGCACCGTACAGATGCCTTGTGCACAACCCCGCGGTGCAACCCTAACACCAGAAACAACTCCAAGGCTTCCTCGAAGAGTGCAACCATTTACTATTAGGTTACCCAGGCACAGCACAGATGGTCCTAACCTTGTGTTTCCACCAGTACCTACTGATTTGGAATTTCCGCACGGATTTACTTTGGAAGATCTAACGGATGAAGAAGTGGCTAGAATTATTGAAGCTGTTAATGCTGAAGTCGAGGCAGAGCAGGGTAGTGGACAACAAACGGCTACACAACAACCCCAGACAAGACAACCAGAAGTGGTAGAAGTGGAAGATGAAGAAGAAGGAGACCAAGAGGATGAACAAGAAGGATTTTCTGATGAAGGGGCGCATGACTATGAGCAAGAAGTTATATAGGAGCTAGAGGGTGCCCCAGCATATACAAAAGAGTTGAAAAAGCTCTACGATACCATTGACAGGGTCCAACAACAACATAAGTTATCCCTTGCAGCAGGAAAGGCTATCATGCACCAAATCCTTGAGGAGGAAGGAGTTGACGAACAGTATCGTGCCACACTGGATATGATCTCTGATGCCTTAGGAGTATCTGAGGCACTGCGGACGGCCGTGGCACAAGCACGCAGAACGGAAAGAAGATACGGAAGGCGTCCCCCACGAGCAGGAAAACAAATGAATGTCTTAGTATCAGAAACACAAGCAACAGCCACGACCATGGGCACAGCACACGCTGTGCACGATTCTGAAGCAACCCATGTGTCCAGTGCACCCCCATCACCCCCCTCGCCACCCCCGCCTCCCTCTCCACCACATTCACCTTCCATTACCAATGTAACAACCACCGTTACCGCCTCCGAACCCACCGCCATAACTGAAGCACAAACCGCCAATCAACCCACACACCCCCTCAACACTTCCCGTGTATACACCTCCACTAACACTGTGACCCTAACGGCAGCTACTGACATCCCCATTCCCCCACTCACACTTTCGGGCAGTTCACAATCACAACTGCACACACCACTGTACACATTCACCACAATCACTGCACCCACAATTCCACTATTCACAATCACTCCCACTACTGCTTCCACCATGGATTTTATGGACATATCACCCTCCACTGCACCTCTCCCTCCCCCCATACCACCACAATCTCCCATTCCCCCACCACCCACTTCACCATTTTCCAGCACTGCATTCACACTTCCCTTCCCCTTTCCCTTCCCCTCTACACTTAACACCCTCCCTGCATCCACCCCCATTAATAATGTATTTAATAATATGTATCAATGCATGTCTCAATTACAACAACACTATCAGCACCTCGATGCTCAGCATACAAGTTTGTTCAGGAGACATGAAGAGTTACAAGGAAGATTCATTGATTTAGAGAAAGAAAAGCATCAATTACAACAGCAGTTTAGCGCATTGCAAGAACAACATGAGCAACTGGTGGCAAATCCACCGCAGCCAGATGCAGAAGAAAGACAACATATGGATGATTTGCTACACTCACAAATCACAGAGAACCTCAAGCTCCGCCGCAACATGGCTCTATTACGGAAGCATATGTCTGCAGCCCTAGAAGAAAATAGACGGCTTCAGACACAAAACGAAGAGAACTTGGAGTTAGCCATGGACGGTTCCCCACAAGAAATTGACCCGGAGAGATTTAAGGCTATTCCCTCGGACAATATGCAGATCATAGTGGAAACACATGCTGATCTCCTCGAAGCCCATGCAGCCTTAGAAAAGGAAAGAGACGAACTACGAAGGCAATTGGCAGCTCAACCAGCACCACCCAAAGAAGTCCCAACCACAGCTGACACAACTGACGAAGTAGCAGCGCTCAAAGCACAACTCGAAGAATTACAAAAGAAAGTGCTTGTGTATGAACGCCAACCCTCCCCCTTGGTAGAACCAGAACCTGAAGACCTAGTACCAATCGAAGTAGAGGAAACCTTTGAGGACCCGTATGTTCCGATGCCAGCACCTGGGGGCAAGCGAACAGATGAGGGCATGGACACCCTTGAAATAGAGGCTCCGGAATGGATGCAGAAATTGGAAAAGGTGGCCACAACACATGATGATAGGGTGGCAGTCCAGATAGCATCGATGTCACGCTTGGAAGAGGTGGTCATAAAATCGGACTATTTTAGGAACCTCTCTCATCACAGGTGGATCGGCACCTCTGACGACTTGTATGTTCCTTTTTGTGTCTTAATGGCAGACTATAATGCTGAGATCAAGCACCACACCTCACGGGAACCAACCTCTGCCACACAGTTCGCACCAGACGATATCCCAGAAAGTGCCAAGCAGGGAAATATTCGCCAACCGACTTGGAGAATTCGGCTGCTTGAAACCTACCCGGAAATGAATCGCACATGGAACAACATGCCCCTGTATATCAAGTACAAAGATCGTGGCCGGAATACACAAAGATGGTGCTGACAACCAAAGGCTGCGAGAAGTGGCTCAACTATGTCTACTTAGCACCACCTAAAGGTCAACCTACCGTAGGGTATATGATATCGACAATTCGGCATTGGGGTGTCAGGTTCAAAAACGTACCAGATGTCATGACACAGATGTGTCTTAAAATTTTTGCACTCATGATAGTCACCTTCCGGACCTTCAAGAATGTTAAGGAACCTCACCTCTCTGCGCTCGGATTTAATGAAGGCAATCAGGATTTAGTTTATGACATGAGCACAACGCCCTCTATTAATGTTGTTTATGCATGGCATGCCCGCATAAAGTACCTACCGGCCTGCTTCAAACAAACATTTGAAGAGATGTTTGTCACCGGGTTCTGGGAATATCACTCAGAGATCTTCACTCCCAGGCCCTCACATTTATTACAATTGTTTGCAGTGGAACAAGCTCTCCACTCAGAAAAGTTACGAATGCCACATCCAGAGGTTCCCGGGCCGGTAGATTGGGATGCTCTACTCACAGACTTGGCCAAAGGATTGAGGATTGCCGAACATCACTTAGCGGAAGATGTTGTCGAATACTACATCCAACGACCCTCCCAACAAGGGTCTGTCAGGGACGACAGACGCGAGAGAGGGGGGAGTGTTAGCAGCAGACAAGGGAGTCAATGACGATCTGGCAAGTAGGCCAATAATTTTCTTCATGGAGAAGCAAGTATGAGCATTCACGCAGATCTAGCACTAAGGCAACCTTTAATTTTTCAAACCCTTACACCAATTAAAAGTGATTCTCATCACTAACAACCCTTGTAAATACCATGTTCACCTTTTTGTGGCTCCATTTTGTGCAAGCCGAGGAGTCCTCGAGCTTGAGGAGCCTTAGAAGTACCTACATATCAATTTTCGTATTTTTTAGACTCCGTTTAAGCCCTCAAATTGGCCCTGGAACCTAATTTTTAACTAGGCCGGACACTAGGTCTGGACAGGGCCAAAGCTAGTCAAAAACTATAAAAGGAGCTAGAGAGCTCATTTTTGGGGTTAGATTGTAATTGAAATGAACTTTTAAGAGCTTGGTGAAATTAATCTAAAGAACTCCATTGCTCTTCACTCTTTGTCTTGCCTTGTGTGCGCGTGTGTGTGTGTGTGCATGTTGGTGTGCTTCTCACTCACGCACTTGTGCCTCCACTTGCTCGAGGTCTTCATACCATCCTCACGTCTTCCCGGATTGACATTAAAGGAGGTGCTACTCATCACTGAGCTACACCAATGTTGCGAACATTTGTTTTTATGTAGGGTACAAGTTTCAACTTATGTAAATACCTTTGGGAAGTCTTCAAATACTTCAAGAAGGCTCATATTATTCATAAAATGTAGCAAAAATACCACATGAGTTCTAGAACATGGTGAGTCAAATTAGTGAGTCACAAGGGAGCTTCAGTGGTGTCCTAGTGGAAGGTTGATGTGGCTAGTTCTCAAAGTCCATCAATACTTTGCTTATTTGAGCACTTGAGTCATGTAATACCTCCATCCAAGTGTCTACCACGAATTTAGATGTATTAGGAAGGTTTAAGATTAGTCTCCCATGCTATAAAAAGAGGAGAAAAGTCGTGATCTTGTGGGATGTCCAAGAGAGTCATATGTGTATCTCTACACTGCTGTAGTTTTGTATGCAGAGATTTCAGAACTTGTATCGCCCTCATTATATATCCAAATTACATGTTTGATAGCTCATTTGAAAGCTCTTATTGTCTACTTGTTTCCAATAAATTTTCATAATCATTGGATTTGTGAGTTGAGAGCAGTACGCTCTGCAAGTAGTGTGTGTTCTCTGTTTTACCCCCTGCTGAAGGTCTCCATTAAACCTCAAACTTGCAGAGGTCATATCTCCTTGTGTATGTATCCAAATCATGTGTTCTTTGGCTTGTTAGAAAGCTCTCTAGGTCTACGTGTATTTTGGAAAGGTTCAAAGTCATTGGAGTTGTGACTTAAGAGCAGTAGTCTCTGCAATTGATGTTTGTCCTCAGGTTCATCTCTGTTTCAAGGTCTCCATTAAATCTGCATATTGTAGAGGTCATAGCTCATTGTGTATTTATCCATTTGAGGTGTTCTATATTTTGTTGGAAAGCTCTTAGAGTCTAGTTTATGTGTGTGAAACAGGTTTGGAAAATTCTAAGTGAGTAAAGAGCAATTTGCTCTGCAAGAAAATTGGTCTGTGCATACAAGTTTGTGAAAAAGTCAACTAGGTCCTGTTGGGTTTCACCTACTTCTAGCTGTACTTTGGAGATCAATAAACTCCAACATTGGTATCAGAGCAAGTACTTGGAGGCTTGGATAAGGTTATCATACCTTGACGAAGAATTTGAAGCTATCAAAGAAGGAGTTCTTCATCAACACTACACAAAGGTAGAACAAGATTGCAAGGAGGCATCTCAAGCAACATCCAAGCAAAGAAAGGTGCACATACCTCATTTACAAGGTAAATATTATATTTCTTCTCATCACACACATAGGAAAGAAGGCTTAAAGGAGGAAGCTTAGCATTTGTATTATGGGAGACCAACATGCACAAATAGAGAAGCTTGATAAGACCAATTATCAAGCATGGAAGTTTAGAATCACAGCATACTTGCAAGGTAGAGGCTTGTATGGTTTGATTGACAACACAGATATCAAACCCACATTACCAGAGGACCCAAATCAGCAACAATTGAGGGAGTTTAGACTTTGGAATGAGAGAGACAAAAGGGTTATATTCATTTTATCACCAAATATTTAAGATTCAATGGTAGGAAACATACAAGATCTAGACACAAGTAGAGATGTTTGGCATTCATTGGAAAGGTTGTATGCTACAGGTACAAGAGCAAGGAAGATTCAACTCAAAAATGAGTTGAATAACATAAAGAAAGATACAAGGACATCGGTCAATGATTACATATTGAAAGTTAAAGAGATTGCAGATCAACTAGGATCGATTCAAGCTCATGTGGAGGACGACGACTGGGTTGCACATACTCTCAACGGACTCAAAGATGATGAGAGATGGAAACCCTTCATTACTTCAGTTTATGTCAGAGGAGAATTACCAGATTCTCATCAACTTATTGCCCTCATGGTCACGGAGGAGATGAATCTAAATGGTTCTACTTCAAATCAAAAAGGATCTCAAGGACAAGCTCTTTATGTAGGATCATCAAGAGGTGGAAACAAAGGTGGAAGAGGTTCAAATAGAGGTCGAGGAAGAAGGAGCGATGATCAAAGGACTTCAAGTGGCTTCTTCAACACAAGAGGAAGAGGAAGATCAAGTGCTAGAGGTATGAGAGGCTACTACAACTACAATCAAAGACAAAGGAGTGAAGATAAGAACAATTGCTATATATGTGGAAGGTATGGACACTATGCCAAAGATTGCTATCAAAATGAAAATAATCAAGGTGGTAATCGAAGAGGAGGCTATTCAAGAAGAGGTAAACAACAAGGAAATTATGCAGTTGAAGGTAAAAGTGATGATTATGATTCACTTCTTATGATGAATGTTGAAACTAAGATGAATTGCAATAGCGATGTATGGTATGTAGATAGTGGTTGTTCTAATCACATGTCTCATGATGCTTCATGGTTTTCTAATATGCATAATCCGTCATGTAAAGGTCATGTTGAAACAGGAGATGATACAACACATAAGATTATGCAGGTTGGAGATGTTGTTATGCAGGATAAGAGCAAGACAAATTGCTTGAAGGATGTACTTTATGTGCCAACAATCACTAAGAATTTGATGTCGGTTGGTCAAATGGTAGAAAAAGGTCTACAAGTGAGATTTAATCATACAGGTTGCTTCATTGAGGATCTAAAGCAAAGGAGGTTAATTGCTAGAGGTAAAAAACAAGGTAGATTATTTACATTCAAGGTAAACCCAAATCATACAAACTATTTCTCTTATGGTATGCATCGAATAGCAGAGCTTGATCTATGGCACAAAAGGATTGGACACATGAATGTACACAGGTTAAAGGAGCTATCAAAGAAGAGGATTGTTGAAGGATTACCTGATCTTACTAAGCAACATATGGTGCATCTTTGTGAAGCATGTCAAATGGGTAAGCAGAGTAGACAACCTTTCAAGCATTCAAGCTATGTAAGTGATGGTTTGCTAGATCTCATACACACAGATGTGTGGGGACCTACTAAAGAGGCATCCTTGGTTGGTAATAAGTACTATGTATCATTCATTGATGATCATAGTAGAATGACATTTGTGTATTTCATTAAACATAAGAGTGAGGTCTTTGATTGTTTCAAGAAGTTCAAATCATATGTCGAAAAGCAAACAGGAAGGTATATTAAGAAGCTAAGATCTGATGGAGGGGGAGAGTATTTCTCTCAAGCTTTTACTGATTTTTTGTATGATGAAGGTATCAAAAGAGAAGTTACATGCAGGTATACTCCACAACAAAATGGAGTCGCAGAAAGAACAAACAGAATCATAGCAGAAGCATCTAGAAGCATGCTTAATGATATGTGTTTGCCTAATTATTTTTGGGCTGAAGCTGTTAGCACAAGTGTTTACATTATGAATAGAGTTTCGACTGCTGGAGTTCATCATTTGACACCATATGAGGTATGGCATGGAAGGAAACCAAGTGTAAGTCATTTGAAAGTATTTGGTTGTGTATGTTATGTACATGTACCTAGTGAGGTGAGATCTAAACTTGATGCAAAATCAGAAAAATGTATATTTATTGGTTATGCAGATACTCAAAGCGGATATAGATGCTATAATCCTCATACCAATAAGGTTGTTGTGTCAAGAGATGTAAACTTTGATGAATTACTTTCATGGTATGCAGATAAGAATTGTTTGCAGGTCATGGATGAAAATGAAGAAGGTGTGGTTGAAGGAGATGAATGCATAGTTCAGCCATCAAGAAGTTTAAATGATGAAAGGAGTGGTTTAGATGAAGAAAGAGGATCACCTTTCAATGGAAGATTAAGGCAAGAGTCACCTCCAAGTGTTAAAAGTAAAGGTAAACTCAAACTTGTTAAAGTTAATGATGAAGGAGAGGAAATTAGTGATGTATGTGAGTATGGAGAATCATCAAAGGTTCCTAATAAGAAAGGAAGAGCATCTACATTGGAGGTAAGAAGAACTTCAAGAGTGAGTAAGCAACCTCAAAGGTATACTTATAAATCTTTTATGAATACTCATTATGCTTTTATGACAAAAGTTGAGCAGGAAAATGAACCCACATGTTATGATGAGGCCAAAGGAGATGAAAAGTGGGAGAAAGCAATGAGAGAAGAAATGGAAGCACTACAGGATAACAAGACTTGGAATTTAGTTCCAAGTACACCAAAACAAAAGGTAATTGGTTGCAAGTGGGTTTTTTAAGATTAAAAGAAATAGTGATGGTAGTGTGTCTATATATAAGGCTAGACTTGTAGCAAAAGGATATAATCAAACTCAAGGTGTGGACTATGAGGAAACATTTAGTCTAGTAGCAAATATGGCAACGGTGAGAACTTTGTTGGCTTTAGCTGCAAGTAAAAGGTGGAATATATATCAACTCGATATAAAGAATGCCTTTCTTAATGGTGAGTTAAATGAAGAAGTGTATATGTCACAACCAGATGGTTATGTGGATGCAAAATGTCCTAATCATGTATGGAGGTTAAAGAAGGCATTGTATGGTCTTAAGCAGGCACCAAGGGCATGGAATGCAAGGTTGGTAAAGTATCTTATGCTGCAAGGATACACAGCAAGTCATGCTGATCCTTCACTTTATGTAAAACATATAGATGGCATGTGTGTCTATGTATGCATTTATGTGGATGACTTGTTGATTACAGGGAATGATGCAAAAGCAATTGATGAGATAAAAGGTAATTTGGGAAAGGAATTTAAAATTTCAGATCTTGGTTTTCTTAGATACTTTCTTGGGATTTAAATTGTGTATAGCGATGAAGGTACGTGGTTGATACAGAGAAAGTATATATGTGATATGCTGAAAAGGTTTGGTATGCAGGAATGTAAATTTGTTTCTACTCCAATGGAATGTAGTGTAAAGCTGAGTACAAAGGAAGGTGATGAGTTGCATGATATGAATATATATAGATCCATGGTAGGATCTTTGATTTATGCAACAAAAACTAGACTTGATATATGTTATGCAGTGGGAGTATTGTCACAGTTTATGCATGAACCTAGAGTACCTCATATGCATGCAACGAAAAGAGTGCTTAGGTATTCGAAAGGTACCATCAACGAAGGATTATTTTATAGTCATGATACTGATCTAACTCTTAAAGTCTTTAGTGATGCAGATTGGGCTGGAAGCAAAGATGACAGAAGATCCACAAGTGGATATGTGGTAATAGCAGGAAATAAGACATTAACATGGAGTTCAAAGAAACAGCCTACAGTTGCTTTATCTTCTACAGAGGCTGAGTATAGAGGTTTAGCATTGGCTACTACTGAGGTTATGTGGTTTAAAAAGTTGTTTCATGACTTGAATGTGCAGGTTGATGTACCACTGATATATGGGGATAACTTGAGCAGTATTCATATGACCTCAAATCCTATTTTTCATGCTAGAACAAAGCATATAGAGGTTCACTATCATTATGTTCGAGAGAAGGCCATGAACAATGAAGTGCAGGTTTCTTTTGTTGGAACAAAGGATCAAGTTGCAGATATCTTTATCAAATCCTTGGATGGACCAAAGCTTCAAAGATTCAACTATATTCTTGGCATGAAGGAAATACCCTTTGAAACTTGAGGGGGAGAATGTTGCGAACATTTGTTTTTATGTAGGGTACAAGTTTCAAATTATGTAAATACCTTTGGGAAGTCTTCAAATACTTCAAGAAGGCTCATATTATTCACAAAATGTAGCAAAAATACCACGTGAGTTCTAGAACATGGTGAGTCAAATTAGTGAGTCACAAGGGAGCTTCAGTGGTGTCCTAATGGAAGGTCGATGTGGCTAGTTCTCAAAGTCCATCAATACTTTGCTTATTTGAGCACTTGAGTCATGTAATACCTCCATCCAAGTGTCTACCACGAATTTAGATGTATTAGGAAGGTTTTAGATTAGTCTCCCATGCTATAAAAAGAGGAGAAAAGTCATGATCTTGTGGGATGTCCAAGAGAGTCATATGTGTATCTCTACACTGCTGTAGTTTTGTATGCAGAGATGGCAGAGCTTGTATCTCCCTCATTATATATCCAAATTACATGTTTTATAGCGCATTTGAAATCTCCTTTTGCCTACTTTCTTCTTGTAAATTTTCATAATCATTGAATTTGTGAGCTGAGAGCAGTACTCTCTACAAGTAGTGTGTGTTCTCTGTTTTACCCCCTGCTGAAGGTCTCCATTAAACCTCAAACTTGCAGAGTTCATATCTCCTTGTGTATGTATCCAAATCATGTGTTCTTTGGCTTGTTGGAAAGCTCTCTAGGTCTACTTCTATTCCCAAAAGTTTCAAAGTCATTGGAGTTGTGAGTTAAGAGCATTAGTCTCTGCAAGTGATGTGTGTCCTCAGATTCATCTCTATTTCAAGGTCTCCATTAAAGCTGCATATTGTAGAGGTCATAGCTCATTGTGTATTTATCCATTTGAGGTGTTCTATATCTTGTTGGAAAGCTCAGAGAGTCTAGTTTGTTTGTGTGAAACAGTTTTGGAAACTTGGAAGTGAGCAAAGAGCAATTTGCTCTGCAAGAAAATTGGTCTGTGCATACAAGTTTGTGAAAAAGTCAACTAGGTCCTGTTGGGTTTCACCTTCTTCTAGCTGTACTTTGGAGATCAATAAACTTCAACAACCAAGATGCCAACAATCAGAGTGTTGGTCAGTGTGGCTGCATCACAAAATTGGGATATGTACCAATTGGATGTCAAGAATGCTTTCTTGCTATAAAAAGAGGAGAAAAGTCGTGATCTTGTGGGATGTCCAAGAGAGTCATATGTGTATCTCTACACTGCTGTAGTTTTGTATGCAGAGATGGCAGAGCTTGTATCTCCCTCATTATATATCCAAATTACATGTTTTATAGCACATTTGAAAGCTCCTTTTGCCTACTTTCTTCTTGTAAATTTTCATAATCATTGAATTTGTGAGCTGAGAGCAGTACTCTCTGCAAGTAGTGTGTGTTCTCTGTTTTACCCCCTGCTGAAGGTCTCCATTAAACCTCAAACTTGCAGAGGTCATATCTCCTTGTGTATGTATCCAAATCATGTGTTCTTTGGCTTGTTGGAAAGCTCTCTAGGTCTACGTCTATTCCCAAAAGTTTCAAAGTCATTGGAGTTGTGAGTTAAGAGCATTAGCCTCTGCAAGTGATGTGTGTCCTCAGGTTCATCTCTGTTTCAAAGTCTCCATTAAAGCTGCATATTGTAGAGGTCATAGCTCATTGTTTATTTATCCATTTGAGGTGTTCTATATCTTGTTGGAAAGCTCTGAGAGTCTAGTTTGTGTGTGTGAAACAGTTTTGGAAACTTGTAAGTGAGCAAAGAGCAATTTGCTCTGCAAGAAAATTGGTCTGTGCATACAAGTTTGTGAAAAAGTCAACTAGGTCCTGTTGGGTTTCACCTACTTCTAGCTGTACTTTGGAGATCAATAAACTTCAACAACCAAGATGCCAACAATCAGAGTGTTGGTCAGTGTGGCTGCATCACAAAATTGGGATATGTACCAATTGGATGTCAAGAATGCTTTCTTGAATGGATGGATTTCAGAGGAGGTATATATGTCACAACCTCCTAGCTATGAGGACCCTAAGAAGGTAACATATGTTTGCAAATTAAAAAAGGCTTTATATGGATTGAAGCAGGCACCTAGGGCATGGAATTCCATGTTAACTACATACCTCCAAAACCAAGGATTTGTCATGAGCAAGGCAAATACTTCTCTGTTCATTAAGAGAAGTAATTCAGAGGTAATATACCTTTGTGTTTATGTTGATGACATCATCATTACAGGTAATGATGTCAATGGAATCAGATATATTAAAAGTCAAATGATGAAGGAGTTCAAGATCAATGATCTTGGTCTATTGAAATATTTTTTGGGACTTGAATGAGTCTACACTAAGTTAGGGATATACATCACTCAGAAAAAATATATACAGGATATGTTGAAGAAGTTTCACTTGCACGATACTAAGGTAGAAAGCACTCCAATGGAGGTAAACCTAAAGCTAAGTGCCCATGAAGGTGATGAAGTCAAAGACATTAGAGGTTACCAAAGTATGGTGGGTAGTTTGAACTATGCTACCTTAACAAGGATAGATATTGCTTATGGATTTAGTGTGCTAAGTCAATATATGCACAAGCCAAGGATACCTCACTTAGAGGCTGCCAAGAGAATCCTGAAGTATCTTAAGGGTACACAGAACCATGGTTTGTATTTCCCTTACACTTCAGATATTGTTATCAAAATTTATTTAGATGCAGATTGGGTAGGATGCAAGGATGATAGGAGGAGCACTTCTGGATATATTTCTTTTGCAAGTGACAAACCAATTTCTTGGTCTTCAAAGAAGCAACCTACTGTTGCTTTGTCTTCTACAGAGGTAGAGTATAGAGGACTAGCTAATGCAACACAAGAAGCAATATGGATTAAGCTTTTGTATACAAAATTGGGTTTATTCACTAGGTCTCCAATCATCTTTGGGGATAATACAAGTTCTCTTGACCTTGCAGCTAATCCTATTTATCATGCTACGACCAAACACATAGAGGTCCATTACCATTATGTGAGAGAGAAGTTGATAAGCAAAGACATTCAACTAACCTATGTATCAACCAACATGCAATGTGCAGATTTGTTGACTAAAGATTTGGATGGAACCAAACTTTGCAGGTTCAAATCCATGATTGGATTGCAAGACATACTTGAAGATTGAAGTTGAAGAATTAAGCCAAAATGTTTGGCTTGAGGGGGAGCTGTTGGTGTAAATCACAAGCCTACACATTTGGCTTGAAAGATATCTTGAAGATCTTACATATGTGAAGAAGCATAGGAACCATTGCTAGTGGTTAATTACCACTTTATCTCATTATAAAAGTAAAATTGACTTGGAATCTCTTGTAATCACCTAACAAAAGGCTTAGTTGTTTGATTGAAAGAAATATCTCCAAGCTTTTAGGAGCTTGATCATAGGGAGCCAAAAGTTTGAATTTGAATTCACATTTTTACTCATTCCTTATAAAAATGGACATGAAAAGTTGCGGGTAAGAGAGAGCACTCCCGAGCCTATCATTACTGATTTTTGAGTGTGTGTGAGGTCTACACTCTATCCCACATCTCTCTAAACCATTTGGCAATGATATTAATGCCAATGGAGTTGTATACAAATGTTCATTAATACATACATTCACATTGTCCATCTCTGAGTTCTCTGTTAGTCTACTCAAAAGTCTGTCAAATTGTCAAGGGCATATCGCGGTCAATTCTTCACCCAATTCAGTGATTCAAACTTTTTTAGATTCAACTCAAAGTAGTCTACACGCTTTCAAAGCTTGAAGACATTCTATTCAGCCATTTCGGAGAAATCTGCATCGAGGTGATCTTTGGTCAGTTTCTGCTACAGTCCTAAAAATTTGGGGGTATAACTGAACTTGCTAAATTGATTTCTCTTAGCATATTTTTTGATATATTTAGGTAGTGATGTGTGTGAACACTTTAGGACAGCAAGGGAACTTTTTTCCCTCTTTAGGAGGTTTTTTTTCCCCGGCTTGTATATATGCCTATTGCCCTAATCTGCTACTTATCTTTGTAGATTCTCTAGTAATACATTCAGTATTGTGTGTTGTGCTCCAAGCTTCTTCTTCCTCCTTGTACTATTTGCATGCTTCTATAGACATCTAACTCCAACAAGGCATATGAAATTTTCTTTGAAATAGATGCATAGCTATGTTGAAAGATAATATGTAGTGTGAAAATACTATCTCTATTATCAAATAACATAAAAGACATACTTTTGAGTGCATCTAATCAAAGACATTACTGTGCTGAAGACTCAATCTCGAAAAAGTGTCTTTAAGTATAAATCAAGACTTGATCATTATATAGCTGATAAGCATTTTATTTTTACTTTATTAGGCTAAGATGAAAAACGTTTTTTTCAATACGCATTCCCTAAGTTAGAGCTAAAGTTGTTTAGATAGACGTGAGAAAGTAAACCACATGGTATCAGTTGTTTACACTATCACTAAAGTGGATTTGATGGTATCTGATTTGAGATTTATAGATAAGGAAATGAAAAGAAAATTAAGCATAAAATTAATTTTCTAAATGGAATGAGCATCAATTTGCTAAAACATTTATAGTTTTTTGAGGATGAAAAGTCTTTTAAAGGGGAAGAAAGGTATCATTAATATGATACTTCAAAGGAAAAAGATGCATTCCTTGATTTTATAGTGAAATTTAGGGAATACATTTTATATCAAGTACCTATGTATGTTTGATGTTTGAAAAAAAATAAAAAATTAAGAACTAGATATGCAAGATTGGAATTCATGTAGGTAATCTGATTTGGAAGTAACTAAAGTATAAGCTAGAAAAAGTATTGAACCATATCCATAACAAGTTACTTCAAAATAGTCAAAAATTTTGATAGATAAGTATGAAAACTTGCTTAAATCAAAAGGATGACATACTTTTGCTGACTCGTAGAGGAAGAATAATTAAAGCTTCTCATAAAATCAATAAAATGAGAGAAAATTAAGAAAGATTGAAAATCATGAAGGTGTGAGTTGATGATCCACAAATATCCCTAGCACTTGTTTCTATTGATATATTTTGGTAGTGATGTGTGTGAACTCAATGGGGATGCCAAGGCACACTTCTCCCCCTTTAGGAGGGTTTTTTTTCACAAGCTTGTATATAGCCCTATATCACTAATAGGACACTTATGTTTGTACATTCACATGGTAATACATTCAGTATTGTGTGTTATTCTCCAAGCTTCTTCTTCATCTTCCTTGTGCTTTTCACAACTTTCACAAACCTCAAACTCCAACAATTGGCATGAGAGCACGTTGTTTCTTCATTTATGGTGGCATCATCAACACACCTCTAGTAATTTTCTCGTAATCTCATGCGAATTGGTGAGCATACGCAAAATCTAAGCTCATTCGGGCCTCATAGTGCTTGTATAGGCAATATTGTACTTTTGTGGAAAGCATATATATATATATATATATATATATATATATATATATATATATATATATATATAGGTTTTAGTTCGATATTACCTGTTGATGCAAGTGCCAAGCCTACACACTTGGCTAGGCATGAGAAGAGTATATGTGCAAATCAATTGAAGACCCATGAAAACCATTGTTATGGATTCTTTATCTTTTACCATTTGTAAAAGAAAAATTGACTTGAATGAATATTTTTAAGAGCCAAAAAACTTGTGGAGTTATATGGATTGAAAAGTTACGAAATCATTAGAGAGAATAGCTCCTAGATTAGGGGATCAATTTTTACTAAGAGCCAAATTTGAAGAACAACATTATAAAAGATCAACTAAAAAACTCATGGAATAGAGTCCTATTACTGAGCTTAGAGTTTATCATTAGGTGTAATAGAGAGGCTCACTCTATAGTCTACACCTCTATGTAACATTGAGCATTGATTATCATGCCAATGATCATGTACAACATTGTCATATAATACAATAGATCATTACTTACATCTGTTGGTGTCTCTGTCATAGTCACTCAGAATAGTCATTTTGTATTGCTCATATCTCAGTCGTTACTCCACCATTTTGAATGTTCTCTGGATTTCTGGAATTACTCTACATCTACTACATGTTGAAAAATCTGGAAGTCATTCCATTCAGAGGAGTGGGAGAAAAGCACGTCGAAGTGGTCGCTCATCAAATTTTATAGAGGTCCTAAAAATTCAGGGGTAATGCTACACTTGCTAAATTGATTGCTCTGTGTATAGTCAATCATTTTAAGTGATTCCACTTGGTATCATTAGCTCTTTAAGCTAGTTTAATACCTTTAGAATGAATTTTTCTAACTCCTATTGTGCTAGGAGCACTGAGCTTAGCAAGTAGTAGGTGTGTGAACCAAAATACAAGGTTGTTTTATGGATTGTTAATGTGGAAGTAGTCTGTTTTGAATCAATCATTACTTGCATCATTCCCAAATTACATAGGCACCTATTTAGTGTCATTGGAAAGCTAAGAGGGCCTAAAACTCAAGTCTGAGGTGAAAGAGGGCTCTTACAAAGGAGGGACTAGCAGTACCAACTCATTTTCTAGAGTTTCCATCCATCTTCCCCAAGAGTGTTATCAAAGCAGAGCTAAGGTAAAATGGGAGATGGTTTTCCTTCTTTCATTGATAAATTGGATAGGAACAACTACCAAGAATGATACTTGAGGATCAAGACATACTTCTAAAGAAGGAGTCTCTATGGATACATCTCAGGAGATGAGGAGATGCCCATCTTTAGAGAAAAGGACAACCTACAAGAGAGGAGCATGAAAGATTCAATTCATGGTGTGCCAAAGATCCATTAGCAAGGTCATACTTACTTAATCTCTGATTTTCTTCTTTTACGCATTACATCCTCTATGACATCCCAAGAGACTTGGGAAACATTGTCTTCATATTTTTCTTCCAACACAAGGGCTATGAAGAACCGATTGCGGATTGAGTTTATCTCTCAAAGAAAGAAACCCAAGCAAAGCATCTCAAAGTATGTGACCAAAGTCAAGGATGTGGCTGACCAATTGGCAAGCATAGGAGAGGAGATTGAAGAGGAGAAAATTATGAGACAAGTGATCAATGGTCTTAAGGCAGATGCCCAATGGGAGAGCTTCACAACTGCTATGGAATTGTACATGGACATGCAGATTCTAGATCTTACCACACTCATGGGGCAACTCTTTACCCATGAAACCAAGATCAATAAGAATGGAGATTCATCAAGAGGTAATAGCTCTTGCCCTATACATAGATAAAGGGAAGTCTAAAACGAAAGGGAAAAGCAAGAAAATTGAGGATGGAGGTACAACCTCTCAAGCCAACTATGCAAGGAGAGGTAGAAACTCAAGAGCTAGGGGCAGAGGAGGTAATCAAGGTATAGGGAGACCTTTCAACTCTTCCCCATGTAATATTTGTGGTTTGTCAAATCACACTATAGATGAGTGTTACAGGAACTTCAAGAATCAAAGAGGTAGAGGTTTCTAAAGAGGTGGATATACACAATCAAGATGAAGATTCAACCATCATCAAGGCTACAATAAAAACTACAACAACAATTACAATAACAACTACCAAGGAGGCTACAAATCAAGGAAAGACTCCAACAACTATACAGAGGAACAAGAGGATTCCTTTTTTATTATGAATATGACTTCAAAGCAAGGTATGAATGATGACCATCTCTTCTACATTGACTCAGGATGTTCAAACCATGTGGCAAGCAATGTAGTTCATCTCTTTGACCTTGAGGAACCTAAGGGAAAACATCAAGTACCAATAGGTGATGACACCAAGCACTCAGTGGTCAATGTAGGAAATGTTAAAACCTCTTATGAAAATAGAATTAAGTAGGGTTCTATATGTACCTACAATTACCAAGAACTTGATGAGTTTTGGACAGATTGTGGAAAAGGGTTTGCAGGTCATGCTCAACAAATATGGAGCATTTGTGGAGGATACCCAACATGGATTCAAGAGCATTGCCTAAGGCAAAAAAACATGTACATTATTTACTTTTGAACTTGACGATACAAGGAATATTGCACTTTATAGTCACAAAGATCAAACATTGTCATAGCTTGAAATTTGGCATAAGAGATTAGGGCATATTGGTGTGATAACCTTAAAGAAAATATGTAGAGATCAATGTGTGCTTGGGATACCTAACGTATCCAAGCAACACATGATCTATAAACGTGGTGCTTGTCAGCTTGGAAAATCTCAAAGTTTACCCTTCTCAAGGAAAGGCTACATGCATGAGGACTACTTAGAGCTTCTCCATACAGATGTATGGGGACCAAGTAAGGATTCCTTAATTTCTATATCAAGGTATTATGTATCTTTCATTGATTATTTTAGTAGGTGGACTATCTTATACTTTATGAAGCACAAAGATGAAGTATTCAGTTGCTTTAAGAAGTATCTTGCACTTGTGGAAAACCAAACAAAAAGAAGCCTAAAGAGACTAAGCTCAGATGGACGAGGTGAGTACTTCTTAAAATGCATTAGAACGTGCAGCTGTCTTGCAAGGTTTAGTTGGAATATCGGTGAGAGCCAGCCTCATCAAATATTTCCCATAAAAGAGTCGCACGCTACTAATTACTCACAGTTTCATAGAGCATGAAGTTCTCTCTGCATAGAGAACGAATTCTGTAAGATAATTCTACGTGATAAGTACTGTGCGTCCGAACGTGCTAGACACTGCAAGAGCTGAGGACGATTCCATCTACTGCACAGAGCTTCATCTCATATACGGCTTGGAATCTTGCAGGTCTTGTACAAATCAGATTCGTTTAACCCTGCTATCATGTATCTTGCAATACATACCAGATATCATTTAACCCTCCTATCACAGCGTCTCGCAAAATGCAGCCAAAAAATCTGGCGACGTCATAATTTGTTTCGTGAAGGTGGATCTTTCCGAGAAACTTCTCCCGTCTGCTAGAGACTATGCTCCCTTATATCTACACTGGAGTTCCAATCCAACGGCAATCTAGGTGCGAGATCACTCTCCAAGCAATAGTTGTGCCGTTCCGACATGGCAGGATCTAATTACGCTCCACGTCTTAGCCGCAGCCTGCCCTGCATCATAAATGAAGCTACCTCAGGAGATTCATCGCATAGCACGTGTGTCGGAAATCTGTCCGACACAACATCCGCCCAATTCGACGCACTCTGGCACTTCGATTGCGTTGTCAGTCCACGCTCTTCTCTGCCTAACCTACTTATGAAATCCAAGCTCGTAAACTCACCTTCCTACTTTTCGCGCAGCTCCGCGCAGCTCCCCGCCATGGGGATACCCGCAATACACACAACATCCAATCCTATCTCATCAAGCTCTGCTCAGAGCATCTTCGCTAACAAATTTCTTCAAACAGTTTTCAGCACATTCGATGAGAATGGGGACGGATCTGTAAGCGTGACTGAAATATCGAGCATTTTAGAGAGGCTGGGGATGCCTGCCTCAGAACAATCGATTCAATCATTCCTCCGACGGCTTCTCTCCAGTACGAAGACGCAGGTGAAGGAGGACGAGTTTCTAGCGCTTTACGAAACCGTCTGTTGCTACCTGGAGAGGCTCGATTCCAGCTCGAGCTCATCTGATTTGCAGTATTCCGAGGACAGAGATCTCCTTCAAGTTTTTCGACTATTTGACAGAGATGGAAATGGCTTCATTACTCCACAGGAGCTACAGATGGTGCTATCCTCTCTTGGATTTCCCGAAGCTGCGAAGATAGATGCTTGTGTGGAGATGATTGCCAGAGTTGATGAGAACGGGGATGGCCAAGTAGACTTCGTTGAATTCAAAAGGCTCTTCCATCCTGGGGTTTCTCTGTTTCCAAGACATTCTATTCAAACATTCTGATTAGTTTTGACCTGAAAACCATGAAACCCGATCTTTTTCACTCACTGGGCCAGCTTCAGATTTTAGCACATTCAACCTTCAGCATGCTCTCATTTCATTCTTGTGCAAGCGGCCGATGATCGACCTATGGAATTTATAGCGTTATATGGATTACGCCTGTAATTTTGCCACCTTAAGCTTCGTAGGATTTTGATTTAAGACGCATCATTGTAAACGTTTTTGTTGTTAAAGTTTGTTCTGCCTAACGCATCACAGGGGTTTTCACCGTTCAGCACTCCGTTATTATATCGAGCCCCTGTTCTCTTTCAATTTATCTGTCTTACTGAAACAATTTTCAGAACTGTTCTATCACGTTTTCCAAACTCCATGGCTCCATCTCTGTTTATTTGACCGACGAATCGAATAGCAGCTCATAAATCTTTGAAACGAAGTATATCCCAAATGATATCCAGAATTCTAAGCATAACGTTCTACTGTTGAGCAGACGAAGAACTTCACTTGTTATGCTTAAGCTACTTGGAACTCCTGTTACAAAGATCACTTTTAAATCACTACCTTCCTATTTGCGCAAAATTCCTAATGAGCATGCATAAGTACTAGAATAGGATGTATATTCTTCCAATGTGCAAGAGGAAGATAGAACCCAAATGGAGAAGAAGGTGTCAGACGAAACTTTGTCTTGTGTGCATTACACCAAAAGATTGAATAATCCGTGCAAGTCTATGAATATTTCCCAATAGTAGGTGCCAAAAATGCAGAAGCCGCTTGTGAAAAGATCTGTTGTGCCAAAAATGTAGAAGCCACTTGCTGAGAGATCTGTCGTCAGTTAGTGAACAGCTTCACTTGCAAGATGAAGCTTTAAGAGGAAGCTGGTTATGAGGGAGTCGCATTTCCTTGGTGTGTATACTCATACAACAAAAGAAGACCTCCCCCGCATCGTACAATCCTCATCATTAGTAGTAGATCTCAAAAGTCGTTCACTAGGTACCAGGAACTAGATATGAGATGCTTGGGATGTGGGCATTGGGCTGTTAAGTTTTAGAATCTGATATCACCCATCTATCATCCCTGTTGCAATTTGCGAACCTGCAGAGAATAAAGATTGAATCTCTGAGAGTATAAAAAACTTTGAGAGTATAGGAGAATAAAGATTGAACCCACACTAAATTAAAGAGCTGTGCAGAGTTTTATTTATAAAGGGAAGCAATTGGGTTGCTTCCCTCAATGAAGATTTTCTTGTGAAAATATTCATCCTATAGGCAAGCTACTTCATGCAGAATCATTTACAGCTTGTGCCACAATAGGAATGCATAACTTTTCAGTGAAATTATTTATAGGGAAGCAAGTGTTGCGACTCGTAATTAGTAAAGAATAACAGTTAATGCACTTCGGAATTTTAGAAGACTTCAAAATCATGAAGAAAAGCGGCTTCCCTTGTGCTCCATTCCCATCAAATACACATGTCATTCTATTTGAAGTTTTCGAACCATCTTTTTCTCTGTATATTATTCATCCTGCAAATATGCTTCTCTATACTTCAGGCTTAATTACTCTGCAAAGGAATTGTGCATTCAATCAACATGCCTGGATTTTTAACTCATTTTCTACCACGTTCTCAAGAACGCGAAAACTACCTGGATGTTTGTGCCAATGGCGCACTTTGCACGTATACTCGTTTTCCATTGCATCCTGTATAACATTTATTTGGAGATTCATGCACAAGGATGAACCATATTGGAAAGAATTCTTGTGATCAATTGTTTCACATTCAAAGCGACAATCACACAGCAACTACTTCACGGGTTTTTCCTTTTACAATAGAATTTTGAAAAAGCAAGTCCATCGACTTCACACAAAAATATAATCATTCGTTTTATAAGCCTCAAACCAAGATTGTTCGTGTGAATACTAATAGGAATCATAATCCGAGCAGGAAATGTGTGGTCTTTAGTCTCGGAATGCAATAAACATATTCAATAATAATAATGAAAGGGCTGCACCTTTCTCTCAAGCTGATTGCTTTCTAAAGGTAACACTTTGGATTATCAATACCTTTACTCATTTATCTCAACACAACATATGAGGGGCATACCCACATTGTACATATCGATCATCATCGCTTAGCATCGGTATGACCATTGAAAATGGTTTAAAAAGCACGAAGCCATACGAACGGTCATTTGATCATTGATATAGCCATTAAAATAAATCACCGATTATGCATTTGAAATTGTAAGTGTCGGTATGAGCACCGGTGTCCGGATGAAATCCCACAGGGAGTGTGCAACAATAAATTTTTTCAATTTCATTTCATTGTTTTTTGGGCTATGATGTGTGTTTTGACTGAAGAATTATGAATGGACTCATAACACTACAAGGAATACGGGCGTATAGTGACGGTTCAGGCGAAAAAGTTTCGTCGCTATAAAATTGCAACATGCATCGTAATTAGCATCGCACGCGAACCGTCGATTAAACGACGAAGTGAACGATGTTTTTTGCGACTTGTGGCATGATGGGGCTACGATGCTCCCATACAGCCTCGCTAACATGACACTTTTAAAGAGCGTCGCATAAGCGATGCTCTTTTACATCGCATAGGCGACCCTTTTTGCCGTCCCATAAGCAACCCTAAAAACATGTCGCTTATGCGACGACTAGTAGCATCGCTTACACGACGGTCTGTTGACGAACAAAAATTAAAACGTTGGAGGCTCTTCGATCGGCATTTTCATGCATCTGATCAAAGAGCTCTCCAACGTTTGCAATTGTGCTGCGCTTACGAGTTGAAGCAAGTATATGAAGAATTGTTGTTTTGCCTAAGCTCTCTCTTATTGTCTCCCTCTATCTTTGTTCCCCTCTTTTTACATCTTTCTCTCTTTGAATTATCTCTCTCTCTCTCTCTCTCTATCTTTATTGCAGGTTATTCAAGAAGCTAACCAAGAAAAAAGTATGGCTAAATATTATAAGTACAATTTCTATTCTTTGTATATCATTTGAATTGTGTTATTTTCATTAGATAGCATACTCACACTTTTTGATATGCACTTATACACTTATACATGATGAAGATGCACTTTCACACATATATACATATACACATGCACATACACACACATATATACACACAAATACATGTGCACATACACTTAGATATACATACATATACACATGCATATCACAAACATTTCTACAACCACATAAAAAGATTTACATGCATGCATTATTGCATATATATATATATATATATATATATATATATATATATATATATATATATATATATATATATATATATATATATATATATATATATATATATATATATATATATATATAAACATTAACATATATGCAAATACATGTATATGCACATCCACATGCATGCACGTTCAAATACATGCACATGGATGCAAATGGAAATGCATCCACATACACATGCATGTTTCATACATATACATATGCATATACATACATTATACACATATATACACATATATACACATATATATGCACACACGTACACACACATATACACATGCACACACACATGCACATACCTACATATACACATATACATGCACATACACACATATACACATAGAGTTACACATATACATGCACATACATATACACAAATATACACCAACACATGCACATACTCATACACACATATACACTTACACATGCACATGCACATACTCATATACACACATATACACTTACACATGCACATGCACATACTCATACACACATATACACTCGCACATGCACATGCACATGCATACATATACACACACATACACATGCACATACATACATATACACACACATAAATATACACTTAGGTACACACATATGAATGAATTATATAATTAAAGTATTAAAACACATATTAACATGCACACACACATGCACATACCTACATATACACATATACATGCACATATACACATAGAGTCATACATATACATGCATATACATATGCACACACATACACATGAAAATGCACATACTCATACACACATATAAACTTATACATGCACATGCACATACATACATATAGACACACATACATATACACTTAGGTACACACATATGAATGAATTAAATAATTAAAGTATTAAAACACATGCTTAATATAAACAATAATAACAATCAATAGAAAAAAACTCTTCATTACTTAATACCATACACATAATTCAAAACATAACTGAAATGAAAAATATACAGAATAAATAAATAAATAAATAAATATATATATATATATATATATATATATATATATATATATATATATATATATATATATATATATATATATATATATATATATATATATATATATATATATATATATATATATATATATATATATATATATATATATATATATATATATATATATATATCAATGTATATACATATAATCTAATGTCATAATCAACTAAAATCCTAATCATCATCATCATGAGCAGCAATATGATGATCATCCTGATCTTGCTCATCCTCATTGTCATGATCACCTTGTGACGATCGAGATCGTCCCTCCTGTGTCTGTCTCTCCACCTCATCCATATCTGTCTCTCCATAATACTCCTGTATTACATATAACAAAAATAAATAAATAAAACAATTAAACCATTCATAAAAATAAAATAATTATATAAAATTTAAAAATACTCACAAAGGCATCAGGATGATCTTGCATATACTCGCTCAAACGCCGATATCCAAAATGTGTTGCATACTCAATCTCATCTTTCGTAGGATATCGGCCATAATCCTTCCGGTGCAATAAAACAAATAAAAAACATTAGTTACTTGCATTTTTACTAAAATAAAAAATATACTCACAATAACACATATACTTACAAATGTAGCTACAAAACCATTATGGCCCATTTGGCCTAGGTGCGATGTGCGGCCCGACTCCACTCTCTTCTTTGTAGCAGCCTGTTTATTCAAGAAAAAAAATACATAAATTAAAATGTAAAAAATTACTAAAATATATAAAAATTATAAATATAAACTATTAATTTGTGTACCTTCTACTGAGGAAATGACTCTTGAAGATGTAACTGTCATCGAAAAAGCGGCCACGACTCAGGTGGTATGTTAGCTCCCCTCTTATTTTTATCGACGATACAATATCTCCTATTAATTTAATCTCAAACAAAAAAGAAATCAGAACACATACACATATATACACACACATACACATACACATACCGCCATACACATATACATGAAAACATATACGCATATATATATATGTATACATACATATAACATAAACACACATTTACATATCCACATATATACATACACACACATGCATGCATATACACTCATTCATACAAAATACATGCATTTATCCTACTATAATATGTAAATGTGTATATGTTAATATATGTGTATGTGTAAATGTGTATATGTGAATATCTGTGTATGTGTAAATATATATATATGTGAATTTTTTGTGTATGTAGATAATCAGATTATTAATATCAAATACCATTATTTGTAGATTCTGATCAATCAGATGGAACTGCACCACCATCTCCTCATCATGCAACGACTTTATACTGTAAGTATATCAGACATTTAATAAGGTAAGAACAAGAACTTGAATTCAATGGATACTTTTTGTCCACGCATCTTTTAAAACTATTAATGCATCTTTCAAAATATTCGCATAAACATTGATTGTTTGGATGGCAGGATACGATTGTTTGTTTTGGAGGATATGAAGTATGTACCTTCATTGAACGATTTGTCGATTCTATCATATGTTCAGTTTGAAAGTGTGAGAAATGGATTTATAATTGCTATTCAAAGAATTTGGCAGTGTTTATAGGCCATACAATGGTAGGTGACATGGATGAATTGCATGCACAAAGGTTACTCAAGATAGAGCAATGTGATTATAGTGGACTAGTGCCAGTAGGATTCCTAGGGTATGCAATAAACCTCTTGCATGTCAATGGTGAGCATATGAACTTTAGGATACAAAGTGGAGATCATGGTGGCTTGAGAGGATCACTTTTATACAGCTTGCTCAAAAAACTTGAGTGTCATAAACCTGAAGTTCTTTGAGCAAGCTGTATAAAAGTGATCCTCTCAAGCCACCATAGTTTTTACTTTGTATCCTAAAGTTCAGATGCTCATCATTGACATGCAAGAGGTTTATTGCATACCCCAGGAATCCTGCTGGTACTAGTCCCTTATAATCAGGTTGCTCTATCTTGAGTAACCTCTGTGCATGCAATTCATCGAGGTCACCATTGTATGGCCTATAAACAATGCCAAATTCTTTGAGTAGCAATTATAAACCCGCTTCTCACACTTTCAAACTAAACATATGATAGAATCGACAAATCAATAAATGAAGGTATATACTTCATATCCTCCAAAACAAAGAATCGTATCCTGCCATCCAAAACAATCAAATTTTGCGCGAATATTTTGAAAGATGCACATAAGCATACACATATATAAAATTATATGCATACATACACACACACACACATATATATATATATATATATATATATATATATATATATATATATATATATATATATATATATATATATATATATATATATATATATGTATATTTATTTATTTACTTTTTTTAATATATCTTTTTTTGATAGACTTAAAAGTTATTATCTGAAAAGTTTTTACCAAGTCAGAATATTCTTCCTACCTCACATGATGAAATGAAGAAGATAATCAACAATCTTGGTATAGATTATCAATGTATACATGCATGTCCTAACGATTGTATTTTATATAGAGGTGAATATGCAGACTCTTTGACATGTCCAAAATGTCAATCTCCTCGATATAAGGGGAAGAAGGTAAAATCCCAAGAAAGGTATTGAGACATTTTCCATTGGCTCCACGGATTAGACATATGTTTCAAAGCTCTAAATTATCAAATCTTTTGACTTGGGGACATGATCACAAAAGTACTAATAGAATAATCAGAATTCCTCATGATAGTGTTGCTTTTCAGCATATTGATTCTACATGGCCTCAATTTTCACAAAATCCACAGAATCTAAAGTTAGGAGTTGCATTAGATGTGGTAAATCCATTCTCCATGAAATCCTATAAATTGTCAACATGTCCAATGGTAGCCATAAACTACAATCTTCTGCCATATCTTAGCATTAAAAAGGAACATTTAATGCTTTCACTTTTAATCCCAGGCAAAAGACAAGTTAAAGATATGAATATATATCTTGATCCTCTCATTGACGATCTTCAAGAGTTATGGAGAGGTATTCATGTCATTGATGTATCGAAAAGCATCAATGAAAGACATATTACGGCTCGTGATATTATGGCTTGGACTATTCAGGATTTTCCAGGGTATGGTGTTTGTTCAGGTAATGATGTAAATTTTTTATTCAATATGCATGTAAATAAATATGATTTAATCTAATTATATTTTTATCATTTTCCATGATGCAAGAATATCTACTAAGGGTTATAAAGCTTGTCCATATTGTGGTGATTGGTTGAGATCAATCTATAGTAAGAATCTCAACAAAAATATTTATCTTTGACATCGACCATTCTTGCCTGATGATCATCCATTAAGATCTAAAAGAGAAGCGGTACGTTATAATGGAAAGCTTGAAACACATCAGTGTCCAAAACCTATGACGCCTATGGATTTGTATAAAAAATGGACAGATGGACCTCTGATAGATCTAGAAGCAGAAATCTTAAGTGATTATTTAGATAATGAGTATGTGAACAGAGGTAAAGGAAAATTGGCACTCGTAGAGAACATATCAATATGGTATTCTTTGGAGTATTGGAAAGAGTCAAAAGTATGTCATCTTCTTGATCCTATGCATATATTAAAAAATATTGGTTGTTCACTATGGCAGCATCTTCTTGGACTAAAAGATAGCATAGCATCAAGGAATGATTTGAAAGATAAAAAATCCAAACCAAAGTTATGGCCAGTTTTTGATAGACATCGACAAGAAACGACTTATGCACCTGCTCCTTGGGTACTTACAACAAAAGAGATACAGACTATCAACAATAGAATTCAATTGATTAAGACTCCTATAGGATATGGAGCATCTTTTCAAAACATGTTTACTATGGATGATAAGAGTTTATCTGGGTTAAAGACCCATGACTCACATAACATTTTGAAACATATTTTACCTTTGGTTATCGATGGATGTACAACGAAAGGAGTACGAGATGTGATCTATCATCTTGGATCACTTATAAGGTAATTATGATACTTTTATATTCAATATATATGAATATTGGATATCTTTTATTTTTTAATTAACTTCTTTATTATTGTTTATGATATGTATAGGTGGATTACATCCAAAGAGATTGACAAAAACTCAATCCCACAAAAAAAACGTGAATGCAAAGAGCTACTATGTTTGATGGAGAAAGAACTTCCTACTTCATTTTTTGATATTCAGGTTCATTTATTAGTCCATCTTGTAGATGAAATAGAGATTGCAGGTGTTGTCAACACTCCATGGATGTTTTGGGTCGAGCGATTTATGGGAGTATTAAAAGGTTATGTGCGACAAAGAGCGAAACCAGAAGGATCCATGCCAAAGGGTTGGATGCTTGAAGAGTGCATGTATTACGTTAGTGAGTACCTTGAAAGATTTCATGAAGAAGCTCCACGTGCATGGACCAACGAGTCTTCTTCAAAAATAAAAGATGAGGTATTATCAGGTAAGGGTGTTCCATTCTTATTTACATTTCAAGAAAGAAAATGATGTTTCTACTTTTGTAGCATATAATAGCAAATGCATGCAAGCATTCCTTAGCGAGTACGAGGAAATTCAAAATCTCCGAAGTAAAAGGCAAAAAAACAAAAGATTTAGATGTAATCTCGTTAATAATGAGATTACAGATATATCTTCTTTCACGGATTGGCTATATAGTCGTTTGCAACACGCCAACACAAATAATGAAGAAATTTTAGATGAGCAAAGAGAGTTAATGATAGGTTGTGAATGAAAGGTAATTTTATTAAAATAGTATTTTATTTTTCTTCATATATGTATGTTAGTTTCTATTTACTAATTGAATTTATTTTGCAGGCTCGAATGTTCACTAATATGTGGGCTTTTGGATAGCATATTAGAATCAAAGCCATTGATTCTTTACGTAAAACAGAGGATTCTAGTATTTTTGCTTCTTTCAAGAAACTATCACGTGCTAGCTCAAAAGACACAAACCTTATAGATAGCGAACTTGGTTATGTAGGAACTATTGTTGGTATCTATGAAATTTCATTTCGTACATTCAAATAGATAGAAAAAAGTTTATATTTTTTATAGAGTTAGTTATTTTTTAAGCACCTAATAATGGGTTTTGTTGTTATATATTTTGATAGGTCATTTTGAAGGTTGAGTGGTTTCGAGCGGAGTATAAAGGTACCAATTCCACATTAAGAAAGGAATTATCTAGGTTTTGGGCAATTGATTCTTCCAAGGTAATGCGATCTACTAAAGAACCATATATTCTTCCTAGGCATATTGAACAAGCATTTTTTTATAAAAACCTTGATGCTCATCCTTGGTGGCAAGTCATTCATGTGCAACCTAGAGGTAGGTCATTGTTTGAACAGTTTATTGTTTGAGAGATCCAAGAAAGTCCTCTTGATGATTCAGCATCAGATATTGATACATCAACATCTGAAATAGAAATTAGAATTATTATACGTGATAATGATACTAATATTTTTTATGAAGAGGATAATTCTCTACATGCTGATTCTACTGATGAGGAAGGGGAATTACCAGAAATAGATATTGATCCATCAATAGATGATGTGATTCATGAGAACATAGATTTAACAATAGAAGAAATAAATGAAATCAATAAGGATAATGAAGATGAGACTATATTGATGTCTTACCAAAATGATGGCAATAATGAAAACATATGAGCAGATTAGATAGTAAATTCTACTCTAGTTATCGATCAATAACTTGAATTCAGCTTTTGAATGGATATCAGATAATAGATTTTTTTTATTAACTTGAATAACGATGAATCCTACTAGAGAGATGAAATCATGTTCTTCTAAGTTAGAACATGAAGCTCGGGTGTATGCCTAATTATTTTGTATATAGCTTTATCTTCGAGGAGCAAAGTTTTATCATGTATGTATGCATATGTGTGTGTATTCATGTGTATTATATGTATACATATGTAAGTATGCATACATATGTATCTCATGTATATGTATGTGTTTGCATGTGTGTGATATATCTATACATGTGTTAAATATGCATATGTGTATATATGCATATGTATTTATGTAAAATATTCGTGTATTCATGTAATACATGCAAGTGTTTATAATTGTGCACATGTATATATGTATATGTGTCTATGTGTAAATATGTACATGTAAATATGTGTGCATGTATATATATTTTTATGTGTGCATGTAGGCATGTATATGTGATGTGTACATGTATATATGTATATATGTCTATGTGTAAATGTGTACATGTAAATATGTTAGTATTTATATATATATTTATGTGTGCATTTAGGCATGTATGTGTGATATATAATATATCTACTCCATTTTATATTTATGTATCCTATCTACATGATGTGTATATATCTTTATATATATTATGATCCTCGTTGATTCAAATAGCTATATATAGAGGCATAAGGTTGGGAGGAGAGACATCTCTCTAGTAGGATGTCAGAGGAATAGATGCAATGTGTACATATACTTCAAACATATGGCTAAAAGGTTGAATTAGAGTTTTTAAATTAGGGGTTTTAAAACCCTAATATCAAAATTAGTGTTTTTAATTTAGGATTTTTGAAATAGGATTTATTTATTTAGTTATGCATATGCATGTGTTGTGTATGTATGTGTATCTATATGTGCATATGCATGTGTTGTGTGTGTATATATGCATGTGTATATTTATACATACATGTAAATATGATTATTTGAGTCTATGTGTGTATACATATGATTATGCATGTGTATGTGTATGTGACATGTACCTGTATGTGAGTATGTGTATGTGTCTATGTGTATTCATTATATGTGTGTAACTGCATGCATGTGTATGTGTGTGTAAAAATGAGCACGTATGTGTGTGTATGTATAAATGTGCATGTATATGTATGTGTGTAAATGTGCATGTATGATGTATATGTGTGTGTATGCGTGTATTTATACCTCTAGTCTCACTCTTTTCTCTCTCTCATATACATACATACATGCATAAACACACATACTCATATCCACATATATATATATATAAGCAATGCATACCATGCATTATCGCGACGATGAGCCATAAGTGTCCGCATCTCTTTTAGAGGGACCATCCTCTCCCAAAATCTATCTCAAGTGAACTAAATACGTATTTTTTATCCCTATCATCATGCTCACTACAAAAAAAAACATAATGTAAATAAAACATAAGATATTTATTTCAATTTATATGTAAAATTTTTACTTACTTCCATGGTAAGTTGACAAAGCGCAGGTAAGAGTCGCATACTGCCCGCATCCTTCTCCTTAACTCCAATACATTCCCTATGTACACAATGTTCCCCTCTGGCTCTATATCGCACTCTAGTCCTAAGGTGCCTATGCATGTCCTCATAGGCAACTCTACTCTGCTATCATGTGCTGGAGGTGGTATAGGTATCCTAAAAATAGATAGATAAAAATATGTGTTATAATATCATTAAAAATGTTTATGAAAAAAAAAACATACCTATGAGCAGATAGCTCTCTTCCTACATGTGGAGCCGCAGAAGAGCCCTCGTCTGATCGCTGGGTAAGCATCTGGATCCGATAATCCAGCTCCTCATCAGACATCTCTGAGTAATCACGCATTATGGCCCCTATAGTATCAGACGGAACTCTTGCTCTCATAAGACTTTTTATGAGAGTGAGTTTCGCCTTTCTCTCTCTACTGGGATCCATAATACCTAACATATAAAACAAAATGGTTAGAAATCAATATATATACGTGTACATATGTATGTGTGTATGCATTAAGTATGTGTATGTAAGCATGTGTGTGTATGTATGTGCGTGTAGGTGTGTGTGTATGTGTGTATGCATGTGTATGTGTATGTATGCATCATTATGTGTGTATGTGTCTATGTATGTATGTGTGTGTATATGTGTGTGTGTATGTGTGTGTGTCTACGTGTATGTGTGTGCATCTATGAGTGTGTATGTGTTTATGTGCGTGTATGTGTCTATGTGTGTGTATGTGTGTATGTGTGTATGTGTATGCATGTATGTATGCATATGTGTGTATGTGTGTGTATGCATTATGTATGCATATGTGTGTGTATGCATTATGTATGTGTATGTATGCATGTATGTATGTATGTATGTATGCATATGCATATGCATTATGTATGTATATATATGCATGTATGTGTATGTGTGAGTATGTCTCTCTATGTGTGTATATGCATACATATGTGTGTATGCATATATGTGTGTGTACATGTGTTTGTATGTGTGTATGCATTTGTATGTGTGTGTATGCATCATTATGTGTGTATGTGTCTATGTGTGTGTGTATATGTGTGTGTGTGTGTCTATGTGTATGTATGTGTGTCTATGAGTGTGTATGTGTTTATGTGTATGTATGTATCTATGTGTGTGTATGTGTCTATGTGTGTATCTGTATGCATGTATGTATGCATATGTGTGTGTATGCATGTATGTATGCATATGTGTGTGTATGCATGTGTATGTGTGTGTATGCATCATTATGTGTGTATGTGTCTATGTGTGTATGTGTGTGTGTATATGTGTGTGTATGTGTGTGCGCGTCTATGTGTATGTGTGTGTGTCTATGAGTGTGCATGTGTTTATGTGTATGTATGTATCTGTGTGTGTGTATGTGTCTATGTGTCTATGTGTGTATGTGTATGCATGTATGTATGCATATGTGTGTGTATGCATATGTATGTGTGTATGTGTCTATGTGTGTATGTTTGTGTGTGTGTATATGTGTGTGTGTGTGTATATGTGTGTGTATGTGTATGTGTCTATGTGTATGTGTCGCTATGCATCTATGAGTGTGTATGTGTTTATGTGTGTGTATGTGTCTGTGTGTGTGTATGTGTCTATGTGTGTGTATGTGTCTATGTGTGTATGTGTATGCATGTATGTATGCATATGTGTGTATGTGTGTGTATGCATTATGTATGCATATGTGTGTGTATGCATTATGTATGTGTATGTAAGCATGTGCATTATGTATGCATGTAAGTATGTATGTATGCATATGCATATGCATTATGTATGCATATGTATGCATGTATGTGTTTGTGTGTATATGTCTCTCTATGTGTGTGTATGCATATATGTGTGTGTATGTGTGTGTATATGTGTATGTATGTGTGTATGCATGTGTAGTATGCATCATTATGTGTGTATGTGTGTGTATGTGTGTGTGTGTCTATGTGTATATGTGTGTATCTATGAGTATGTATGTGTTTATGTGTGTGTATGTGTGTATGTGTGTATGTGTCTATGTGTGTGTATGTATCTATTTATGTGCATTATGTATGCATATGTGTGTATGTGTGTGTATGCATTATGTATGCATATGTGTGTGTATGTATTACGTATGTGTATGTAAGCATGTGCATTATGTATGCATGTTAGTATGTGTGTATGCATATGCATATGCATTATGTATGCATATGCATATGCATTATGTATGCATATGCATATGCATTATGTATGCATATGCATATGCATTATGTATGCATATGCATATGCATTATGTATGCATATGCATATGCATTATGTATGCATATGTATGCATGTATGTGTATATGTGTGTATGTCTCTCTATGTGTGTGTATGTGTGTATATGTGTCTGTATGTGTGCCTGCATGTGTGGCCTGCATGTGTAGTATGCATCATTATGTGTGTATGTGTGTGTATATGTGTGTGTATGTGTGTGTGTGTCTATGTGTATATGTGTGTATCTATGAGTATGTATGTGTTTATGTGTGCGTATGTGTCTATGCGTCTATGTGTGTATGTGTCTATGTGTGTATGTGTCTATGTGTGTGTATGTATCTATGCATGTGCATTATGTATGCATGTAAGTATGTATGTACATTGTATGCATATGCATATGCATTATGTATGCATGTGTATGCATGTATGTGTATATGTGTGTATGTCTCTCTATGTGTGTGTGTATGCATATATGTGTGTGTATGTGTGTATGTGTGTATGCGTGTGTATATGTGTCTGTGTAGAGGAGGTACTGGGGTATCTACTTTTCACAAGAGCATGCAACAAGCACTCCAGTACTTAACCTACTCAAGGGAGGTTCTCCTTAGGGAAATGTACCCTTTAACACTTCTGTGAGCAGGCAGATATCAATGATTGCACAGAGTTGTGAATACTCAAGAAAATATTAATGACAACTGACAATGAAGGAAGACCAATCACTCCTTAGTTCTAACGGATGATTACAACATAGGCAAGAGAAATGCTCTAAATTTGATCCTCTAGGCTAGCATGCCACTCCAGAACTAAACACATTCATTACAAGAGATTCCTCCAATCCTTACAATGAACAGAACTAGATGCAGATTAGCCCTGATCAATACAAAGTCTGAAGAATTGCTCTAAGGAAAAGAGCATAATAATACCACCGACCGACTCACACTGAAAGACAAGGCCAGGCCATTCTCTTCACACTATAGTGCTATTAGCCCTCCACTGGGAAGCCCACGCTCTGTATCCACACCACAGAGTGACTTCCTACAGTAGGCTTGTAACCACAGAGTGCGAACAGAGGACCCGTGTACGCATGTAAGTATATGTGTGTATCTGAATGTATCGCAAATGAATAAAGGTCCATTGCTTTTATAGGCTCCAATAGGCCAAGAGGGTGTTGGTGATTCCTCACCTCCACTGATCATGCGCCGATTGATTTTCCAAAATCGGAGGGTTAGGTCAATTATGCCACTTGATTTAAATTGGATCCTCAAAAATAGGCACTCGTCATAAATGGTTGGCGGAAACAATCATCTTTTCCATTTTCACTTTTACCATTTGT